>ONZH01001690.1:0-49333 GCA_900303285.1 Rhinella marina
AGCTGTGTTTGTATTTGTACGTGTGCGGAGCTGTGTTTTTGCTATCAGCATCAGGTGGCACTGCTGTATGCGCACAGCGGGTACTATGTAGCAGAGGTGTGTTTGCATTGGGCAATGTGTAGCAAAGATGTGTTTGCATTGGGCATCGTGTAGCAGACTGTGTTTGCATTTGGCACTGTGGAGCAGGGCTGTTTGCTTTGGGCACCTTTTAGCAAAGCTATGTTTGCCGTCAGCATCATGTGACAGTGCTGTATGCACACAGTGGGTACTATGTAGCAGAAGAGTGTTTACATTTGGCACCATGTAGCAGTACTGTGTTTGCATTGGCCAACGTATAGCAGATCTGTTTTTGACTGTGACACTGTGTTGCAGAGCTATAATTGCATTGTCCACCGTGTAGCAGGGATGTGTTTCCCGTCTGCATCATGTGCAGTGCTGTATATGCACAGTGGGTACCATGTGGCAGAGCTATGTTTGCATTGGGCACGGTGTAGCAGAGCTGTGTTTGCATTAGGCACCATGTAGTAAAGCTGTGGTTTGCCATCATTATCATTTGGCAGTGCTGTATGCGTATAGTGGTTACGATGTTGCAGAGGTGTGATCGCATTGGGCACCATCTAGTAGAGCTGTGTTTGCATTGGGCACCTTGTAGTTGAGCTGTGTTTGCCATCATCATGTGGCAGAACTGTGCTTGCATTGGGCACCATGTAGTAGTGCTTTGCTTGCCGTCAGCATCATGTAGCAGTACTGTATGCACTTAGTGGGCTCCTTGTAGCAAAACTGTGTTTGCATTGGGCATCGTGTAGCAGAGGTCTGTTTGCCGTCAGAATCATGTGGTAGTATTGTGTGGTCACACTGGATACCATGTTTCAGAGGTGTGTTTGCATTGGGCACCATGTAGTTGAGCTGTGTTTGCATTGAGCACCATGTAATAAAGCTGTGTTTGCTTCAAGTACCGTGTGGCAGACCTGTTTTTGCCGTCAGCATCATGTTGCAGTGCTGTATGCGCACAGTGGGTACTATGCAGCACAGGTGTGTTTGCATTGGGCACCATGTAATAGTGCTGTTTTTGCATTGGGTACCGTGTAGCAAAGCTGTGTTTGCATTGGGTACAGTGTAGTAGAGCTGTGTTTGCATTGGGCATGGTTCAGCAGAGCATTGCTGGCCGTCAGAAACATGTGACAATTTTGTATGCTCATAGTGGCTACCATGTGGCAGTGCTGTGTTTTCCGTCAGTATCATGTAGCAATGCTGTATGCGCTTACTGGGAACCTTGTGGCAAAGCTGTGTTTGCATTGGGCACCATGTGGTAGTGCTATGTTTGCATTGGGCAACATGTAGCAAATCTGTGTTTGCATTGGGCACCGTGCAGTAGAGCTATGTTTGCCGTCAGCCTCATGTGGCAGTGCTGTATGCCCACAGTGGGTACTATGTAGCAGAGGTTTGTTTGCATTGGGCACCAAGTAGCAGAGCTGTGTTTGCATTCTGCAACGTGTAGCAGAGCAGTGTTTGCATTTGACACTGTGTAGCAGAGCCATAAATGCATTGGGCACCGTGTAGCAGGGATGTGTTTCCTGTAAGTATAATGTGGCAGTTCTGTATGAGCACAGTGGGTACCATGTGGCACTGCTGTGTTTGCATTGGGCATGGTGTAGAAAAGCTGTGTTTGCCAACAGCATTATTTGGCAATGCTGTATGTGCATAGTGGCTACCATGTAGCAGAGCTATGCTTGCATTGGAAACTGTGTAGCAGAGCTTTGTTTGCCATCAGCATCATGTGGCAGTGCTGTATGCGCATACTGGATACCATATGTCAGAGCTGTGTTTGCATTGGGCACCATGTTCTAGAGCTGTGTTTGCTTCGGGCACCGTGCAGCAGAGCTATGTTTTCATTGGGCACTGTGTAGTAGGCTGTGTTTGCCGTCAGCATCATGTTGCAATGCTGTATGCACACAGTGGGTACTATGTAGCACAGGTGTGTTTGCATTAGGTAACATGTAGTAGAGCTGTGTTTGCATTGGGCACTGTGTAGTAGAGCTGTATTTGTATTGGGCACTGTGTAGCAGAGCTGTGTTTGCCATCAGTATCATGTAGCAACGCTGTATACTGGGTACCATTTTGCAGAGCTGTGTTTGCATTAGGCACCATGTAGTAGTGCTGTGTTTGCATTGTGTAACTTGTAGCGGTGCTATGTTTGCCATCAGCATCATGTGGCACTGCTGTATGCGCACAGTGGGTACTATGTAGCAGAGATGTGTTTGCATTGGTCACCATGTAGCAAAGCTGTGTTTGCATTGGGCATCGTGTAGCAGACTGCGTTTGCATTTGGCACTGTGGAGAAGGGCGGTGTTTGCTTTGGGCACTGTATAGCAAAGCTGTGTTTGCCATCAGCATCATGTTGCAGTGCTGTATGCGCATAGTGGGTACTATGTAGCAGGGGAGTGTTTACATTGGGCACCATCCAGTAGAGCTATGTTTGCATTGGGCACAGTGTAACAGAGCTGTGTTTGCATTGGGCATCGTGTATTACAGCTGTGTTTGCATTGGGCATTGTGTAGCAAGAGCTGTCTTTGCACTGGACACCGTGTAGCAGTCTGTGTTTGCCATCAGCATCATATAGCAGTGTAGTATGAGCACAGTTGGTACCATGAAGCAGAGCTGTATTTGCACAGTTGGTACCATGTAGCAGAGCTGTTTTTATATTGAGCAACGTGTAGCAGTGCTGTGTTTGCATTTGGCAATGTGTAGCAGGGCTGTGTTTGCATTGTGTAACATGTAGCGGAGCTATGTTTGCCATCAGCATCATGTGGCACTGCTGTATGCGCACAGTTGGTACTATGTAGCATAGATGTGTTTGCATTGGGCATCGTGTAGCAGACTGCATTTGCATTTGGCACTGTGGAGAAGGGCTGTGTTTGTTTTGGGCACCGTGTAGCAAAGCTGTGTTTGCCTGCAGCAACATGTTCTAGTGCTGTATGCGCATAGTGGGTACTACGTAGCACAGGAGTGTTTACATTGGGCAACATCTAGTAGAGCTATGTTTGCATTGGGCACCGTGTAACAAAGCTGAGTTTGCATTGGGCATCATGTAGCAGAGCTGTGTTTGCCATCAGCATCATGTGGCAGTACTGTATGTGCACACTGGGTACCATGTGTCAGAGGTGTGTTTGCATTGGGCACCATTTAGTTGAGCTGTGTTTGCATTGGGCACTATGCACTAGAGCTGTGCTTGCTTTGGGCACTGTGTAGCAGAGCTGTGTTTGCATTGGACACTGTGTAGCAGTCTGTGTTTGCCGTCAGCATCATATAGCAGTGTAGTCAGAACACAGTTGGTACCATGAAGCACAGCTGTGTTTGCACAGTTGGTACCGTGAAGCAGAGCGGTTTTAGCATTGAGCAACATGTAGCAGTGCTGTGTTTGCCGTCAGCATCATATAGCAGTGTAGAATGAGCACAGTTGGTACCATGAAGCAGAGCTGTGTTTGCACAGTTGGTATCGTGTAGCAGAGCTATGTTTGCATAGGCCAATGTGTAGCACTGTGTGGTATGAGCACAGTTGGTACTATGAAGCAGGGCTGTGTTTGCAGAGTTGGTACCGTGTAGCAAAGCTGTGTTTGCATAGGGCAATGTGTAGCAGTGCTGTGTTTGCATTTGGAACTGTGTAGTAGGGCTGTGTTTGCATTGGACACCGTGTAGCATAGCTGTGTTTGCCATTGGCATCATGTTGCAGTGCTGTATGCGCACTGTGGAAACTATGTAGAACAGGTGTTTGCATTGGGCACCAGGCACCGTGTAGTAGAGCTATGTTTGTATTATGTAACGTGTAGCGGAGCTGTGTTTGCTATCAGCATCAGGTGGCACTGCTGTATGCGCACAGCGGGTACTATGTAGCAGAGGTGTGTTTGCATTGGGAAATGTGTAGCAGAGATGTGTTTGCATTGGGCATCGTGTAGCAGACTGTGTTTGCATTTGGCACTGTGGAGTAGGGCTGTTTGCTTTGGGCACCGTGTAGCAAAGCTATGTTTGCCGTCAGCATCATGTGACAGTGCTGTATGCACACAGTGGGTACTATGTAGCAGAAGAGTGTTTACATTTGGCACCATCTAGTAGAGCTATGTTTGCATTGGGCACCGTGTAACAAAGCTGTGTTTGCATTGGGCATCATGTAGCAGAGCTGTGTTTGCCATCAGTATCATGTGGCAGTACTGTATGTGCACACTGGGTAACATGTGTCAGAGGTATGTTTGCATTGGGCACCATATATTGCAGCTGTGTTTGCTTTGGGCACTGTGTAGCAAAGCTGTGTTTGCGTTGTACACCATGTAGCAGTCTATGTTTGTCGTCAGCATCATATAGCAGTAGTATGAGCACAGTTAGTACCATGAAGCAGAGCTGTGTTTGCATTGGGCACTGTGTAGCTTAGCTGTGTTTGTATTGGGCATCATGTAGCAGTGCTGTGTTTGCATTTGGCACTGTGTAGCAAAGCTGTGTTAGCATTGGGCATCATGTAGCAAAGCTGTGTTCGCCATCAACATCATGTTATAGTGCTGTACGTGCACTGTAGGAACTATGTAGAACAGTAATGTTTGCATTGGGCACCATGTTGTAGAGCTGTGTTTGCATTTGACACTGTAGCAGAGCTTTGTTTGCCATCAGCATTATGTGGCAGTGCTGTATGCGCATAGTGGCTACCATGTGCAGAGCTGTGTTTGCCATCAGTATCATGTAGCAATGCTGTATGCGCATACTGAGTACCATGTGGCAGAGCTGTATTTGCATTGGGCTCCATGTAGTAGAGCTGTTTTTGCATTTGGCAACATGTAGCAGAGGTGTGTTTGCATTTGGCACCATGTAGCAAAGCTGTGTTTGCACTGGCCAACGTGTAGCAGATCTGTTTTTGACTGTGACACTGTGTCGCAGAGCTATAATTGATTTGTCCACTGTGTAGCAGGGATGTGTTTTCCGTCAGCATCATGTGCAGTGCTGTATACACACAGTGGGTACCATGTGGCAGAGCTATGATTGCATTGGGCACGGTGTAGAAGAGCTTTGTTTGCATTGGGCACCGTGTAGTAAGGCTGTGTTTGCCATCAGCATTATTTGGCAGTGCTGTATGCACATAATTGTTACGATGTGGCAGAGGTGTGATCGCATTGGGCACCATCTAGTAGAGCTGTGTTTGCATTGGGCACCTTGTAGTTGAGCTGTGTTTGCCATCATCATCATGTGGCAGAACTGTGCTTGCACTGGGCACCATGTAGTAGAGCTTTGTTTGCTGTCAGCATCATGTAGCACTACTATATGCACTTAGAGGGTTCCTTGTAGCAGAACTGTGTTTGCATTGGGCATCGTGTAGCAGAGCTGTGTTTGCCGTAAGCATCATGTTGCAGTGCTGTATGCACATAGTGGGTACTATGTAGCAGAGAAGAGTTTGCATTGGGCACCATCTTGTAGAGCTATGTTTGCATTGGGCACAGTGTAGTAAAGCTGTGTTTGCATTGGTCATCGTGTAGCAGAGCTGTTTGCCGTCAGCATCATGTGGCAGTGCTGTATATGCACACTGGGTACCATGTATCAGAGGTGTGTTTGCATTGGGCACCATGTAGTTAAGCTGTGTTTTCATTGGGCGCCATGTACTAGAGCTGTGTTTGCTTCGGGCACCGTGTAGCAAAGCTATGTTTGCATTGGGCACCGTGTATCAGTCTGTGTTTGCCATCAACATCATATAGCATTGCAGTATGCTCACAGTTGGTACCATGTAGCAGTCCTGTGTTTGCTTTGGGCACTGTTTAGCAGAGCTCTGTTTGCATTTTGCACCGTGTAGAAGTGCTGTGTTTGCATTGGGCACCATGTAAAAAAGCTGTGTTTGCCGTCAACATCATGTTGCAGTGCTGTATGCGCACAGTAAGAACTATGTAGAACAGGTGTTTGCATTGGGCACCATGTAGTAGAGCTGTGTTTGCATTGGGCACTGTGTAGTAGAGCTGTGTTTGCATTGGGCACTGTGTAGCAGAGCTTTGTTTGCCATCAGCATTATATGTCAGTGCTGTATGCTCATAGTGGCTACCATGTGCAGAGCTGTTTGCCGTCAGTATCATATACCAATGCTGTATGCGCATACTGGGTACCATATGGCAGAGCTGTAATTACATTAGGCACCATGTAGTAGAGCTGTGTTTACATTTGGCAACGTGGAGCAGAGGTGTGTTTGCATTTAGCACCATGTAGCAGGGCTGTGTTTGCATTGGCCAACATGTAGCAGATCAAATTTTGCATTTGAAACTGTGTCGCAGAGCTATAATTGCATTGTCCACAGTGTAGCAGGGATGTTTTTCCCGTCAGCATCATGTGCAGTCTTGTATGCGCCCAATGGGTAGCATGTGGCAGAGCTATGTTTGCATTGGGCACCAGGTAGTAGAGCTTTGTTTGCATTGGGCACGGTGTAGAAAAGCTGTGTTTGCCAAAATCATCATGTGGCAGTACTGTATGCGCACAGTGGGTACCATTTGGAACTGTGTAGCAGAGCTGTGTTTGCATTGGGTACCATGTAGCACAGCTTTGTTTGCCAACAGCATCATGTTGCAGTGCTGTATGTGCACAATTGGTACTATGTAGCAGAGTTGTGTTCGCATTCGGCACCATCTAGTAGTGCTATGTTTGCATTGGGCACCATATAGTTGAGCTGTGTTTGCCATCATCACCATGTGGCAGAACTGTGTTTGCATTGGGCACCCTGTAGTTGAGCTATGTTTGCCATCAACATCATGTGGCAGAACTGTGCTTGTATTGGGCACCATGGAGTAGTTTGCCGTCAGGATCATTTAGCAGTACTGTATGCACATAATGGGTTCCTTGTAGCAGAGCTTTGTTTGCCATCAGCATTATGTGGCAGTGCTGTATGCACATAGTGGCTACCATGTGCAGAGCTATGTTTGCCGTCAGTATCATATACCAATGCTGTATGCGCATACTGAGTACCATGTGGCAGAGCTGTATTTGCATTGGGCTCCATGTAGTAGGGCTGTTTTTGCATTTGGCAACATGTAGCAGAGGTGTGTTTGCATTTGGCACCATGTAGCAAAGCTGTGTTTGCATTGGCCAATGTGTAGCAGATCTGTTTTTGACTGTGACACTGTGTCGCAGAGCTATAATTGATTTGTCCACTGTGTAGCAGGGATGTGTTTTCCGTCAGCATCATGTGCAGTGCTGTATACGCACAGTGGGTACCATGTAGCAGAGCTATTATTGCATTGGGCACGGTGTAGCAGAGCTTTGTTTGCATTGGGCACCGTGTAGTAAGGCTGTGTTTGCCATCAGCATCATTTGGCAGTGCTGTATGCACATAATTGTTACGATGTGGCAGAGGTGTGATCGCATTGGGCACCATCTAGTAGAGCTGTGTTTGCATTGGGCACCTTGTAGTTGAGCTGTGTTTGCCATCATCATCATGTGGCAGAACTGTGCTTGCATTGGGCACCATGTAGTAGAGCTTTGTTTGCCGTCAGCATCATGTAGCACTACTATATGCACTTAGAGGGTTCCTTGTAGCAGAACTGTGTTTGCATTGGGCATCGTGTAGTAGAGCTGTGTTTGCCGTCAGCATCATTTGGAGGGCTGTATGCACATAGTGGCTACCATGTGGCAGAGCTTTGTTTCAATTGCGCACCATGTAGTAAAGCTGTGTTAGCATTGGACACCATCTAGTAGGGCTGTGTTTGCATTTTGGCACCGTGTAGCAGAGCTGTGTTTGCATTACGCACTGTGTAGTAGACCTATGTTTTCATTGAGCACCATGTAGTAGTGTTGTGTTTGCATTGGGCACCGTGTAGTAGAGCTGTGTTTCCATTGGGAACCATGGATTAGAGCTGTGTCTGCATTGGGCACTGTGTAGCAGCGCTATATTTGAATTGGACACCGTGTAGCAGGGCTGTGTTTCCCGTCAGCATCATGTGGCAGTGCTGTATGCGCATAGTGGGTACCATGTGGCAGAGCTGTGTTTGCATTAAGCACAATGTGGTAGGGGTGTGTTTTATTGGGCACCATGTAGTAGTGCTGTGTTTGCATTGGGCACCGTGTAGCAGTAATGGTTGCAGTCAGCATCATGTGGCAGTGCTGTATGCGCATAGTGGCTGCAACTTGGCGGAGATGTGTTTCAATTGGGCACCATGCTGTAGAGCTGTGTTTGCTTTGGGCACCATGTAGCAGTGATGTGTTTGCCATCAGCACCATGTGGCAGAAATGTGTTTACATTGAGCACCATATAGTTGAGCTGTGTTTGCCATCAGCATTATGTAGCAGTGCTGTATGTGCATAGCGGGTTCCATGTAGCAGAGCTGTGCTTGCATTGGGCATCGTGTAGCAAAGCTGTGTTTGCCTTCAGCGTCATGTAGCAGTGCCGTATGCGCACAGTGGGTACGTTTAAAAGGTGTGTTTGCATTGGGCACCATGTAGTAGAACTGTGTTGGCATATGGCACCATGTAATAGAGCTGTATTTGCATTGGGCATCGTGTAGCAAAGCTGTGTTTGCCGTCAGCATCATATAGCAGTGCTGAATGCGTACAGTGGGTACCATGTAGCAGAGCTGTATTTGCAATGGAAACCATGTAGTAGAATTGTGTTAGCATTTGACACTGCTTAGCAGAGCTATGTTTACATTGGGCACTGTGTAGCAGAGCTGTGTTTCCCGTCAGCATCATGTGGCAGTGCTGTATGCGCACAGTAGGTACCATGTGACAGACCTGTGTTTCAATTGTGCACCATGTAGTAGAGCTATGTTTGCATTGGGCACTAGGTAGTATAGCTGAGTTTGCCTTGGGCACCATGTAATAGAACAGTTTGGCGTCAGCATCATTTGACAGTGCTGCATGCGCTTAGTGGTTACCATGTGACATAGCTGTATTTCAATTGTGCACCATGTAGTAGAGATGTGTTTGCATTAGGCATGGTGTAGTAAAGCTCTGTTTGCCAACAGCATCATGTGTCAGTGCTGTATGCGCACAGTGGGTACCATGTGGCAGAGCTGTTTTGCATTGGGCACCACATAGTAGAGCTGTGTTTGCCAACAGCATCATGTGGCAGTGCTGTATGGCTCAGTGGGTACCATGTGGCAGAGCTGTGCTTGCATTGGGCACAGTGTAGCAGACCTGTGTTTGCCATCAATATCATGTAGCAATGCTGTATGCACATAGTGAGTACCATGTGGAAGACCTTTGTTTGCATTATGCACAATGTATTTGAGCTGTGTTTGCATTTGGCACTGTGTAGGAGTGCTGTGTTTGCATTGTGCACCGTGTAGTAAAGCTGTGTTTGTCATCGGCATCATGTTGCAGTGCTGTATGCACACAGTGGGTACTATGTAGCAGAGGAGATTTTGCATTGGGAACATCTTGTAGAGCTGTGTTTGCATTGGGCACCGTGTAACAAAGCTGTTTTTGCATTGGGCATCGTGTAGCAGAGCTATTTGCCGTCAGCATCATGTGGCAGTACTGTATGTGCACACTGGGCACCATGTGTCAGAGGTGTGTTTGCATTGGACACCATGTAGTTGAGCTGAGTTTGTATTGGGCACCACGTACTAGAGCTATGTTTGCTTCGGGCACTGTGTAGCAAAGCTACCGTGTAGCAGTCTGAGTTTGCAGTCAGCATCATATAGCATTGTAGTATGCGCACAGTTGGTACCGTGTAGCATAGCTGTGTTTGCATTGTGCACCGTGTAGTAAAGCTGTGTTTTCCGTCAACATCATGTTGCAGTGCTGTATGAGCACAGTGGGAACTATGTAGAACAGGTGTTTGCATTGGGTACCATGTAGTAGAGATGTGTTTGCATTGGGCACCGTGTAGTAGAGCTATGTTTGCATTGGGCACTGTGTAGCAGAGCTTTGTTTGCCATCAGCATCATGTGGCAGTGCTGTATGCGCATAGTGGCTACCATGTGCAGAGCTGTGTTTGCCTTCAGTATCATATACCAATGCTGTATGCGCATACTGGGTACCATGTGGCAGAGCTGTATTTGCATTGGGTTCCATGTAGTAGAGCTGTTTTTGCATTTGGCAACGTGTAGCAGAGGTGTGTTTGCATTTGGCACCATGTAGCAGAGCTGTGTTTGCATTGGCCACCGTGTAGCAGATCTGTTTTTGACTGTGACACTGTGTTGCAGAGCTATAATTGCATTGTCCACCGTGTAGCAGGGATGTGTTTCCCATCAGCATCATGTGCAGTGCTGTATATGCACAGTGGGTACCATGTGGCAGAGCTATGATTGCATTGGGCACGGTGTAGCAAAGCTGTGTTTGCATTAGGCACCATGTAGTAAAGCTGTGGTTTGCCATCAGCATCATTTGGCAGTGCTGTATGCGTATAGTGGTTACGATGTTGCAGAGGTGTGATCGCATTGGGCACCATCTAGTAGAGCTGTGTTTGCATTGGGCACCTTGTAGTTGAGCTGTGTTTGCCATCATCATGTGGCAGAACTGTGCTTGCATTGGGCACCATGTAGTAGTGCTTTGCTTGCCGTCAGCATCATGTAGCAGTACTGTATGCACTTAGTGGGTTCCTTGTAGCAAAACTGTGTTTGCATTGGGCATCGTGTAGCAGAGGTCTGTTTGCCGTCAGAATCATGTGGTAGTATTGTGTGGTCACACTGGATACCATGTTTCAGAGGTGTGTTTGCATTGGGCACCATGTAGTTGAGCTGTGCTTGCATTGAGCACCATGTAATAAAGCTGTGTTTGCTTCGGGTACCGTGTGGCAGACCTGTTTTTGCCGTCAGCATCATGTTGCAGTGCTGTATGCGCACAGTGGGTACTATGCAGCACAGGTGTGTGCACCATGTAGTAGTACTGTTTTTGCATTGGGTACCATGTAGCAGTGCTGTGTTTGCATTTGGAACTGTGTAGTAGGGCTGTGTTTGCATTGGACACCATGTAGCATAGCTGTGTTTGCCATTGGCATCATGTTGCAGTGCTGTATGCGCACTGTGGAAAACATGTAGAACAGGTGTTTGCATTGGGCACCAGGCACCGTGTAGTAGAGCTGTGTTTGCATTATGTAACGTGTAGCGGAGCTGTGTTTGCTATCAGCATCAGGTGGCACTGCTGTATGCGCACAGCGGGTACTATGTAGCAGAGGTGTGTTTGCATTGGGCAATGTGTAGCAGAGATGTGTTCGCATTGGGCATCGTGTAGCAGACTGTGCTTGCATTTGGCACTGTGGAGCAGGGCTGTTTGCTTTGGGCACCGTGTAGCAAAGCTATGTTTGCTGTCAGCATCATGTGACAGTGCTGTATGCACACAGTGGGTACTATGTAGCAGAAGAGTGTTTACATTTGGCACCATCTAGTAGAGCTATGTTTGCATTGGGCACCGTGTAACAAAGCTGTGTTTGCATTGGGCATCATGTAGCAGAGCTGTGTTTGCCATCAGTATCATGTGGCAGTACTGTATGTGCACACTGGGTACCATGTGTCAGAGGTGTGTTTGCATTGGGCACCATATATTGCAGCTGTGTTTGCTTTGGGCACTGTGTAGCAAAGCTGTGTTTGCATTGTACACCATGTAGCAGTCTATGTTTGTCGTCAGCATCATATAGCAGTGTAGTATGAGCACAGTTAGTACCATGAAGCAGAGCTGTGTTTGCATTGGGCACTGTGTAGCTTAGCTGTGTTTGTATTGGGCATCATGTAGCAGTGCTGTGTTTGCATTTGGCACTGTGTAGCAAAGCTGTGTTAGCATTGGGCATCATGTAGCAAAGCTGTGTTTGCCATCAACATCATGTTACAGTGCTGTATGTGCACTGTAGGAACTATGTAGAACAGTAGTGTTTGCATTGGGCACCATGTTGTAGAGCTGTGTTTGCATTGGGCACCGTGTAGTAGAGCTATGTTTGCATTTGACACTGTAGCAGAGCTTTGTTTGCCATCAGCATTATGTGGCAGTGCTGTATGCGCATAGTGGCTACCATGTGCAGAGCTGTGTTTGCCATCAGTATCATGTAGCAATGCTGTATGCACATACTGGGTACCCTGTGGCAGGCTGTGTTTGCATTGGGCACCATGTAGTAGGGCTATGTTTGCGTTTGGCAACTTGTAGCCAAGGTGTGTTTGCATTGGGCACCATGTAGCAAAGCTGTGTTTGCATTGGCCAACGTGTAGCAAAGCTGTGTTTGCATTTGTCACTGTGTAGCAGAGCTATAATTGCATTGGGCACCGTGTAGCAGGGATATGTTTGCCATCAGCATCATGTGGCAGTGCTGTATGCGCACAGTGGGTACCATGTGACAGAGCTGTGTTTGAATTGGACACCAAGTAGTAGAGCTATGTTTGCATTGGGCACGGTGTGGAAAAGCTGTTTGCCAACAGCATTATGTGGCAATGCTGTATGCGCATACTGTGTACTATGTTGCAGAGTTGTGTTTGCATTGGGCACCGTGTAGCAGGGCTGCGTTTGCCTTCAGCATCATGTTGCAGTGCTGTATGCCCACAGTGGGTACTTTGAAGCACAGGTGTGTTTGCATTAGGCAACATGTAGTAGAGCTGTGTTTACATTGGGCACTGTGTAGCAGAAGTTTATTTGCCGTCAGCATTATGTGGCAGTGCTGTATGCGCATAGTGGCTTCCATGTGGCAGACCTGTGTTTGTCGTCAGTATCATGTAGCAATGCTGTATGCGAATACTGGGTACCATGTTGCAGAGCTGTGTTTAAATTCGCCACCATGTAGTAGTGCTGTTTTTGCATTGTGTAACGTGTAGCGGAGCTGTGTTTGCCATCAGCATCATGTGGCACTGCTGTATGCGCACAGTGGGTACTATGTAGTAGAGCTGTGTTTGCATTTGGCAACGTGTAGCAGAGTATGTTTGCATTGGGCACGGTGTAGCAGGCATGTGTTTTGCCGTCAGCATCATGTGGCAGTGCTATATGCGCACAGTGGTTACCATGTGGCAGAGCTGTGCCTGCATTGGGCACCGTGTAGCAGAGCTGTGTTTGCATTAGACACCATGTAGTAGAGCTTTGTTTGCCATTAGCATCATGTGGCAGTGCTGTAAGCATATAGTAGTTACCATGTGTAGAGCTGTGTTTGCTGTCAGCATCATGTAGCAATGATGTATGCGCATACTGGGTACCATGTGCTAGAGCTGTGTTTGCATTGGGTACCATGTATTAGAGCTGTGTTTGCATTTGGCAACGTGTAGCAGAGGTATGTTTGCATTTGGCACCATGTAGCAGTGCTGTTTTTGCATTGGCCAACGTGTATTAGTGCTGTATTTGTATTTAACACTGTGTAGCAGAGATATATTTGCATTGGGCACCGTGTAGCAGAGCTTTGCTGGCCATCAGCATCATGTGGCAGTGCTGTATGCACATACTGGGTACCTTGTGGCAGAGCTATGTTTGCATTGGGCACCATGTAGTTGGGCTATGTTTGTATTGGGCACCATGTACTATGTTTGCTTTGGGCACTGTGTAGCAGAGTTGTGTTTGCATTGGGCACAGTGTAGCAGTATAGGTTTGTTGTCAGCATCATATAGCAGTGTAGTATGCGCACAGTTAGTAGCATGAAGCAGAGCTATGTTTGCATTGGGCACTGTGTAGCAGAGCTGTGTTTGCATTGGGCACATTGTAGCAAACCTGTGTTTGCCATCAGCATCAAGTTGCAGTGCTGTATGCATACTGTGGGAACTATGTAAAACAGGTGTTTGCATTGGGCACCATGTAGAAGAGCTGTGTTTGCATTGTGTGACGTGTAGTAGAGCTGTGTTTGCCGTGAGCATCATGTGGCACTACTGTATGTGCACAGTGGGTTATATGTAGCAGAGGTGTGTTTGCATTGGGCACCGTGCAGCAGAGCTGCGTATGCCTTCAGCATCATGTTGCAGTGCTGTATGCGCACAGTGGGTACTATGTAGCACAGATGTGTTTACATTAGGCAACATGTAGTAGAGCTGTGTTTGCATTGGGCACTGTGTAGCAGAGCTGTGTTTACATTGGGCACTGTGTAGCAGAGCATTATTTGTCATCTGCATTATGTGGCTGTGCTGCATGCGCATAGTGGCTACCACGTGCAGAGCTATGTTTGCCGTCATTATCATGTAGCAGTGCTATATACACATACTGGGTACCATGTGGCAGGCTGTGTTTGCATTGGGCACCATGTAGTAGGGCTGTATTTGCATTTGGCAATGTGTAGCAAAGGTGTGTTTGCATTGGGCACCATGTAGCAAAGCTGTGTTTGCATTGGCCAACGTGTAGCAAAGCTGTGTTTGCATTTGACGCTGTGTAGCAGAGCTATAATTGCACTGGGCACCGTGTAGCAGGGATTTGTTTGCCGTCAGCATCATGTGGCAGTGCTGTATGAGCACAGTGGGTACTCTGTAGCAGAGGTGTGTTTGCATTGGGAACCGTGTAGCAGAGCTGCGTTTGCCTTCATCATCAAGTTGCAGTGCTGTATGAACACAGTGGGTACTTTGTAGCAGAGGTGTGTTTGCATTACGCAACATGTAGTAGAGCTGTGTTTGCATTGGGCACCGTGTAGCAGGGCTGTGTTTACATTTGGCACTGTGTAGCAGAGCTTTATTTGCCAACAGCATCATGTGGCAGTGCTGTATGCGCATAGTGGCTTCCATGTGGCAGAGCTGTGTTTGTTGTCAGTATCATGTAGCAATGCTGTATGCGCATACTGGGTACCATATTGCAGAGCTGTGTTTGAATTGGGCACCATGTAGTAGTGCTGTGTTTGCATTGTGTAACGTGTAACTGTGTTTGCCTTTGGCACTGTGTAGCAGGGCTATGTTTGCATTGGGCACCATGTAGCAAAGCTGTGTTTGCCGTCAGCATCATGTTGCAGTGCTGTATGTGCACAGTGTGTTCTATGTAGCAGACGAGTGTTTACATTGGGCAGCATCTATTAGAGCTGTGTTTGCACTGGGCACCGTGTAACAGAGCTGTGTTTGCCATCAGCATTATGTGGCAGTACTGTATGTGCATGTACCATGTGTCAGAGGTGTGTTTGCATTGGGCACCATGTAGTTAAGCTGTGTTTGTACTGGGCACCATGTACTAGAGCTGTTTGCTTCAGGCACTCTGTAGAAACGTTGTGTTTGCATTGGGCACAGTGTAGCAGTCTATGTTTGTTGTCAGCATCATATATCAGTGTAGTATATGCAAAGTTAGTACCATGAAGCAGAGCTATGTTTGGGCACCATGTAGCAAAGCTGTGTTTGCGTAGGGCAACGTTTTTTGTTTGCATTTTGCACCGTGTAGCAGGGCTGTGTTTGCATTGGGCAGCATGCAGCAAAGCTGTGTTTGTCATCAGCATCCTGTTGCAGTGCTGTATGCGTACTGTGGGAACCATGTAGAACAGGTGTTTGCATTGGGCACCATGTAATAGAGCTGTGTTTGCATTGGGCACCGTGTAGTAGGCTGTGTTTGCATTGGGCACCGCATAGTAGAGCTGTGTTTGCCGTCAGCATCATGTAGTAGTGCTGTATGCGCATAGTGGGTATCATGTGTAGAGCTGTGTTTGCCGTCAGTATCATGTAGCAATGCTGTATGAGCATACTGGGTACCATGTGGTAGAGCTGTGTTTGCATTGGGCACCATGCAGTAGAGCTGTGTTTGCATTTGGCAACATGTAGCAGAGGCATGTTTGCATTGGGCACCATGTAGCAGAGCTGTTTATGCATTGGCCAACGTGTAGCAGGCTGTGTTTGCATTTAACACAATGTAGCAGAGCTATAGATGCATTGGGCACCGTGTAGTAGGGATGTGTTTGCCGTCAGTATCATGTGGTGTGCTGTAAACGCACAGTGGGTACCATGTGGCAGAGCTGTGTTTGCATTAGGCACAGTATAGTAGGGCTGTGTTTGCATTGGGCACCGTGTAGCAAAGCTGTGTTTGCCATCAGCATCACGTAACAGTGCTGTATGTGCATAGTGGGTACAATGTGGCAGAGCTTTGCATTATGCACCATGTAGCAGAGCTGTGTTTGCATTGGGCACTGTGTAGTAGAGCTGTTTTTGCATTGGACATAGTGTAGCACAGCTTTGCTGGCCGTCAGCATCATGTGGCAGAGCTGTGTTTTCCATCAGTATCATGTAGCAATGCTGGATGCGCATACTGGGTACCTTGTGGCAGAGCTGTGTTTGCATTGTGCACCATGTAATAGAGCTGTGTTTGCATTGGGCAACGTGTAGCACAGCAGTGTTTGCATTGTGCAACGTGTAGCAGTGCTGTGTTTGCATTTTGCACTGTGTAGCATGGATATGTTTGCATTGGGCACCATGTAGCAAAGCTATGTTTGCCATCAGCATCAGTTGCAGTGCTGTATGCGTACTGTGGGAACTATGTAGAACAGGAGTTTGCATTGGGCACCATGTAGTAGAGTTGTGTTTGCATTGGGCACCGTGTAGTAGAGCTATGTTTACAATCAGCATGATGTGGCAGTGCTGTATGCGCACAGTGGGTACCATGTGGCAGAGCTGTGTTTGCTTTGGGCACCGTGTAGCAGAGCTTTGTTTGCTATCAGCATGATGTGGCAGTGCTTTATGCGCATAGTGGCTACCATGTGTAGAGCTGTGTTTGCCGTCAGTATCATGTTTCAATGCTGTATGCGCCTACTGGGTACCATGTGGCAGAGCTGTGTTTGCATTGGGCACCATGTAGTAGAGCTGTGCTTGCATTTGGCAACGTGTATCAGAGGTATGTTTGCATTTGGCACCATGTAGCAGAGCTGTTTTTTCATTGGCCACCGTGTAGCAGGGCTGTGTTTGTATTTAACACTGTGTAGCAGAGCTATAATTGGATTGGGCACCTTGTAGCAAGGATGTGTTTCCCGTCAGCATCATGTGGTGGTGCTGTATGTGCACAGTGGGTACCATGTGGCAAACATGTGTTTGCATTGGGCACCAAGTAGTATAGATATGTTTCCATTGGGCATGGTGTGGAAAAGCAGTGTTTGGCAACAGCATCATGTGGCAGTGCTGTATGCGCACAGTGGGTACCATATGGCAGAGCTATGCTTGCATTGGGCACCGTGTAGCAGAGCTGCGTTTGCATTGGGCACCGTGTAGTAGAGTTTTGTTTGCCATCAGCATCATGTGGTAGTGCTGTATGCGCATAGTGGCTACCATGTGTAGAGCTGTGTTTGCCGTCAGTATCATGTAGCAATGCTGTATGCGCATACTGGGTACCATGTGGTAGAGCTGTGTTTGCATTGGCCATTGTGTATCAGAGCTGTGTTCGCATTTAACACTGTGTAGCAGACCTATTATTGCATTGGGCACCGTGTAGTAGGGATGTGTTTGCCGTCAGCATCATGTGGTAGTACTGTATGTGCACAGTGGGTACCATGTGGCAGAGCTGTGCTTGCATTGGGCACCGTGTAGCAGAGCTATGTTTGAATTGGGCACCGTGTCGTAGAGCTATGTTTGCCGTCAGCATCATGTAGCAGTGCTGTATGCGCATAGTGGGTACCATGTGGCAGAGCTTTGCATTATGCACCATGTAGCAGAGCTGTGTTTGCATTTGGCACTGTGTAGTAGAGCTGTTTTTGCATTGGACACGGTGTAGCAGAGCTTTGCTGGCCTTCAGCATCATGCGGCAGTGCTGTATGCGCATAGTGGCTACCATGTGGCAATGTTGTGTTTGCATTGGGCACCATGTAGAACAGCTGTGTTTGCATTGAGCAACGTGTAGCAAAGCTGTGTTTGCATTGGGCAACTTGTAGCAGTGCTGTGTTTGCATTTTACACTGTGTAACAGGGTGCTGTTTGCATTGGGCACCATTTAGCAAAGCTGTGTTTGCCCTCAGCATCAGTTGCAGTGCTGTATGCGCACTGTGAGAACTATGTAGAACAGGTGTTTGCATTGAGAACCATGTAGTAGAGCTGTGTTTGCATTGGGCACCTTGTATTAGAGCTGTGTTTGCAGTTGAAACTGTGTAGCAGAGCTTTGTTTGCCATCAGCATTATGTGACAGTGCTGTATGCGCATAGTGGCTACCATGTACAGAGCTGTTTGCCGTCAGTATCATGTAGCACTGCTGCATGCACATACTGGGTGCCATGTGACAGGCTGTGTTTGCATTGGGCACCATGTAGTAGAGCTATATTTCTATTTGGCAACGTGTAGTAGAGGTGTGTTTGCATTGGGCACCATGTAGCAGAGCTGTGTTTGCATTTGACACTGTGTAGCAGGGATGTGTTTGTCCTCAGCATCATGTAGCAGTGCTGTATGTGCACAGTGGGTACCATGTGGCAGAGCTATGTTTGCATTGGGCACCAAGTAGTAGAACTATGTTTGCTTTGGGCACGGTGTGGAAAAGCTATGTTTGCCAACAGCATCATGTGGGAGTGCTGTATGCGCACAGTGGTTACCATGTGGCAGAGCTGTGCTTGCATTGGGCACCTTGTAGTAGAGCTTTGTTTGCTGTCAGCATCATTTGGCAGTGCTGTATGCGCATAGTGGGTACCATGTGGCAATCCTTTGCATTATGCACCATGTACCTGTGTTTGCATTTGGCACTGTGTAGCAGAGCTGTGTTTGCACTGGACTCCATGTAGTAGAGCTGTGTTTGCATTGGGCAACGTATAGCAGTGCTATGTGTGCATTGGGCGCCATGTAGCAGAGCTGTGTTTGCCATCAGCATCATGTGGCAGTGCTGCAGTGGGTATTATGTAGCAGAAGTGTGTATGCATTAGGCGCCGTGTAGCAATGCTGTGTTTGCATTGGGCAGCGTGTAGCAGACTATGTTTGCATTTGGCACTGTGTAGCATTGCTGTGTTTACATTGGGCACTGTGTAGCAAAGCTGTGTTTGCAGTCATCATCATGTTGCAGTGCTGTATGTGCACAGAGGGTACTATGTAGCAGAGGTGTGTTTGCATTGGGCAACATCTAGTAGAGCTGTGTTTGCATTGGGCACCGTATAATTGAGCTCTGTTTGCCATCATCACCACGTGGCAGAACTGTGCTTTCATGGGGCACCATGTAGTTGAGCTGTGTTTGCCGTCAGCATCATACTGCAGTGCTGTATGCACATAGTGAGTTCCTTGTAGCAGAGCTGTGTTTGCATTGGGCATCATATAGCAGAGCTATGTTTGCCGTCAGCATCATATTACAGTACTGTATGAGCACACTGGGTACCATGTGTCAGAGGTGTGTTTGCATTGGGCACCATGTACCTGAGCTGTATTTGCAATGGGCACTCTGTAGCAGAGCTTTGTTTGCATCAGCATCATGTGGCAGTGCTGTATACGCATAGTGGCTACCATGTGGCAGAGCTATGTTTGCCAACAGTATCATGTAGCAATTCTGTATGCACATTATGCGTACTATGTAGCAGAGGTGTGTTTGCATTGGGTATCGTGTAGCAGAGGTGTGTTTGCATTGGGCAACGTGTAGCAGAGCTGCGTTTGCCGTCAGCATCATGTTGCAGTGCTGTATGCGCACAGTGGGTACTATGTAGCACATGTGTTTGCATTGGACACCATGTAGTAGAGCTGAGTTTGCATTGGGCACCATGTGTCAGAGGTGTTTGCATTGGGCATTATGTACTTGAGCTGTGTTTGCATTAGGCACCATGTACTAGAGCTGTGTTCTCTTCAGGCACCGTGTAGAACAGCTGTATTTGCTTTGGGCACTAAGTAGCAGAGCTTTGTTTGCCGTTAGCATCATGTGGCAGTGCTGTGTACGCATAATGGCTACCATGTGGCAGAGCTATGCTTGCCGACAGTATCATGTAGCAATGCTGTATGCGCATTATGCATACTATGTAGCAGAGGTGTGTTTGCATTGGGCAACATCTAGTAAAGCTGTGTTTGCATTGGGCACCGTATAATTGAGCTCTGTTTGCCATCATCACCACGTGGCAGAACTGTGCTTTCATGGGGCACCATGTAGTTGAGCTGTGTTTGCCGTCAGCATCATACTGCAGTGCTGTATGCACATAGTGAGTTCCTTGTAGCAGAGCTGTGTTTGCATTGGGCTTCATATAGCAGAGCTGTGTTTGCCGTCAGCATCATATTACAGTACTGTATGAGCACACTGGGTACCATGTACCTGAGCTGTATTTGCATTGGGCACTCTGTAGCAGAGCTTTGTTTGCATCAGCATCATGTGGCAGTGCTGTATACGCATAGTGGCTACCATGTGGCAGAGCTATGTTTGCCAACAGCATCATGTAGCAATTCTGTATGCACATTATGCGTACTATGTAGCAGTGGTGTGTTTGCATCGGGTATTGTGTAGCAGAGCTGTGTTTGAATTGGGCACCGTGTAGCAGAGCTGCGTTTGCCGTCAGCATCATGTTGCAGTGCTGTATGCGCACAGAGAGTACTATGTAGCACATGTGTTTGCATTGGACACCATGTAGTAGAGCTGCGTTTGCATTGGGCACCATGTGTCAGAGGTGTGTTTGCATTAGGCATTATGTAGTTGAGCTGTGTTTGCATTAGGCACCATGTACTAGAGCTGTGTTCTCTTTAGGCACCGTGTAGAAGAGCTGTATTTGCATTGGGCATCATGTGGCAGTGCTGTATGTGCATAGTGGCTACCATGTGGCAGAGCTGTGTTTGCCGTCAGTATCATGTAGCAATGCTGTATGCGCATACTGGGTGCCATGTTGCAGAGCTGTGTTTGCAATGAGCACCATGTAGCAGTGCTGTGTTTGCATTGTGTGAAGTGTAGCAGAGCTGTGTTTGCCGTCAGCATCATGTGGCACTGCTGAATGTGCACAGTGGGTACTATGTAGCAGAGGTGTGTTAGCATTGGGTACCGTGTAGCACGGCTGTGTTTGTATTGGGCAACGTTTAGCAGAGCTGCCTTTGCTGTCAGCATCATTTTGCAGTGCTGTATGCGCACAGTGGGTACAGTGTAGCACAGATGTGTTTGCATTGGGCAACATGTAGTAGAGCTATGTTTGCTTTGGGCACCGTGTAGCAGGTGTGTGTTTGCATTGGGCATCATGTAATAGAGCTGTATTTGCTTTGGACACAGTGTAGCAGAGCTTTGTTTGCCGTCAGAATCATGTGGAAGTGCTATATGCGCATAGTGGCTACCATTCTCGGTACCTTGTTGCAAGGCTGTGTTTGCATTGGGCACCATGTAGTAGAGCTGTGTTTGCATTGGGCAACATGTAGCAGAGCTGTGTTTGCCATCAGCATTATGTGGCAGTGCTATATGCTCACAGTGGGTATTATGTAGAAGAGGTGTGTTTGCATTGGGCACCATGTAGCAAAGCTGTGTTTGCATTGGGCAACGTGCAGCAGAGCTATGTTAGCATTTGACACTGTGTAGCAGAGCTATAATTGCATTGGGCATCGTGTAGCAAGGATGTGTTTCCCATCAGCATCATGTGGCAGTGCGTACCATGAGGCAGAGCTGTGTTTGCCGTCAGTATCATGTAGCAATGCTGTATGTGCATACTGGGTACTATGTTGCAGAGCTATGTTTGCATTGGGCACCATGTAGCAGAGCTGTGTTTGCCGTCAGCATCATGTTGCAGTGCTGTATGCGCACAGTGGGTACTTTTTAGCAGAGGAGTGTTTGTATTGGTCACCATATAGTAGAGCTATGCTTGCATTGGGTACCATGTAGTAAAGCTATGTTTGCCGTCACCATCATGTTGCAGTGCTGTATGCGCACAGTGGGTACTTTTTAGCAGAGGAGTGTTTGCATTGGGTACCATATAGTAGAGCTGTGTTTGCATTGGACACCATGTACTAGAGCTGTGTTTGCTTTGAGCACCGTGTAGCAAAGCTGTGTTTGCATTGGGCACCGTATAGCAGTCTGTGTTTGCCGTCAGCATCATATAGCATGCAGTTTGCGCATAGTTAGTACCATGTAGCAGAGCTGTGTTTGCATTTGGCACTGTGTAGCAGAGCTATGTTTGCATTGGGAAACTTGTAGCAGTGCTGTTTTTGCATTTGGCACTGTGTAGCAGGGCTGTGTTTACATTTTGCACCGTGTAGCAAATCTGTGTTTGCCATTAGCATCATGTTGTAGTGCTGTATGCGCACAGTGGGGTACTATGTAGCAAATGACTGTTTGCATTGGGCACCATCTAGTAGAGCTGTGTTTGCATTGGTTATTGTGTAAAAGAGATGTGTTTGCATTGGGCATCATGTAGCAGAGCTGTGTTTGCCATCAGCATCATGTGGTAGTACTTTATGTGCACACTGGTTACCATGTGTCATAGGTGTGTTTGCATTGGGCACCATGTAGTTGAGCTGTGTTTGCATTGGACAGCATGTACTAGAGCTATGTTTGCTTCGGGCACCGTGTAGTAAAGCTGTGTTTGCATTTGGCACCGTGTAGCATAGCTGTGTTTGCCGTCAGCACTATGTGGTAGAGCTGTGTTTGCATTGGTCACCATTTAGTAGAGCTATGTTTGCATTCGGCACCATGTAGCAGGTGCTTTGCATCATATGCCAGTGCTGTATGCGCATAGTGGCTACCATGTGGCAGAGCTGTGTTTGCCATCAGTATCATGTTGCAGTGCTCCATGCACACAGCGGATTGGGCACCATTTAGTAGAGCTGTGTTTGCATTGGGCAACGTGTACTAGAGCTATGTTTGCATTGGGCACCGTGTAGCAGTCTATGTTTGCCGTCAGCATCATATAGCAGTGCAGTATGCGCATAGTTAGTACCATGTAGCAGAGCTGTGTTTGCATTTGGCACTGTGTAGCACAGCTATGTTTGCATTGGCAGAGGTTTGTTTGCCTTGTGCACCATCTAGTAGAGCTGTTTGCATTGTGCACCGTGTAGTTAAGCTATGTTTGCCATCAGCACCATGTGGCAGACTGTGCTTGCATTAAGCACCATGTAGTAGAGCTGTGTTTCCCGTCAGCATCATGTAGCAGGGCTATATGCACATAGTGGGTTCCTTGTAGCAGAGCTGTGTTTTAGTTGGGTACCATGTAACAGAGCTGTGCTTGCATAGGCCATTTTGTAGCAGAGCTGTGCTTTGCCTGTCCAGCATCATGTAGCAGTACTGTGTGCGCACACTGTGGTTCATTGCAGTTAAACGTCGTGTTCTGCATCCGGGCAACCATGTAGCTTGAGCTGTTAAGTTTGATTTGGCACGTTGTAGGAAAAATCTGTGTTTTGCCAACAGCATCATGTGGCAAAGCTGTGCTTGCATTGTGCACAGTGTTAGAAGAGCTGTTTGCTGTCAGCATCATATAGCAGTGCTATATGCGCATAGTTGGTATCATGTAGCAGAGCTGTGTTTTGCATTGGGGCACCGTGCAGCAGAGCTCTGTTTGCATCGGGCAACGTTGTTAGCAGAGCTATGTTTGCATTTGGCACTGGATAGCAGAGCTGTGTTGCATTGGAAACCATGTAGCAAAGCTGTTTTTTCAGCATTGTGTTGCAGGCTGTATGACACAATGGTACTATGTAGCAAAGTGTGTTTGCATTGGGCACCATGTAGTAGAGCTGTGTTGCATTGGGCACCGTGTAGTAGAGCTGTTTTTGCAATGGCACCATGAAGTAGAGCTGTTTTTGCTTGGGCACCGTTGTAGTAGAACTGTGTTTGCATTTGGCACTGTTTTAGCAGAGCTGTGTTTGCCATCAGCATCATGTGGCAGACTTGTGCTTGCATTAAGCCACCATTGTAGTAGAGCTGTGTTTCCCGTCAGCATCCATGTAGCAGGGCTATATGCACATAGTGGGTTCCTTGTAGCAGAGCTGTGTTTTAGTTGGGGTACCATGTAACAGAGCTGTGCTTGCATTAGGCATTTTGTAGCAGAGCTGTGTTTTGCCGTCAGCATCATGTGGCAGTACTGTGTGCGCACACTGGGTATCATGCGTTTAAGGGTGTTTGCATCGGCACCATGTAGTTGACTGTGTGCATTTGGCACGGTGTAGAAAATCTGTGTTTGCCAACAGCATCATGTGGCAAAGCTGTGCTTGCATGTGCACAGGTAGAAGAGCTGTTGCTGTCAGCATCATATAGCAGTGCTATATGCGCATAGTTGGTATCATGTAGCAGAGCTGTGTTTGCATTGGGCACCGTGCAGCAGAGCTCTGTTTGCATCGGGCAACGTGTAGCAGAGCTATGTTTGCATTTGGCACTGGATAGCAGAGCTGTGTTTGCATTGGAAACCATGTAGCAAAGCTGTGTTTGCTGTCAGCATTGTGTTGCAGTGCTGTATGTACACAATGGGTACTATGTAGCAAAGGTGTGTTTGCATTGGGCACCATGTAGTAGAGCTGTGTTTGCATTGGGCACCGTGTAGTAGAGCTGTTTTTGCAATGGGCACCATGAAGTAGAGCTGTTTTTGCTTTGGGCACCGTGTAGTAGAACTGTGTTTGCATTTGGCACTGTTTAGCAGAGCTGTGTTTGCCATCAGCATCATGTGGCAGACTGTGCTTGCATTAAGCACCATGTAGTAGAGCTGTGTTTCCCGTCAGCATCATGTAGCAGGGCTATATGCACATAGTGGGTTCCTTGTAGCAGAGCTGTGTTTTAGTTGGGTACCATGTAACAGAGCTGTGCTTGCATTAGGCATTTTGTAGCAGAGCTGTGTTTGCCGTCAGCATCATGTGGCAGTACTGTGTGCGCACACTGGGTATCATGCGTTAAAGGTGTGTTTGCATCGGGCACCATGTAGTTGAGCTGTGTTTGCATTTGGCACGGTGTAGAAAATCTGTGTTTGCCAACAGCATCATGTGGCAAAGCTGTGCTTGCATTGTGCACAGTGTAGAAGAGCTGTTTGCTGTCAGCATCATATAGCAGTGCTATATGCGCATAGTTGGTATCATGTAGCAGAGCTGTGTTTGCATTGGGCACCGTGCAGCAGAGCTCTGTTTGCATCGGGCAACGTGTAGCAGAGCTATGTTTGCAATTGGCACTGGATAGCAGAGCTGTGTTTGCATTGGAAACCATGTAGCAAAGCTGTGTTTGCTGTCAGCATTGTGTTGCAGTGCTGTATGTACACAATGGGTACTATGTAGCAAAGGTGTGTTTGCATTGGGCACCATGTAGTAGAGCTGTGTTTGCATTGGGCACCGTGTAGTAGAGCTGTTTTTGCAATGGGCACCATGAAGTAGAGCTGTTTTTGCTTTGGGCACCGTGTAGTAGAACTGTGTTTGCATTTGGCACTGTTTAGCAGAGCTGTGTTTGCCATCAGCATCATGTGGGAGTGCTGTATGCCCACAGTGGGTACTATGTAGCAGAGGTGTGTTTGCATTGGGCAACGTGTAGCAGAGCTATGTTTGCATTTGAAACTGTAGCAAAGCTATGTTTGCATTGGGCACCGTGTAGCAGAGCTGTGTTTCCCGTCAGCATCATGTGGCATTGCTGTATGCGCACAGTGGGTACCATGTGGCAGAGCTGTGTTTGCATTGGGCACCAGGTAGTAGAGCTGTGTTTGCTTTGGGTATGGTGTAGAAAAGCTGTGTTTGCCAACAGCATCATGTGGCAAAGCTGTGCTTGCATTGTGCACCATGTAGCAAAGCTGTGTTTGATTTGTGCACCGTGTAGTAGAGCTGTTTGCCGTCAGCATCATTTGGTAGTGCTGTATGCGCATACTGGGTATCATGTGGTAGAGCTTTGTTTGTATTATGCACCATGTAGCAGACTGTGTTTGCATTTTGCACTGTGTAGCAGGGCTGTGCTTGCATTGGGCACTGTGTAGCAAAGCTGTGTTTGCCATCAGCATCATGTTGCAGTGCTGTATGCACACAGTGGGTACTATGTAGCAGAGGTGTGTTTGCATTGGGCACCGTATAGCAGAGGTGTGTTTGCATTGGGCACCATCTAGTAGAGCTGTGTTTGCATTGGACACCGTGTAGTAGAGGAGCTGTGTTTGCCGTCAGCATCATTTGGCAGTGCTGTATGCGCGTAGTGACTAACATGTGGCAAAGCTGTATTTAATTTGTGCACCATGTAGTAATGCTGTTTTTGCATTGGGCACAATGTAGAAAAGCTGTGTTTGCCAATAGCATCATGGGGCAGTGCTGTATGCGCATAGTGGGTAGCACGTGGAAGAGGTGTGTTTGTATTGGGCACCATGTAGTAGAACTGTGTTGGCATTTGGCACCATGTACTAGAGCTGTGTTTGCATTGGGCATCGTGTAGCAAAGCTGTGTTTGTTGTCAGCATCATGTGGCAGTGCTGTATGCACACAGTGAGTGCCATTTGTCAGAGGTGTGTTTGCATTGGGCACCATGTAGTTGGGCTGTGTTGACTTTGGGGACCGTGTAGCAGAGCTGTGTTTGCCGTCAGCATCATATAGCAGTGTGGTATGCGCACAGTGGGAACCATGTAGCAGTGCTGTGTTTGCATTGGGCACCGTGTAGCATAGCTGTGTTTGCATTGGGCAACAGGTAGCAGAGCTGTGCTTGCATTTGGCACTGTGTATCAGAGCTGTGTTTGCATTGGGCACAGTGTAGCAGAGGGCACCGTGTTTGCCTTCAGCATCATGTGGCAGTGCCTTATGCGCACAGTGGCTACCATGTGGCAGAGCTGTGTTTCAATTGTGCACCATGTCATGCAATTGGCTTTTGACTGACGAAGATAGGCACTGAGCAACAGGAGTTATCATCAGTGAGCAGTTTATCGGAGAACACACAGGAAGTCTCAGGTGAAGTTACAGATTTTCCACGGTCCCATATTAAACTAATCCAGGAGGAGAGAACGCCTAATCTTGTTCTCACATCTCCTAAAAACTAAACTACTACTGCCCCTAGTCTCACAAATATCCATAAAACACATCCCCTCCCCTATCCTCTGCAGTGAGGGTTGTTTTGATCTTAAATATTAACATTTCCTGAGAGTCCCAGAGGTCATTAACATACCTTATCTCTGGTACCAAGGAGATGTGAAGTCCATCACTACAACCCCCAGTATGTGATACAACACTCACTGACTAATAAAGAAGCACATTAACCCGGAAATGACAGCCCACTGTGACACACCATGTAGCAGAACTGTGTTTGCATTGGGCACCATGTGCACAGTGGATACCATGTAGCAGGGCTGTGTTTGCATTTGGCACTGTGTAGCAGAACTGTGTTTGGATTGGGCACCATGTAGTAGGGCTAAGTTTGCATTGGGCACCGTTTACTAGAGCTGTGTTTGTAGTCAGCATCATGTGGCAGTTCTGTATACACAGAGTGGCTACCATGTGGCTTCAATTGTGCACCATGTAGTAGAGCTGTGTTTGCATTGGGCACCATGTAGTAGAGCTGTGCTTGCATTGGGCACCATGTAGCACAGCTGTGTTTGCGGTCAGCATCATTTAGCAGTGCTGTATGCGCGCAGTGGGTACCAAGTGGCAGAGCTATGTTTGCATTAGTCACTATGTAGAAGAGCTGTGTTTGAGATGGACACCGTGTAGCGGAGCTGAGTTTGCATTGGGCACCATGTAGCAGTGCTCTGTTTGCACTGGGCACCGTATAGTTGAGTTGTGCCTGCATTGGGCTCCGTGTAGCAGAGCTGTGTTTGCATTGGGCACTGTGTAGCAGAGCTGTGTTTGCCATCCGCACCATATGGCAGTGTCCATTCATTTCTGACCAACCCCCACCTTGACGTCCATTTTTCTCCGCTGGATTCATACATCAGGTTTATGTTATCCTTTCATCTATGAAGGCTCCACCTCAACTATCCCCCTGTATTGTTACGGATCATAACCCTGGGGAGCAACGGTAAGATTAAGGGATTAAAAAAAGAATGCAAGCACTCTAAAATCTGTAGTATCCGGCCACAATTTCACCCCAATTACATTATTAGGGATTAACGGATATACAGTATTTTTGTGTAATGGAACGTGACTACCCTAAAATCTGTAGTATGAGGCCGCAGTTTCACCCCAATAACAGAATCAAGGATTAATAGAAATACTTATGTATAAAAGAATGCAAGCAACCTAAAATCTGCAGTATTAGGACACTTTTTAACCCCAGTTAGTACAGCAAGGTGTAATAGAATGGCTCCTATTAGCCAAGCTTTACACTGGTCTATTGGCCCCTGCTCTCTTCCCTATAGTGTTAATAATGCCTCCCTATTATATCCCTGCAATATCACTTAGCTGTCCCTGAACTGCTGAATAGTAATATTGTGTGAATCAATAGCTTCCTAATCACTGTCCTTAGTGCCTGTAACGTCTCTCCCTGTAAGTTCACTGGAAAATGGGGGAGACCAGGCAGGAGCAGACTTTTTATAGGGCCGTGACACCACAGGGTCTGGCTATCTGTTGATTGGCTGGCTGCATGGCATTATGGGTGATCCGTCGTTCCCTGGTTTCTCACTTCCTCTTTCTCACATGTGCAGCAGCCATTTTAGAAATAAATAAATTTATTACCATGAAGTGCGAGGAAATTTGAATGCGAAACAAATCACATTTTTCCTGAAATTCATATCGATGTCCACTTCGTCGACTTTGATTCGCTCATCTCTAGTCAGCAGACCATTGGTGACTTGTATTCACCGTGCTCCTCAGCACTCGGCAACCCCGCTCTATAACTTTTCATGTATATGTCGAGATTGGCCACAGCACTCAACCAGAAAATGGCTGTAGGAAGTGCGCGTCTCGGTATCCTCCACCTTGGATATCGAATCATATACACTTTAATAAATTCGAGACAGCACTCAAAAGGTCTTATCTTTTAAGTTTATTATGATTTTTCAACGCCAGTGGTATAGGCAGTAGTGGCGACATTTCGGCCCTGGTTGGGGTGCCCTTCGCCAGGCTGCAATTATACATAGACAAATGTCTAATCCCTCCACTAGTAAGGAATGTATTAACATGACATGGTGCAACATCTACAGCGATGGTGAGCACCAAATACATACACTACGGCCATAAATTATGACATATGGTTGAATTAGCATCCAGGTTGTTTTTTGACTACTGCAAAAATTATTTCCATGTTGCTTGTATTCATACAAGTTAGGTAATCATTATGTACCTTGCTGTCATATGATGTATCTTCATTTGTCTATGTATAATTGCAGCCTGACGAAGGGCACCCCAACCAGGGCCCGAAACGTCGCCACTACTGCCTATACCACTGGCGTTGAAAAACTATAACTTTTCATGGTCTCCACTTCATGCCTGAGCTCTTGTGGTTCCTAAACGCCTCCAATTTGCAATAATAGTACTCATAGTTGAATATCTAGAAGGGAAGACATTCATGAACTGACTTATTGCAGTAGTGGTAGCCACGTTAGAATTCATTGAGCTCTTTAGATCAAGCCTCAATGTAGCTAGAGGCAGAATGCATGGCTAGGTGCTGAATTTTATATACCTGTGGTGATGGGAAATAATAAAACACCTGAATTCAATGATGAACAAATTAAATTAACAAACACACTTTTTTAATTAAAGGGATTGATCACCCTCATGTAAATGAAAGTAATACAGTATAATATACATCACCATCGAGCTCCTCATAGTTTCATGTTACTGAATGAAAACTCTCTGTCTGAAAGCCATCCTGAGCTAGATCTGCTCTCACTGCTAAAAGGTTTTCTACAATCAGTATCAGTCTAGGGTAGAGCGCTTCATTGGGAGTACAGGATAGAAGACATTTTTGGCACTGTTTTTTTTATCTTATTAGGAGTACTTTCACTTATACAGCACATTGTAGAAAAATTCCAGCTGTGTCTGCAGGACTAGGTTGAGTTTTCAATTTCTGAAGTGTTTTTATTCACTGACAGATAAAATGTGTGTTTCCTTACAGAAGGAAGTAGCTTTATTTACATCAAACTTGAGGAACCGTTAAAAGAGTTCTCCTGGATTTTGACAATGATGGGCTATCCTCAGGATAGGTCATCAATATCAGATCGGCGGGGGTCTGACTCCCAGCACTCCCTGCTGATCAGCTGTATGAAGAGGCTATGGCACTCTATGAGCGCTTAGTCCACATCCTAGGCCATATTGTGACAAATTCATCAGTCACATGGCTTATGATAGGTACAACTCAGTCCCAGTCAAGTGAATGAGGCCAAGCTGCAATACCAAGCACGTCCACTATCCAGTGCTTGGTAAGCTGTGAGGAGGCCACAGCACTCACCAGAGCTTCGGTGAATACCAAGGTTTCCTTAAACAGCTGATCAGCGATCTCATATTGATGACCTATCCTAAGGATAGGCCATCAATATGAAAATCCTGGAGAACCCCATTTAAAGTGCAACAAAGTGATCTTCAAACGTAATGAAAGATTATTTGCCAAAAAACGATGTTATTACATTAGCAAGACATCTTAGAAACTACTTCAGTTTGGTGAGTTTACAGTATGTTCATTGATGTATTATCTACTCCAAAATAAAAAATGTCTCAGTATTTAATACATGCTGTTATTTGATATTAAAATAAGGGGCTATGGCCTTTCCCACCCAGGTTCAGGTCAATGTCTCCAATATAGTCCCTGGTTGCCAGCAGTTGTGCTGAAGCAACTGTATTTTAGTCAAATACAGAGCAAAGTATTGTTACAGGAAAGCAACCAGATGATGAGACAAAGATTTAGGCAGATGACAGGCCAGGGATCAAAACCAGGAGAAGAACAAATGCTAACAACCAAATAGCAAATCCAAAGAGCATGAGAAAAGCAAAAACATCAATTAGGAAGAGAGCCAACCAAAGGATGTGCCTTAAAGGGATTGATCAGTATATTGTAAGGCCATAAGTACTGTTTGGTCCAGCCCCCTTTGATTCTGTCCTCTTTTATATTACCTTCTATATTCTGTGTAATGATGTTCTTTGTAATGTGGTGAGTAAAGAATAGTTAGATAACATACCCAACCCCCATTGTGCTGTGAAGGCCATATTCCTGAGTGCTTTCCTCAGAGACATGCATGCAGCACCCTAGAGGAGGGGCTGAAAGGTTTAAACATGGTACACACAAACAGTTAATGACCAATCTCTTGAGGAACATAATCCAGGATGGATGAATTGATGTTGCTTTGAAAAACTATCCTTATCCCTTGTATCATCGTGTGGTGTCGGCGATGTTCTACTACATGACGGCTAGAGTCCTCCCCGTATTGTATTGGGCAGGCCATGTGATTATTAAATATTGTGCACTGTATGTGATTTCTCCATTTTACCTTATATTTAACCCCTTAAGGACATTGCCATTTTTCACCTCAAGGACCAGGCCAAATTTTCGAATTCTGATGTGTGTCACAACTTTTACTTATCCAAGCCGTTTCTTGTGACACATTTCATTTGATGGTGGTAAATTAGAGTTGATATAATTAACCTTTATTTATATAAAAAAAATTACAGAAAACACAGAAAATTTGGAAAAATGTATAATTTTTAAAATTTGAATTTCTCTGCTTTTGAAGGAAATCTGTTACCAGGATAATTGCTATTGAAGTAAAGTCATAGCCTAATAGCACTTGGTAACTTATTTCTAGATGTGCCTTTGTTTCACCAATAGATGTTTTCTATCTTCTGAAAATCCAGTTTATTTGGAGCACAGTATCAGAGGACCTAGAATTAAAGAGGACCTTTCACCACTTTTAAAAAATCAAACTACACTATGTACCTTATAGTGTATCCCCCTCTGATGGCAGCGGCGCTTTTTTTTTCCAAAAGGTCCCCCGGTGGCTTTACACGGCCCCCCGTTCTTCTGTCGGGCTTTATGTAAATTCAGAAGCATCGGAACAGGGAGGAGGAGACTCCCTGTTCCTCAATGGGCGTTGCTTCTGCCCTGCTGTGAGCGCTGTCCAATCAGAGCGGACCGCTCACAGCAGGGTTGAACTCCTTCGGCCCTGCTGTGAGCGGTCCGCTCTGATTGGATAGCGCTCACAGCAGGGCAGAAGAAACGCCCATTGAGGAACAGGGAGTCTCCTCCTCCCTGTTCCGATGCTTCTGAATTTACATAAAGCCCGACAGAAGACCGGGGGGCCGTGTGAAGCCACTGGGGGACCTTTTGAAAAAAAAAAAAGCGCCGCTACCATCAGAGGGGGATACACTATGAGGTACATAGTGTAGTTTGATTTTTTAAAAGTGGTGAAAGGTCCTCTTTAAATACACAGATGACATTCGTTGTTAACCATTAAAGACAGTAGGTAGGTTTAAGACTGGTAGTGCCCCCTCCTGGGTACTAGAGACAGAGATGGTTACAGCAGTGCTATTCCCACTAAAATAAACAGGAGCAGCAATGCTATAATCTGCTCAGTGCACTACACACAAAGGATGGAGCTTTAGTTCACCTAGACATTGATGGCCTATCTTGAGGGTAGCCATCAATAATAAAGTACCTGAAAATACCTTTTTATATAACCTGCTTATTTTATAGACCAGCACATTGCTGCTCCTGCCTGTCCTTGCTGCGCTCTGATGGAACCTCTGCATATAACATGGCAGTGGTATGCTTCATTGATATTCTATGGTAGAGCTTTCAGCGGAAGGTACAGACTGGAGCAGGGAGATGTACTCCCATCAGGACAGCGCTCACTGCAGCGCATATAATATAAGTCAATATCTGTACACCACATGTACGGATTCTCTTTGCACTGCTGTACTGTATAGTCATATAATTCGGCATCCTCTCTAGGAATACTATCTCCTGACAGGTGGCCTTTCTGTCTTTGGTTATAGTGGGCAGCTGGCAGCTTAGAATATCTCCACCAGATACAGAGGAGGCCAAAGCCTGATAAAACAATTACCTTCCTCTGCCAATATTCTCACTCCCTCTCTGGGTTGCCTGGATTTTCTATAATCTGTCCCTTTTATTGGCTGGTACATGGAACTAACTCTGGAGTTTAGATAACTCTCCAAAATGGAGAGACATCATACTCTCCTCCTTTTTCTTCTATTCTCAGAGAGCAGGGTGGAGTCAGCCCTGGGAGGTTTGTTAGAACCTCCCCCTCCCTATGCAACTTTATGGGAACTGAGACACATGAAACACAGTCACAATATTAAGCAGTGTGTTTCAGGACATTGCATTCCCCCTACTTTAATATGAGCTGTCTTCGATTCACTCTTGCCACGACGATGCGTCACCTGAAAAATATAAAAAGAGAATGCATATATATACACAGTACCATTAGCCCATATTTGTGTTTTCCCTTCTTTGGCTGCAAGAGAATTGGGTTAGGCATATACATCTGGAGCATCACAATATAGCATGGCTGACAAGGGCCATAGTTTTTCTTGTAACTAGGGATCTGGGGGCGCTGACCTGGAACAGCGGACAGTAAAGACCAGGATAGTCCATAATTTCAACAAAAAGGAAGGCTCACAGGGCATGAGTCCGTTTCCTAGGCATGAAGCATAATGGTTGCAGAACATCATGGAGGGCTTTAGTACTGTATGTCAAAGTCCATCTCCAGGCACATGACTTGAACGTTGCAAAAGAAGTGCAAAGCAGTCTTTAGAGAGTCCTTAGAACAAGGCAAATAATTAAGGCAATGAATCTCTTACCCTGGCTCTGTAACGCAAAATGATGCAGGAATGCAATCATAGTTAATCCTGGTACCGGACAGGTGGTTTTCCCTTCATAGTCCGGTCGGATCTCTGAAGTGGCTATGACTCTACAGGTCTTGGCTCTAGGTAATTTGGCTCATGAGCTACCGAGGATCCTTCACTAGGTAGTACTTCTGACTGAAGTGTGACTGGATTAGTCTTGGCGGGAACAAGAAAGTTAAGCCAGGGTATAAGGAACCAGTGTAGAGGATCTGAGTCTAATAATAGTTTTCCAATAGACAGTGTTGGTTGCACTGGATCCAGTGACTTTTCAGACAATTATTTGTGGTGCTCGGTTCTCTTTGGTGATTTCTTAGATATCAGTCTCAGGATTAGGAATAGCTGTGATTGCAGTGTTCCACATATTATGTGTGTAAAAAGGGACACTACAAACTTGCTTTTTCTGTGTATAGCCATGTCATTGTAAACTGTATTTGAATGTACAAAGTGTTGTAAGAACATCCTAGGCAGCAATATCGATTTCCACCACTAGATGGTGCTGACCAGAAACATATATACCACTCCCCTCTATGATTTAGAGAGAGGAGGTAGTGAGACAGTAGTAGAGAAGCATGTGAGGAAGGCAGAAGCAACTTAAGCAATGTGCAGGAGGAGAGAGTCACCCTAAAGGCCGCCATTCCTGCTGGACACTGGCCATGTCACAGCTCCCAAGATGGAAACTTACCACTTTCTAGGCCGCTAGAAACTGGCATGAACTGGATTACAAGCCTATCAAAGGTAAACGCTGAGATCATCAGCTTCATGGACTTTGTCAGCAACATATAGTGAATAGGAGTAGCTCCACAGCACCCGGACACAAATACAGCAACTTCTAGCTAAAGTTGTGATTTAATGACCTACTGAAAACCCCAACGGGATGTCAGGTTTCTACAGTGAACGTAACACGGTGCAGAAGTATTAATTTCTGTCGTGCAGGGCAAATATACCCTGGAATATGGGACTGACTGAGAGGAGAACTAAAAGAGTAACAGGATTTAAAGCTACAGTAACTAAAATTACTGCCTTCGAAGCGTTACAATATCAATCTATAACATCTGCTGCCTATTGAAGAAAGTGTAATCTGTAACATCTAACCTCAAGGCAAAAGTAAAGAGTTTATTGTTTATCACAAGCTGCCTCATTACTACTATTAAGGGTGTGTCTACCTAAAGACACTGGCGTCACGACAAACCAGGACCCAGCCGACCGACACTGCTAAAATTACCACCAAGGGCACCTCGTCTCACCATCCGGCGGAGTCCTGCGTACAGAGTGTTCCCCGAGGGAAGTTGTGTCCCCCCTCCACACAACTGCACGCCGGTCCAGGGGACACTACTAAAAACCGTGAGTAACCATCGGCAACACCACACTTAAACATATCCCTGAGGCTCACGTGTTTCCCCTGCGGTACTGGCTCGCTGCATGATGGTGTAGGGTTCTCTTTCCCATTTACTATCCAGCTTTCTAGTGCAATGATTATTTCTTACCTTTGATGTGAGCACAGCAAATCTCTTCTTTCTCATTAGCAAATTTCTATTGTGCACTTAATACACAATTGGTCTGTTGTATCACCTTTTTGGATGCATATTAAGTGGTAGGCATGTAAAGCTTCAAGCATCTCACTATAACAGTTCCTAAGGACGTTCATTCCTAGGACTACTAAAAGGTTGTTATCTTCCCTGACTTGCAAGACAATGATACCTTGTTGGGGTAGTGTGGTTTCTCCCTCTTGAAGAGTTGGCTCCCAGTATCCATGCACTGGCACGGGTTTGCTGTTGCTGGCTATAATGCTCAGCCAGGATTCTGGTGGCTATGTCAGCTGGTCATGGTCCCAGTATTCCTCAAATGCAGTTTGTTGGATAGTTGTGACTAGAGACCTGGTGTCCAATTAGGTAACAAAGGGAACCCCATTGATTTGGAGAACCACTTCTGGACAGGGTCCTACATATCTGGGCATCCAGCTGGGATCTTCTGGACCTACTGCTCTACCTCCCGAGAGGCGGTCCTTGGCCTCGGGGGTTGACCTTTTAACTGCCAGCACATCCTTTCTGTATGGCCTGGCTTGTGACAGTATCTACAAATGGGTTGCTTTTGCTTGTCAAAGCGGCCACATCCTCCAGTAATAGGGGTTTTTCCCACTGTTCCAGTTTTCGGCATACTTTTTCCAGACTTTGGGTTAGGAAGTTAACTGGATCTGTCAGAGCAGCAATTGCTGGATATATAGATGACTTTCCCTAAAATACTGATTGCTAGCTCTTTGAAGTCTGAGAAGGTAGAACTTGGGTGCTTTGCAGCTAACACCTTTAACTGTCCCAATCAGTAAGAACAGATCGGCTAGCACTACTGCAAGCCCTTAGTATGGTATATATGTGGATCAACCTGAGTCCCGAGTCCCTATATCCACTGGTGGCGGTGCTCAATCCAAACAACAGTAAGTTCCTTAAAGGGAATCTGTCAGCTCTGAAACACCCTCCAAACTAGAGTAAGCGGTGTATAGTGTAAGTGACGTCGAGTCCGGTTATGTAAGTTTTATCTTCATACTCACTTCCATTCTGACGCTGTGTTCCCACAAACCAGCAGTAAAATCCACTCAGTGGACTCCGGTGCTCACTCACATAATGGAGAGAACTCAAAGAAGAGGACTCTCAATGTATTTTACTGCCGGTTTGTGGGAGCACAGCGTCAGAATGAAAGGGAGTATGAAGATAAAACTTACATCATCGGATTCAGCATCACTTACACTATACACCGCTTACTCTAGGTCAGGGGGTGTTTTCAAGCTGACAAGTTACCTTTAAGCCAGTGGCCCCCAACCTTTTTTGCACCAAGGCCCGGTTTTCTCGCTAGACAATTTCCCCGGGGGACGGGGGGGGGGGGCGCTGTGGTAGTGCCCCCACACAGTAGTTATTCCCCATTAGTGCCCCCACACAGTAGTTATACCAGTATAGTGCCCCCACACAGTAGGTATACCAGTATAGTGCCCCCACACAGTAGTTATACCAGCATAGTGCCCCCCACACAGTAGTTATACCAGTATAGTGCCCCCACACAGTAGTTATAGTAGCATAGTGCCCCCCACACAGTAGTTATACCGGCATAGTGCCCCCACACAGTAGTTATAGTAGCATAGTGCCCCCCACACAGTAGTTATAGTAGCATAGTGCCCCCCACACAGTAGTTATACCAGTATAGTGCCCCCACACAGTAGTTATACCAGTATAGTGCCCCCACACAGTAGTTATAGTAGCATAGTGCCCCCACACAGTAGTTATAATAGCATAGTGCCCCCACACAGTAGTTATAGTAGCATAGTGTCCCCACACAGTAGTTATAGTAGCATAGTGTCCCCACACAGTAGTTATATGTTGTAAGAGACTTGTCAGCACTCTGAAGATGCGACCGGAGTAGGGTTCCCACCCCACTGTACATATATTAAAGAAAACTCCGGTCTATGACGTTGAAATTAGTAGTCAACTTTATTGAAAATTTGCGGCACCATAAATGTGATCAGTATAGTACAAATAGGAACCAGGTATATAGTACAGTGATGATTGTATCAAAATAGAGTTCCTAAAATATATACGGATACGGTAAGTAAATCTCAACATGCTCTTGGTGAGCAGATATCACGCCATCTTAATAAAACATAGTAAATGTCACTTATCCATATATATTACACTTATACATATCACAAAAAGATCAACAATCTGCATGAACTCATCATCATGGATACAGCCTGTTTGGTGCGACACGCAGTAATACAAAATACCGTCTGGAGCATGGTTAAGGTAAGTATGACGTTGATCAATCGTGCATCATAGGTCATTCTAGCCTTATCTATAGTCTATTAAATCCTAAGGGACCAACTCACCAGTAGCCACTTGAAGGAAAATGGAGGAAAAGAGGAATAGCGTGTTGGTATGTGCAGCGTTTGCTGTTAATAGGTAATTTTATGGTGCCGCAAATTTTCAATAAAGTTGACTACTAACTTCAACGTCATAGACCGGAGTTTTCTTTAATATATGTACAGTGGGGTGGGAACCCTACTCCGGTCGCATCTTCAGAGTGCTGACAAGTCTCTTACAACATATGCGTATCCCGAACTTGGAGTGCACCTGAAACAAATTAGAACCAGAATGAGCGAATCATTATCATTTAAAGAAGACGAGGTGAATGTCATCCTGTCGCAAGTTACCATACCAAACGAGTTCCTACATACCCCCAGCTCTGAGTTCAAAATACGGGATTTGGAGCGGGAATCCAGGAAACTGGTAAATTTTGAACTACACTGCGTCACGATGGCCGAGTACATTCGTACTAAGCGAATTCCACGGGGTCTCCGGATACGGACTAGACCCACGTTCTTCAAAGACGATCCAGAATACGTTAATAAGTTCGAGCAGATATTAAACAAATGCTCGATGGACTTAATGACACTTACAGTATCATATTTACAAGAAGCGATCAACGACACGAAACAACAAATACAGACATTGGAGAATCAACTGCAAGCAACTATCTCGACTGAAGAGTTCACAAAAGTACGTGAGAAGATTACTACGACATTAGCGCAACACCGGAAGGATCTAGAAGCAACCAAACGTAATAAATTTATGAGGGACATAGAGGACTACCGCCTAAACCGTGTATATCGATGGTTGGATTACAATCAACAAACATACAGAGGAAGATCCTCATCATCAGACTCATCCCGCTCAACTACAGGTACAGACTTTCAACGTCTTCCTCGCCAGATGAACTCTCGTGGTTCCCGAAGCATCCGGAGGGGGAATAGAGAAAGAAGGGGTGACACTTCTGGGACGAACGTACTAATGACTACGAGATCACAGGTAGTAACGGAATCACTAGTAGTGAATATTTCATCTGTCCCACTTAACACCTCTCAAATCTCTCTTCTAGAAAAGGGTCTTTCTTTCTGTCCTACTAACAACTTGGACACTTTCCAGTTGGAAATTGATCTAATGAGGTTCTTCCGCTCAATTAGGTTGAAAGTACACTTTTCACAACAAAATACAATTAACCGTGCCACCCGATCCACAACCTTGATATCCCTAACAGAATTAGGACTTCGCAACAAGAGCACATATACTCCACCCGGTACATACCCACCTGTAGAAACATTCATAAACTTGGTACGCAAGGATTTCACGACATTTAGGATGGATCTTGAACAGGGTAAACTTAGATTTACTAATAATCTTGACCCAAGTGATAGGAACGCACTAAGAGATTTAATTAAACAGAAAGACCTAATTATTAAGCCTGCAGACAAGGGAGGTGCCTTGGTAGTTATGGATAGATATAAATACATAAGCGAGATCCGTAGACAATTGAACGACAGGGAGGTATATGAGCCACTCCCACAAGATCCAACCATAAAAGTAATGGCGAAGATCAAAGAAAGATTAGCTTACCATTGTTCTAAGGGGACAATAGATGAGGCAACTGTAACCTTTCTTACAAAAAATAACCCGATTACTCCGGTCATGTATACACTACCTAAGATTCACAAGAATCTACAGGACCCACCGGGAAGACCAATTGTGGCGTCTACTGATTCGGCACTGTCACCAATGGCCATATTTCTAGAAAGGATATTGACTCCCCTTATAAAAAGTAGTCGGTCGTTTCTTTTAGATACTTCATCATTTCTCACAGAGATTAGGAAGTTACCACCTTTGGAAGAAAACTCTGTTTTGGTAACTTGGGATGTAACAAGTCTATATACTTGTATACACCATGACAAAGGGATAAAAGCAGTTGAGAAACTATTGATAACAGCCCAAAAACACCCAGTTATCATCGACTTCTGCCTGGACCTTCTCCACCTGATATTAGTTAATAACTTCTTTCTTTTTCAAGACACATACTTTTTACAGAAACAAGGTACCGCGATGGGGTCCAACGTGGCCCCTCCATATGCAAATAGCTACATGATCGACTTCGAAGAAACCTATTTATACACCAGAGAAGAATTTAAAAACCATGTGATCACTTGGAAACGTTTCATTGATGATATCTTTTGCATATGGAGGGGTCCCGTGGAAACCCTACTCGGGTTCCATGAGTACATTAACTCTATCTATCCGGAACTTAAATTTACAATAACGTATGACCAGACCTCCATTCATTTCTTAGACACTACAGTAATAAAAAATACCCAAGGGATTTTACAAACTGATCTTTTTCGTAAACCTACAGACCGTAACAACCTGCTACATTTTTCCAGTTGCCACCCACCAAATACATTGAAATCTATACCTAATTCGCAGTTTCAAAGAATACACAGAATTGTCCAAAATACAGATACCCATCAAAAGAGGGTGGAAGAGATGCAGGATAGGTTCCTGAAGAGGGGCTATCCTTTACAATTACTTAAATCTGACCCGACCTCGAGAAAGAAAAGATTAGTAACATCGGAGCGTGTACCCTTTGTTCATACGTACCATCCCAATATGCGGAAACTCGAGAATGCGCTCAGAAGCCACTGGTACTTACTTAAAAGAGCCTATCCGGACATCCCAGAATTCAAAAATCCAATACTGATGTGTAACAAAAGACCTAGAAATCTGAGAGATCTTCTGGTCAAAGCAGATATAGGTTCGGATATAAAAATTCCAAGGCAGACTTTTTTTAGTACACCAAAGAAGGGCACATTCCCATGTTTAAGCTGCGCACAATGTACGAACATACAAAAAGGCTCTCAGTTCTCTCATCCACGCACAGGCAAACTGTTCCCCATCCATGAATAATTTAGCTGTGACTCCACCTTTGTAATATATCTTTTAAAATGCCCTTGTGGCCTGGCATACGTTGGGGAGACGACACAAACTATTAGAAACAGAATATGTCAACATAAGTCATCAATCCGCAAAGAAAATCTATTATTACCTGTGCCGTTCCACTTCCACAAAGCAAAACACAATTTATCACAGCTAAGATTTCAAGTAATTGAACATATCGATCAACCGAGAAGGGGAGGAAATAGGATAAAACAGCTGAAAAAAAGAGAGGCATTTTGGATCCACAAACTGGATACATTAGAACCTAGAGGGTTAAATCGGGAATATGAGGTCCAACACTTGATATGATATTTACTGATAATTATCTACAGATGGTTGCTTGAACGTATGACACAAACGTATGACCTTTTACCATATAGATAGGGTACGATATCCTGTATTATGATGTACATATATTCTCATGTTTTATCATATGAAACTATATATGAGTTTATGTTGCTGGTAAATCATGCTTAATTTGCCCATTATCTTTTACAGATGAATTAATATCTAAGGGCCATCCTACAGTGCCGTTTTCCATTATGTGTATCCTTTTACACATTGATTAAACACCGTTTTGTGCCATTGTATATTCATTTCCTTATTCTTGGAACGCAAGTGCGTTCCATTGACGTCACTTCCGCCGGATGGAACGCATGATCACGTGATGCGTTCCTCCGTGCATACCGGAAGTGCCTCACGAAGCGCCAGACTTAAGAGAGCGTGCCTCGCGCTCCCATCATAGCGTTCTTACCTATTAACAGCAAACGCTGCACATACCAACACGCTATTCCTCTTTTCCTCCATTTTCCTTCAAGCGGCTACTGGTGAGTTGGTCCCTTAGGATTTAATAGACTATAGATAAGGCTAGAATGACCTATGATGCACGATTGATCCACGTCATACTTACCTTAACCATGCTCCAGACGGTATTTTGTATTACTGCGTGTCGCACCAAACAGGCTGTATCCATGATGATGAGTTCATGCAGATTGTTGATCTTTTTGTGATATGTATAAGTGTAATATATATGGATAAGTGACATTTACTATGCTTTATTAAGATGGCGTGATATCTGCTCACCAAGAGCATGTTGAGATTTACTTACCGTATCCGTATATATTTTAGGAACTCTATTTCGAAACAATCATCACTGTACTATATACCTGGTTCCTATTTGTACTATACTGATCACATTTATGGTGCCGCAAATTTTCAATAAAGTTGACTACTAACTTCAACGTCATACACCGGAGTTTTCTTTAATATACACACAGTAGTTATAGTAGCATAGTGGGGATTTGGATCCTGTTCACATAAGACGCAAAGGAATTTATCCTAATCGTGATTAAAAATGCAACGACCGAGCCGCAGGAGCAATATGTGAGTGCGATGGGTCGATGGGTGTAGTAGTTGTTACTCACAGTTATCAGTCACCTTCAGCTGGCGTGCAGTGTATGGAACCGGGTTCCTTCTTGGACACACTCTGCTGTTCAGGGATTTCCCGCCAGATGGTGGTTGAGGTGCCCTTTGTGGTGTGGTTTAAGGTACAGGGGAGGCTGGCTCCCTGTGTTCGTGACAACAGCACCTTTGGGTGCAAATAGGTGATAAGTTTGCACAATAAGGAGACCAGTTCTCTTAACAAATTCCCAGAACTTTACTTTAGCTGATCCAAAGGTCATCAATGTGTGCAAAAGTCATTTACAGCAAAATAGCCTCTACAATGGCTCCGGTTAGTTCGCAAAAATTTGCATAAGGGGTTGTTTTCCCCTATAACAATCAATCCCTTGTTTCTCCAGCCTAGAGGGATCTCTGCCATACTGTATAGTCATATACTTCGGTTCACTATAGCTGCGGTATCCTCTTGAGGAATACTATCTCCTGACAGGTGGCCTTTCTGTCTTTGGTTATGGTGGGCAGCTGATAGCTCAGCATCTCTCCACCAGATACAGAGGAGGCTAAAGCCTGATAAACTACAATTACCTTCCTCTGCCAATATTCTCACTCCCTCTCTTGGTTACCTGGATCTTCTGTAATCTTTCCCTTCTATGGGCTGGTACATGGAACTAACTCTGGAGTTTAGATAACTCTCCAAAATTCTTTTCATACAGCAGGATGGAGTCAGCCCTGGGAGGTTTATTATAACCTTCCCCCCCCCTATGCAAATTTAAGGAAACTCAGGCATAAGCACATTTTCAAGAAACACAATCACAATATTAAGCAGTGTCCCATGGTGTCTTAGCCACAAAACACTTCCCCTACTTACACACATACATGACATAATACAGTGTCTGTAATATGATATGGTAATGCTAATTGACAAGATGTTATCTGATGTCACCATGTAGATACAGACCTGCCCATGGCCTCAGAAGAGACTAATAGGGAGGGGGCGGAGCCTGGCTGCAGTGCGAGACACACATGTCTGTGTGAGCTCAGCATAGGGCTGAGTGGAAACGGGCATTTTTAGCTATCAAAGCTGGCGGAAGATGGGCAAATCCACCAGGGATAAGTCCAGAGATACCCCTGGAAATCTTAAGTCGGGTCCTAGTCAAGGAGAAATGGATAAATTTATCTGAAGACAAGCTTCACAAACCGGAAGGCAAGGCCCCAAGATGGCGCTGAGAACGGAAGCGCTTGCGGCCTCTGAAACATTTGCTGATTCAGAGCGGGAAAGTGATCAAGAAGACGAACAAACCAGTGATGACTTACCTATCTCAAGGAGATTCATTAAAGACCTTCTGTCAGAAACTGTAGCACCGCTTCGTAAGGACCTGATGGAGATCAAGCGGGACCTCAGGCAAGTGAACAAGAGGGTGGAGGCGCTGGAAGAACAGCAAGACCGCGTGGTTAATTACAATTCTGCGGTCTCACATAGCCTAGACAGAACACAGGCACATATTAACCTATTATACAACCTGGTAGAAGACCAGGATAACCGGGGACGCCGTAACAACCTGAGGCTGAAGGGGGTTCCGGAAAGCATGGATGCGGACAGCCCGCTTAGCTCCGTGAGTGCATTTTTCACAACACTTCTAGGCTCAGATGTCTCAGTGGATTTAAACATGGACAGGATACATAGAGCGTTGAGGCCCCCACCCAAACAAGGAGAACCGCCGAGAGACATTATATGTCGCCTTTCCAGCTTCTTAGCCGAGGAACAAATAATGGCTGCATCCAGAACCAAGAAATCCATCACCCTGGCAGAAGCGACGGTCTCGATATACCAAGACTTGTCCCCCATTACCTTGCAAAAACGAAGGACACTGAAGCCGCTGCTGGAAATACTACGGGGCAAAAATATACCGTATAGATGGTTGCACCCATTTGGGTTGCTTATCAATAGCCCGGGGCGCAAATATGTAATCAGATCCCCGGCGGATCTCCCGATGGTATATGACGCGCTAGAAATATCACCTCTCGATATTCCTGATTGGAATTCGGCGAAAGATCTGACAGACCTACCAGAACTACCTGTCGTGATCCCGTGGACACCGGTTAGCCGTTCTGGAGAGCAGCGTGGAAAAAGATCCAGAGGAGGGATTACACCAAAGCATCTAGCAATTGTTCCAGAGGACCGCTAATATTCAGTTGCCAGAGATGGACTTTCTCCCAGAAGCAAGAAGAAACTCCAGCTGAGAGACTCAGTGCTAATCGTGAGATGCCTAAGATAACTGCACCTCATTCTCTATTAAGTCTAGATGCTCACGTTATACCATCTGTCTTTTTATTTCTCTATCCTTCTTATTTCACATATCTCTTTCCTATTTTTATGTTTTATCTACTGTTTTGAATGTAGACATGCATATGAGTTGTTAGGTTCATTTACCTACTGACTGCTCACAGTTTATACAGCATTGATATTTCTGTATAGGTTATATTGGTTCAGCACATCTTCAATAACAAGCCCGTTATCACGTTTCGGACCCTTGATGTTGGTCCTCTCTCCTCCCCCATACCTAGTAGACTGATTGGTCACAGGTTATATACTCTTTATGTTTACTTAGTGTAGCCAGTTCAGTGCCACACTGGGATGTTGCCCAGTTAGGGCTGTTTGTTATATATTATTTCTTATTCGGTTGTCACAATCTCCCCTACCCTTTCCTGCACTTTCCGGAGAGTTTTACATCCCATGGATATTGCTATATACAGTCACAGAGGTAGAGGATTATGTGTTGTCATGGCGTCTTTATTCATCTGTACCTTTAATGTGAGAGGGATGAATGCACCACCTAAACGATCCCAAATTTGCTAACTTCTCAGGAAACAAAAGGTTAATGTGGCTCTTTTACAAGAGACCCACTTCAGACATAAACATGTACCTAGTCTTTCCCACATGACATACAATCAGTGGTTTCATAGCATGTCTCCATCTGGGGCCTCAAAAGGATTATCGATAGCGATACATAAAAATACTCCCCTAATGGTCTGTTCGACCATAGCAGATGAGGATGGGAGGTACATCTTTATTAAAGGGACCCTAGGGTCTCAAACAATAACATTAGGTAATATCTATGCGCCAAACAACTCACAAGAGGTGTGGGTGGAACGGGCTCTGTCTTTATTCCAAACATTTGCGGAGGGTATGGTCATTCTGGGTGGTGATCTGAATGTGGCCCTAGATCCTGGCATAGGCACTTCAGTAGGTTCGTCATCCCTCTCTAGAGTGGCATAAACAAAGATCAAATGCCAATTAGCTTGCGGCTAATTTAGTGGATGTCTGGAGATAATTTTATCCGACAACCAAAGACTATACATACTATTCGACAGCCCATACATCTTACCAGAGACTAGATTATTTATTTGTATCTCCTCAGATACTCTCTAAATGTTCTAAACCATCTATTGGTAGCATACTGTTATCTGACCATGCTCCCGTGTACCTCACACTTGAAATGTCGTCCCTCCCTAAAACATGTTATAGTTGGAGGCTTAATGAAACATTATTGAGCTCCCAGGAACATGTCAAAATTATTTCTGGTCATTTGGAGGAATATTTCCTTCTTAATGAGAACCCGTCTGTGTCTGATGGTCTGATCTGGGAGGCCCACAAGGCTGTCATTAGGGGACATCTTATATCTCTCGGCGCCCACCTCAAAAAGAAAAGGGAAGCTGAAATGATAACCCTCCAGAAAGAAATACAACATCTAGAACTTCTCCATAAAAAGAATACCTCTCAGGCACTTTTGGAGAGGCTGACCCAACTTAGATCGAGCTTGAAAAACTTACTGAATACCAAAACTGCTAAACTATACTTATCGGCTCAGTATAAATATTATGCCCATGGGGACAAAGCTACCAAGTTCATGATGGCTAATTTAAAAAAGCGTAAAGCACGCTCCTACATACATACCATTAAGTCCACCTCAATGCAGGTACTAAGAGCAACAGAACAGATAGCCAAACAATTTAGTGATTATTATACATCTCTGTACAATCTTAATAACCCCACCAGCCCACAAGTCGGGGTGGATAGGGAAAAAATGATAGATGATTGGCTCCAAACACTCAGGGGGGAATTTATCATTAGGAAAATATTTGAAGTCAGTTTTGCTTCAGTCTGTGTTGGAGTACTTTCTGCCACATTTATCAAACGTCACAGGTTGTTTGATAAATGTGGCTTGTCCTTAAACCTAACACTTCTGTCTAGAGAAGCTACTCCACTTTTCCTACTCCACCCTCCTCCTGGAGTGAGATTGCGACTATTTTGCGACTTTTTTTAAAAAGTCGCAATGATAAATCTGGAGTGAAACTCATTAACATGGCTAACCACACCCACTTTTCCACCCATATTACAAACTGGAGTGAGTGGTGTACACATGCAAAAAGTCACAAAAAAATGCGCAAAAAAGTCGCAAAAGCCCTATCGTGCGACTTTTTGAAGACAGAATTCTGGAGTGAAGGTGTGATAAATCAGGGCCTCAGTCTTCCCTCTCTCATCGTCCAGCAGGCGACTTCTCTTTCTCAACCGTTCACACTACAAGAATTGGAAAAAGCTCTTGGATTAACCCCCCATAAATGCCCTGGCCCTGACGGGTTGCCTTCTATCTATTATAGCACCTTTTCTCGCCACTTTTTACCTAAATTATTGCTTGTATGTAATGGAGCTATGAAACATACTCCATTGCCTCCTCAGATGCTTAATGCTTTGATCACCATACTCCCAAAGGAAGGAAAAGACCCCACACTTTGTGCCAGCTATAGGCCCATCTCTCTGCTTAACGCGGATTTGAAGTTGTATGCTAAAATGCTGGCAATGAGACTTCAACCTCTTCTGCCCCACCTAATCCATGCTGAACAGGTGGGCTTTGTGACCGGGAGAGAGGGAAGAATGAACACTACCAGATTAGTGAGTTTGATACACTATGCCAGAAAAAACTCCAGGCCGTTAGTCCTTTTGGGTACTGATGCCGAAAAGGCTTTCGACCGGATAGATTGGACATTTATGCAAAGAGCTTTAATGAAATTTGGGATCCCTATCACATTTGTGCAGGCAATTATGGCAATGTACTCCTCATCCACGGCCCAGGTAATGGTAAATGGGACCTTATCACCATCCTTTATCATAAGCAATGGCACACGCCAAGGATGTCCCCTTTCGCCTCTCTTATTTATATTAACCAAAGAGTGCTTGTTTCAAACTATAAGGCAAGAGGAAAAAGTTGAAGGTTTGCGGTTTGGGGGTATTTACCACCAACTTGCGGCATTCGCGGATGACCTTCTAATTATTATAACTAATCCTGAAGAGGCGTTCCCAGTTATCCTCTCCTTACTTAAGAAATTTGGGGAATTGTCGAATTTTCTGATTAATCCCACTAAATCGTAGGTGCTAAATGTAAATATACCCCAACATACTCAAATATTGCTGGAAACCCTTACCCCTTTCCAATGGTCCTCGACCTTTATTAAGTTTCTAGGGATACATTTAACTGCCAATCCCGCTAAATTATATGCAGAAAACTTTCAACCCCTTCCATTGGTCATTAAAAGTACTATTGAATCTTGGACCATTCCATTAATCTCATGGTTCGGGAGGCGCACGCTTATAAAGTCAGTGATAATGCCAAAAATACTATATTATCTCCAAACTCTGCCTATATCTTTACCTAATAGCTTTTTTCTCCAAATTACAAGAATATTACCTTCTTTCCTATGGAGTAAGTCCCGTCCTAGACTTCCTCATTAGAGATGAGCGAGTAGTGAAATATTCGAAAGTTCGAAATTCGATTCGAATAGACCGCGAAATTCGACTATTCGACCGAATATCGAATCCCATTAAAGTCTATGGGAAAAAAATGCTCGCCACTTGGAAATCTCAATTCGACCACTTGGAGGTCACCAAGTCCACCCTGAAACCTCAGAAAAGGATGCCAACACTGCTGGAATGCAACTGGGACAGCAGGGGAAGCATGTCTGGGTGCATATAACGCGCCCAAGTCGCACTATTACGCCACTATCACAGCCTCTCAACAATACACTCCAAAGACAATGTAACCTCTCTGTAAAGTGAGACCATACAAGGAAACCTTCTTTCCTCTACATTGCCATGGACCCCAAGCCAAACTAGACAAAAAAGAAGATAAAATTCTGCACCCCTTAAAATCACGTTGCCTATGACAACCACAGATGGCATAGGCAAGGGGGAAAGCAAATAGACCCCACCCCTAATTGTCATTGTGTGTGTGTGTGAGATGTGGTCAGACATGTCTTCTTTAAAATGTAAAAACAACTCAAACACATGCAGAAGCCTTAAAATGCCCAAATTGTTGGCGCTTGAGATGTCAGTGACCCGACCTGGCCCAGTGTCATGTCTAGCAGGTAAAGCAGTGGGGATGTTGAGGGATGCGTAGGACCGCAAAAGGCAGGAAGAGGCCGTGGGCTGGTCAGAGGCTCATGGAAAATTTTGTGGAGGCCCAAGAGGTGAGACCTGTTAAAAATTTTGTGGAGGCCCAAGAGGTGAGACCTTGATAAAATTTTGTGGAGGCCCAAGAGGTGAGACCTTGATAAAATTTTGTGGAGGCCCAAGAGGTGAGACCTCTTAAACATTTTGTGGAGGCCCAAGAGGTGAGACCTTGATAAAATTTTGTGGAGGCCCAAGAGGTGAGACCTCTTAAACATTTTGTGGAGGCCCAAGAGGTGAGACCTCTTAAACATTTTGTGGAGGCCCAAGAGGTGAGACCTTGATAAAATTTTGTGGAGGCCCAAGAGGTGAGACCTCTTAAACATTTGTGGAGGCCTAAGAGGTGAGACCTTGATAAAATTTTGTGGAGGCCCAAGAGGTGAGACCTTGATAAAATTTTGTGGAGGCCCAAGAGGTGAGACCTTGATAAAATTTTGTGGAGGCCCAAGAGGTGAGACCTCTTAAACATTTTGTGGAGGCCCAAGAGGTGAGACCTCTTAAACATTTTGTGGAGGCCCAAGAGGTGAGACCTCTTAAACATTTTGTGGAGGCCCAAGAGGTGAGACCTCTTAAAAATTTTGTGGAGGCCCAAGAGGTGAGACCTTGATAAAATTTTGTGGAGGCCCAAGAGGTGAGACCTCTTAAACATTTTGTGGAGGCCCAAGAGGTGAGACCTCTTAAACATTTTGTGGAGGCCCAAGAGGTGAGACCTCTTAAAAATTTTGTGGAGGCCCAAGAGGTGAGACCTCTTAAACATTTTGTGGAGGCCCAAGAGGTGAGACCTCTTAAAAATTTTGTGGAGGCCCAAGAGGTGAGCCATAAATATATAAATTTTTCTTATTTACGGAGCAATTCTACGGCGGTTAAGGAAAAGGAGGAGGAGGTGGAGGAGGAGGAAATGGCACTTCATACAGATGGCACTTCACTTTTGGCTGCTTTCCACTGTTGGAGAAGCAAAGTCCGGGTCAATCCACTTGCTGTTCATTTTGATTAGCGTCAGCCTGTCGGCACTGTCGGTTGACAGGCGGCTGCGCTTATCGGTTATAATGCCCCCGGCTGCGCTGAACACCCTTTCTGATAGCACGCTGGCGGCAGGGCAGGCAAGCACCTCCAAGGCGTACAGGGACAGTTCCAGCCACGTGTCCAACTTGGAGACCCAGTAAGTGTAGGACGCCGAGGGATCGGGGAGGACAGGGGTACGGTCTGCCAGGTA
>ONZH01001691.1:0-273862 GCA_900303285.1 Rhinella marina
AAACATTTTGTGGAGGCCCAAGAGGTGAGCCATAAATAAAAAAATTGTTCTTATTTACGGAGCAATTCTACGGCGGTTAAGGAGGAGGAGGAGGAGGTGGAGGAGGAAATGGCACTTCATACAGATGGCACTTCACTTTTGGCTGCTTTCCACTGTTAACCTCTTAAACCTTTTGTGGAGGCCCAAGAGGTGTTGCTTTTAAAGGCTGCAGTTATCCACAGATTTGCATGCAATGTAAAATGGTTACACTCATTTTATAAAGGCAACTATCATGAAAAATCAGTTTTAAATGTATTGAGGGCAGCACAGAGTATTTCTACAGAGGAAGGAGTATTCTTTTTATTTTTTTTCCTTTTTTTATATGTATATGCTGTTGCCTTCAGTATATGAGAGTTGATTTCATGATGCTACTGCAGCCACTTAAAACGTTTTAAGTCTTGTTTTGTTTTTTTGAATACTGAGAATGCTATTTTGTACCAGATTTTGTATGTAAAGACTGAACACATTAAAATGAGAATGTTACCAAAATTATAATTTATAATTTATTTACCTTTTGTGGAGGCCCAAGATTTGAGACCTCTTAAAAATTATGTGGTGGCCCAAGAGGTGAGACCTCTTAAAAATTATGTGGTGGCCCAAGAGGGGAGACCCCTTAAAAATTATGTGGAGGCCCAAGAGGTGAGACCTGTTAAACATTTTGTGGAGGCCCAAGAGGTGAGACGTGTTAAACCTTTTGTGGAGGGCCCAAGAGGTGAGACCTTTAAAAATTATGTGGTGGCCCAAGAGGGGAGACCCGTTAAAAATTATGTGGAGGCCCAAGAGTGAGACCTCTTAAACATTTAGCGCAGGCCCAAGAGGTGAGCCATAAATATATAAATTGTTCTTATTTACGGAGCAATTTCTTACGGCGGTTAAGGAGGAGGAGGAGGAGGAAATGCACTTCATACATATGGCACTTTACTTTTGGCTGCTTTCCACGGTTGGAGGAAGCAAAGTCCGGGTCAATCCACTTGCTGTTCATTTTGATTAGCGTCAGCCTGTCGGCACTGTCGGTTGACAGGCGGCTGCGCTTATCGGTTGATAATGCCCCCGGCAGCGCTGAACACCCTTTCTGATAGCACGCTGGCGGCAGGGCAGGCAAGCACCTCCAAGGCGGTACAGGGACAGTTCCAGCCACGTGTCCAACTTGGAGACCCAGTAAGTGTAGGACGCCGAGGGATCGGGGAGGACAGGGTTACGGTCTGCCAGGTACTCCCGCAACATCCGCCGATACTTGTCCCTCCTGCTGATAGCGGGCCCCGCAGTGATGGAAGTTGCACGAGGGGGTGCCATGAACGTGTCCCACACCTTGGAGAGTGTTCCCCTGGTGGCTGTGGGCCTGATCGATGTTGAGGGACTCTGGGAGACCCTCTCCTCTCTGCCGCCAGCGATGGTGGGTGGAAAATCTCCATCATGTTCTGCACGAGTTCCCTCTGTATTCCAGCAATCGATTCGTCCTCTCCTCTACCGGAATAAAAGAGGAGACGTTATCTTTATACCGGGGGTCCAGGAGTGCGAAGACCCAGTACAGTTTGTTCTCCACTATCCGGACAACACGTGTGTCCCGGGAAAAGCAGCCCAGCATGAAGTCAGCCATGTGTGCCAGACTCTGAATAGGCATGACGTCACTGCCCCCACCAGAAGGATCACTTGCCATTTCCTCCTCTTCCTCTTCCGCCTCCTCTCCGCCCCATCCGCGCTGAACCAATGGGACGCGCACAGCCTGACTGCTACCCTCGCCGCCAGCATCCTCCTCCTCTTCCACAGCCACCTCCACGTCGTCCTCCTCCTCCTCATTCCTCCTCCTCCTGCAACTGCCACCGTGAAGCAGACAAAAGTTGTGGTCTGACTGTGTAGCTCCGTTGCGTCTCCTCCTACCCCCGTCTCCTCTGCGTGCAATGCGTTCTCCCTTATTGCGATGAGGGATTCTTTAAGGACGCATAGGAGCGGGATGGTTACGCTCACTATAGCGTCCTCGCTGCTGACCTTCTTGGTGGACTCCTCAAAGATACGCAGTACATCGCATACGTCTGCCATCCATGGCCACTCGTGGTTGGCAAACTGAGGGAGCTGAGTTGGAGGCACGCGTGGATTATAATCTGGTACTCCATCAATGCTCTCTGCTGCTCACACACCCTGGCCAACATGGAATAGGTGGAATTCCAGCGAGTCGGCAGGTCGCACAACAGCCAATGTTGAGGCAAATGGAGGCGTTGCTGGAGTTTTTTTAAGCTAGCAGCAGTTACAGTTGACTTCCGGAAAGTGTGCGCACAAGCGCCGCACTTTCACCAGTAGCTCTGCCAGGTTGGGGTAAGTCTTTTAGAATTTTTGGACTACCAGATTAAAAACGTGGGCCAGGCATGGTACGTGATTGAGTTCGGCAAGCTCCAGAGCCGCCACCAGGTTACGGCCATTATCGCACACGACCATGCCTGGTCCTAGCTGCAGCGGCGACAGCCACATCTCCGTCTGCTGCAGTATGGCGTCCCTCACCTCTGGGGCGCTGTGCTTCCTGTCGCCCAAGCTGATGAGCTTAAGCACCGCCTGCTGACGTCTCCCCGCGCCAGTGCTGCAACGCTTCCAGCTAGCGGCTGAGGGCGATGTTAAGGCACAGGAGGAGGAGGAGAGGAGGAGAGGAGGAGGAGGAGGGGGTTTATCAGAACCCATGCTGGCAATCTTGGGCGGGGGTGGTAGGTAGGCCGTCTCTGTTTGCGACCCCGTCCCCGCCTCCACTACATTCACCCAGTGTGCCGTCAAAGAAATGTATCGTCCCTGGCCGCAAGCGCTTGTCCATGAGTCGGTGGTCAAGTGGACCTTTGCGCTGACTGCGTACCTCAGGGCCCGCCTGATGTTACGCGACACGTGCTGGTGCAGGGCGGGGACGGCACTCCGGGAAAAGTAGTGGCGGCTGGGGACGGAAATAGCGAGGTGCGGCAGCCGCCATCAGGTCGCGGAAGGCCTGCGTCTCCACAAGCCTAAACGGCAACATCTCCAGGGCCAGCAGTTTGGAGATGTGGCAGTTTAAGCTTGGGCTTGGGGGTGACTCGAGGCGTACTTCCGCCTGCGGTCGAACGCCTGCGAGATGGACAGTTGTTGGGACGAGGAGTGTGAAGGTGCAGGCGAAGAGGCGGGGGAAGGGGAGGCTGAAGGAGAAGGCCCCAAAGTAGCAGAGGCAGAGGCAGAGGCAGATGTGGAGGTGTCCTGGCTGGAGGTCTGGACCGCAGTGGCAGCACACAACAAAGGGGAAGAGGCAGTGGCAGCAAGACCGGGCGCAGTTTGTATTGCGTTTGCTCTCTCCCACTCAGCCCAGTGCTTGAATTCCAAGTGACGCCGCATGCCTGAGGTGGTCAGATTGCTCTTCTCAGAGCCCCTACTCAGTTTTGAGTGGCAGAGTGTGCAAACCGCGCTCAGTTTGTCATCCGCACAAACATTAAAATATCTCCACACCACAGAAGTACGATGCCTCGATGGGGGAGCTTCGCGCGACTGGCCGCTGCCGGGAAACAGCTTCGGCCCTGCTGGCTGTGGCCTCACTTCTCTGTCTGAACTGTCCTCTGCCTGTGGCCATCCCTCTGCCTGTGGACATCCCTCTGCCTGTGGACATGCCTCTGCCTGTGGACATCCCTCTGCCTGTGGACATCCCTCTGCCTGTGGACATCCCTCTGCCTGTGGACATCCCTCTGCCTCTTGCTGCCTTTTTCGGTGCTGCGCAGACCACCACCTCTCCACTGCTTTCCTCGCTGGACATCACCCCTGGCCAAGTGGGGTCGGTCATTTCGTCATCCACCAGCTCCTCTTCCACTTCCTCACTCTGCTCCTCCTCCTGCCCACTGGACATTCCAACAGCCTCCCTTGATGGCAACTGCGTCTCATCATCATCATCGCTCATGATAACAGATGCTGGCTCAGGGTCCACATCAGCAGGAGATGGCGAAAACTCCAGTGTTTGGGCATCACTACAAACAAATTCCTCTGCTAGCTCCTGGGATTCTTCCGGCACATCTGAAAAAGGACCCGAAAAGAGCTCCTGGGAGGGGTCAATGGTGGGATGACTCTGTTGGCCAGGTGTGGAGGAAGGAGGGTCAGAGTGAGACTGTGTGGATGACTGGCTGGTGGACAACTGTGTGGAAGCGCTATCGGCTATCCATTGCACCACCTGTTCAACCTGCTCAGGCCTCAACAGCGGTGTAACCCGCCCCCTGCTTAACTGTCCCATAAAGGCAGGGATTCTGGATGAGCGGGATCCTGGCTGATCCTCACCAGCACACATTGTATCCCACTGGCTTCAACAAGGCCCCCAACAGCATTTCCGCGCCCCCGTCCTCGTCCACGTCCACGTCCTATTCGCTAGCCCCCCTCCGCATTTTATTTTTTTTTGGTTACAATATTTTGCCTTCACAGCCGTGAAATTAGTTTGCAAGAGAACGCACAGTACAGTTGCCAGTTAAGGCCTATATATTGTATTTTTCAAGGTACACAGCAGTGTACTAAGTGATCAGACGGTGTGTATGAACAACAGTTATGAGAAATTACTTTGCAAGAGAACGCACAGTACAGTTGCCAGTTATAAGGCCTATATATTGTATTTTTCAAGGTACACAGCCGTGTATTAAGTGATCAGACGGTGTGTATGAACACCAGTTATGAGAAATTACTTTGCAAGAGAACGCACAGTACAGTTGCCAGTTAAGCCTATATATTGTATTTTTCAAGGTACACAGCAGTGTATTAAGTGATCAGACGGTGTGTATGAACACCAGTTATGAGAAATTACTTTGCAAGAGAACGCACAGTACAGTTGCCAGTTAAGGCCTATATATTGTATTTTTCAAGGTACACAGCAGTGTATTAAGTGATCAGACGGTGTGTATGAACACCAGTTATGAGAAATTACTTTGCAAGAGAACGCACAGTACAGTTGCCAGTTATAAGGCCTATATATTGTATTTTTCAAGGTACACAGGCCTTTTATTAAGTGATCAGACGGTGTGTATGAACACCAGTTATGAGAAATTACTTTGCAAGAGAACGCACAGTACAGTTGCCAGTTATAAGGCCTATATATTGTATTTTTCAAGGTACACAGGCCTTTTATTAAGTGATCAGACGGTGTGTATGAACACCAGTTATGAGAAATTACTTTGCAAGAGAACGCACAGTACAGTTGCCAGTTATAAGGCCTATATATTGTATTTTTCAAGGTACACAGCCGTGTATTAAGTGATCAGACGGTGTGTATGAACACCAGTTATGAGAAATTACTTTGCAAGAGAACGCACAGTACAGTTGCCAGTTAAGGCCTATATATTGTATTTTTCAAGGTACACAGCAGTGTATTAAGTGATCAGACGGTGTGTATGAACACCAGTTATGAGAAATTACTTTGCAAGAGAACGCACAGTACAGTTGCCAGTTATAAGGCCTATATATTGTATTTTTCAAGGTACACAGGCCTTTTATTAAGTGATCAGACGGTGTGTATGAACACCAGTTATGAGAAATTACTTTGCAAGAGAACGCACAGTACAGTTGCCAGTTATAAGGCCTATATATTGTATTTTTCAAGGTACACAGCAGTGTACTAAGTGATCAGACGGTGTGTATGAACAACAGTTATGAGAAATTACTTTGCAAGAGAACGCACAGTACAGTTGCCAGTTATAAGGCCTATATATTGTATTTTTCAAGGTACACAGCCGTGTATTAAGTGATCAGACGGTGTGTATGAACACCAGTTATGAGAAATTACTTTGCAAGAGAACGCACAGTACAGTTGCCAGTTAAGGCCTATATATTGTATTTTTCAAGGTACACAGCAGTGTATTAAGTGATCAGACGGTGTGTATGAACACCAGTTATGAGAAATTACTTTGCAAGAGAACGCACAGTACAGTTGCCAGTTAAGGCCTATATATTGTATTTTTCAAGGTACACAGCAGTGTATTAAGTGATCAGACGGTGTGTATGAACACCAGTTATGAGAAATTACTTTGCAAGAGAACGCACAGTACAGTTGCCAGTTATAAGGCCTATATATTGTATTTTTCAAGGTACACAGCCGTGTATTAAGTGATCAGACGGTGTGTATGAACACCAGTTATGAGAAATTACTTTGCAAGAGAACGCACAGTACAGTTGCCAGTTAAGGCCTATATATTGTATTTTTTCAAGGTACACAGCAGTGTATTAAGTGATCAGACGGTGTGTATGAACACCAGTTATGAGAAATTACTTTGCAAGAGAACGCACAGTACAGTTGCCAGTTAAGGCCTATATATTGTATTTTTCAAGGTACACAGCAGTGTATTAAGTGATCAGACGGTGTGTATGAACACCAGTTATGAGAAATTACTTTGCAAGAGAACGCACAGTACAGTTGCCAGTTAAGGCCTATATATTGTATTTTTCAAGGTACACAGCAGTGTATTAAGTGATCAGACGGTGTGTATGAACACCAGTTATGAGAAATTACTTTGCAAGAGAACGCACAGTACAGTTGCCAGTTATAAGGCCTATATATTGTATTTTTCAAGGTACACAGCCGTGTATTAAGTGATCAGACGGTGTGTATGAACACCAGTTATGAGAAATTACTTTGCAAGAGAACGCACAGTACAGTTGCCAGTTAAGGCCTATATATTGTATTTTTCAAGGTACACAGCAGTGTATTAAGTGATCAGACGGTGTGTATGAACACCAGTTATGAGAAATTACTTTGCAAGAGAACGCACAGTACAGTTGCCAGTTATAAGGCCTATATATTGTATTTTTCAAGGTACACAGCAGTAGTGCCAAATATAGTTTGGTATGTAGCAGAGCACCTAATACACCACTAATGCCTCTCTCTGTCCCTACTCCAGCAGCTATCCCTGAATACAGCAGCCGTTCTCTGTAAAGTCTATATTGTAGTAAGCTATCACTGAAGTCCACTGTAGTAGCCCTGATAAGGGCTTTTAATCACGCTCCTGCCTGTCCAACAGCTAAAATCTGTCTCTCCCTTCTCCAGCCTCTGTCCCTGACTAAGTTCACGCAGCATATGCGTACGAGCAGGAAGAGCTGAGTTTTTAATATTCGAGGTCACATGGTTTTTCCAGCCAATGCATGTAGACGCTGTTTTCGCGCTGCCAGCGTGCTCAGCGTGCCTGTCATACCCCCCCTGCATGGTGATTGGTGGAAAAAGAGCGCCAGGGAAGGTGGGAGGGGAAACGAATTCTAAGTGCGCCATCGCCGTTATACTCGAACAAAATCGAGTACGCCGAATATCGTAGTATTCGATCGAATACCAGCTCGATCGAACACTACTCGCTCATCTCTACTAATTAGAGATGAGCGAACTTCTTGAAATTTATTTCATGTTCAATTCATCATATTTAAAAAAAAAAATGGATTAGTAGCTAAATCGATTCTGCATGAATCAAAAGTGGCCTGAAAATTGGTATATGACAATCCGAGGTCTCCTAGGACTCAGTTTTTTTTTTAATCTTGGTGCTCTTTCTTCTTTTACTTATTTATTTTTACAAATTTTTGCTCTTTCTCCCTTACCCCCTTTTAAGCTCTTGAATGCAAAAAATGTCAGAGTGACACTGAAAGACATAGTTATTGGTAAATAGATGGTTGACAGTGTTAACAGTGTGTTTAACAATACTCTGCTGAGATGGTGGGAGGTCGGTGACTTGAGGGGGGCGGGGGCCTCCTGCTCAGACATGCGGGTGACAGGTGCCCGCTCACTGTAAGCTGTGGCAAGCTGCGTACAAAGTATTCTGGTAATAAAGCAATTTGGTCTCCCTTTTGGCAACAGAAAAATATTCCTCCATTTTGTTTTGATAGTGTCGATGCCATAGTTGTCCCAACTGGCAATTCTGGTGGCCTCTTCAAAGGGCCTAAGTAAGCAACACGCATCTCTGATGAGCTGCCACTGCTTGACCTCAAAACAATATATGCTCCTTGCTGAGGTGATCTGGTACATGATGAAATCATTTACTGCTTCACGCTGGTACAGACTCTCTAGCATATGCAAGATGAAATTCCAGTGAGTTGGAATGTCAAGAATTAAGCGGTGCATTGGCAGACCGGTCTGTAACCCCAAGTCCAGGAGGGAATTCCTTGCCACATTAGAATGGCTGAAATGCGAGGACCGTCACCTCTACAAGTCACATTACTTTTTCAAAAAAGTGTTGTACGACTAAATTTATCATGGGCGCCATTTAGGGAGCAGCATGTGTTATTGCATGCAGTTATATGTTATTATATGCAGCACAGGTACAGTGTCCCTGTCCTTGTTACTGACTACTTTGCCCATTTGGAGTTGGTGGGGAGAAAGCCAGGGAATGTTTTCTGCTTGAAGCACTAGCAACTGATCCGCTGTTGGGCTACTCTCGTCCAGGATGATCAGATCTAACAGAGCATGGTAATGCTTCACTTTACACATATGATAGGAGGGAGGAGGAGTGAAAGCAATGCTTTGTCCTGCTTCTGTTGTGGACAGGGGTATGTCCATGAAGGAGGATGTGGCAGAACTGGATTAGTGCTTGGTGCGGAAACCAGTCGTACAACAGCGACTACACCACCAGCAACTTAGCCAGGTTAAGGCTTGCACATCATTGGATTGCCAGGCATGCAAAATTATTTCCTGACCACACATTTGTTTTTCAATGGCTGACCATGCAGCAGAATAGTAGAAGGAGAACAAGAAGTAGTCTGAGTGTGATGATGATGACAAGAATACTGTACTACATGTGTATGCAGCCTGGCTGCCACAAAGGAGATTGGGGAAAAGAGAAGACTCTTGTTTCGCTAGCTTTTGGCAACTTCAATTTTCATACAGGATCTGATCATGTGCTGCAATAGGACTGTGGTGCCTACTTTTGTGTTTGAATGCCCACAGCTTATTTTAATCCTTCAAATCTTTCACACATCAATGCTTTTGTCTTTTGTTACTGTGACGGAAAACTGCCATATGGCAGATACGTGCACAGAGCTAGCAGCAGCTGAGATTGGCTTAGTTCTGGCACGTTTTGGGACTGTGACTAGGCAACATCACCAATACGCAAGCTGACTATATACAAGCAGATCTGGCCCTGGCAGTTTTTTTGGAGGATTTGGCCATATGTTGCCTCTGGTCTTTAATGCCACTGCCATGGCCACCACCCTCCTTCTCTGATGTCTTCATGTTCTGTGCAACACACAATCACTGTTAGAGTCATCACCCTCCTCAACACTTTTCGCAGACTGATACAGTATGACTTTGTGGGCTGCTTGGCCCCTTTCAGATTCCCTGCTCTGTATTTGCCCCAAGTGCCACTGTCACTACCACTGCGCCTACTACCACCACCATGGCTAAAAGTGCCACTGCTACCACCACCACCATAAACACAGCTATGCATGGGGTCCTACACCTCTCCCTGAACCTCTTCCTCATGGCAGTCCAAATGTTGACTTTTCTCACACAAGTTTTTAACAGGCAGACTCTCTTGAGTATTTTCCATAGTGCATGGGGCTTTGTCACATTTTATTGTGGTGCTCCACTAGGAGGGACAATGAATACAGAGATGATACAACTGAAAGGCTTTACTGGTGTTGTAAAGAGAAGGAGCAGCAGGACTGCTGTGACCCCTGGCTCAGAGGCACAGTGTCAGACTCATAGGTGACCTCAACCCCATCCTTCTGGGACTGAGAGGAGGAATGAGCTATCCAGTCCACAATCCCATCTTATTTGTCCTCAATAAAAATGTGGTACCTATTGGAAGCTACGGAGAACTGTGGCCTATTACTACTGCTAGTAAAAGCCAGATGGCTGGTAATGCTACCGCGGTTTGAACTGCTAACCACCTTCCGGAACAGCTGCCGGCTGGCCTGCAAGATGCAGAACCTTGGATGACGAGGCCTGGGTCTTTCGTTTTCCACTCCATTTACCAGATATTTTATTATAAGGCCTATAAATGAAAGGTCACAGGTTTGATACACAAATTATTAAACGATACTAGCAAAATTGCAAGTGTTTTTTTTTTCTGATGTGTAGCAAGAATTGCCTAGTGCCGTGTTAGCAAGAAAAAAGAAACGATGAGATGTTCAATACTTTTGTGTTAATAAATACTAAAATATTATGGGAATTATACCTTTATTGGCTAAGCAGAAAAAAATCTTATTGCAAGCTTTCAGAGCACCAAGGCTCTTGCCTGACGAAGGAGCCTTGCCTGTGCTCTGAAAGCATGCTCTCAGGTCTAACACTGAAGACAAAATGGCGACCTGCCAAAATTCTGCCCGATTGGCTGATCAGGCTGTCAGTCAGCTTCTGAGCTAATCAGGACAAGCTACCCCTCCCTCCCAGGGTCATATGATCCCTCATCTTTTTCCTTACTGTCGGTTTCCAATTTTTATCCAAAGCAAATTTCAAAAACTGTTCATTAGTTTGGCTGAGGAATTTATGTGGAGTTTGTAACAAATTTGATTTGTTTAGAATTGATTCTCTCATCTCAACTCCTAATAATAGAAAGAAATTATTAAATTCTAAGTTATCCTGAATCTTTTCCCACAGAATTATATATCAATCTGCTCAGCTTCTCCAGCCTGCAGATCAGACACCAAGGTCAGTTCCTTTTAAGTAGGATTTGCTGGAGGAATCTCTGACTTCCCTCTGACAGCAGAACATTGACTTTGACTCCAGGAAAGCGGGACATTGTTGGGTATCCAAAGCTCTTCCCTGAATCTACTATTCTTGCAAGGTATGGTATGAGACATTGCTGCTTTCACAGGACACCAGGACTCCCTTTCTTCTCTCTGTTCACTATATGAAAAGTAGTCAAGAAATCAAAACCAAGCAAATATAATTATAATAAATTGCAAATCATCTTATTATCCACTGCGAACAGGAATGTTTAATATAGATTTTGTGTGGAGCAACCTTTTAACGCTCATTAAAGTTAAATGCGTTGAGAATATTTCACAAAAAGAAGAGAGACTGTCATATGGATCAGTGATCACCAGTTTCTTTTGCGGCATATCAACTATGAACAGACAGAAGCCAACTGAGTGCATGCATTTTAAGAGAAGGCTTCTCTCAGAAAAAAAAGACGGAGAATGTTGTACAAACTAGAAATGTCTTTCTTGGAAAATTTTAGGGAATCTATCTATCTATCTATCTATCTATCTATCTATCTATCTATCTATCTATCTACCTATCTATCTCTATCTATGTAACCACATATCTCTTATATGAAGTCAGGGAAGACTAAATGAAATAGCTCATTGCACATATTGGGACCAGAACATAGGGTTTGCTGCTGATTGCTATAGCAAAATGTGCTCTTCTAAACTGATTAGACATACTTGTGTAACATGTAGGGGCAGTGATACTGAACATTTTTGTAATATACTTTAATTGCTGAAATCGTACATTTCTATTAGAAAAATAGCTGTAAAGTGGCTCATTTTGAGCCTTAGTAACGCTCGTCTGTCTTCCGTTTACATTACTGTGGAGACTTGCTCAACACTGACTGTGTTATGGGACTGAGCTGCTCTCAGGCCATGTGACCTATGAATGTGAGGTCACATAGCCTAGGAAGAGGCTGCAGTGCCCTTTCATGCTGAAAACAACATTTATGGGCAGCACACAGAAGGGGGATATCTGGGAAATATGGAGGGAGGGTGGGTAGACAGCCCTAGGCCTATGATGCATTTTTTTTTCTATGGAACAATTAATGAGCTTCTCTGTAGAATTTTGAACAGTTATTGATGGAAAACTCTTTATGGACACTCCTCATTTATACGGCATTGAGGTCTGTTCTGCAAGAGATTACTATCCACACTGTTCTAAACCGCCTGAAGGTTAATGCTTGCTGGTTTGACACCACAGTACCAGTCCCTTCATCAAACTTTTCAATCTAATGTTGTAGAATATGGGTATTAGGTTGGCCGGTGCAGCCTGAAATGTGCTACATAGTCAACAGATCCTTTAATATGAAAAACTCCATAAATATTATCCTTGCAGTCACAAGGAATTAAATCAATACAGGGGCGTAGCTATAGGGGACGCAGTTACTACCGGGCCCAGGAGGCTGAGCCTGTGCCTTTACCGTGTTTCAACAATCCTGCCTATAATGATGTCCTCTTTATTGTCTTTCTGCCTTTGAATCGCAGCTATAGGGAATGCAGATTTAGCAGCTGGACTTGGGCCTGACATGTAATAGGTCCAAAGGCTCCTCAAGTACATATCAAGACACTAATGTTAGAAATGGCACATGGAAACTGAGGGGCTTTGTTACAGATTTTGCATTGTGGCCCAGGAACTAGTTATTAGTTACACCTCTGGACACAGTTCTGACGCTTCCTAGGTGCCTTACTTGGAGGGCCACCTTTAGCTGCTGCTTGTTAAAAGAAAACTATTGGTAAGTAGGTTTCTCTAAGATTTTCATACTTTAAAGAGGTTTTCAGCTCTGAACCCTGACATATCCCCATTTTCCCCCAGGAGCATTTCATGCCTTTTTATGGAGATGGATAAGCTATGCAGAGGCTTCCACCTAGCAGTGAGCCTGGTGACATCACCGGCACTGGTGGGATGGCTTTAGTGCTGCCCTAGCCTGTAAAATGGCTAGGGCAGCACTAAAGCCCACCCATCAGTGCCGGTGATGTCACAAGCAACACTGCTAGGAGGAAGCCTCCGCCTAGCATGGTGAGAAAATAAAAACAAACAAGCCTTTGCCCTGCGAGATCCAGCAGGAAATGCTCTGATGCTCATGTTAGGGGGGCCGAAAGGGTGAAAATGGGGATATGCCCGGGTACAGGACTGAAAACCCCTTTAACTGAAAGGAGGCTGGCTTTTCTTGTCATTATTGTTAATTTTTATCACTGCAACTCCGGTCACTTTCACCTTCTGAAACAAAAAGAATTGCATTACCTTTTTTTTGTTAAATTGTTTTCAGTTATGTTTATTCCTTTGAAATCTTCCAGTGTTTTAAAACAACAAGAAAACATTTAGAATTTCCTTTGGTGGAACATTATTACACATTTTTTGAATGTAAACTTGTGGCTTTCCATAACACCAGCACATGCTCCCTACGGAAGATTTTCTGAGCATGTCACCCATTTTACGGCTCAAGGGAGCAAGGAAACATTTAACCCCTATAGCCGTGAAAGGGATAAAATGACCAACATAAAAGAAATTAAAGAATTTCAAAAGTAAAGAAAAAAATAATAAAAAGGAAAAAATATTTACTGATATTTTGATGATAAATCACTTAATAGATTGTCTGTTAAACACGGATTTGCAATAATACAAAAAATCTACATTTTACATTATTTCAAGAAAAATAACTTCATTTGAATACAAAAGGATAAATACATTTTATTTTTGCTTAATCTCTAGCCTTTTCTCATATTGGATATCACACGCCATATATACTTTTTTATTTATTTTGGCGTATCTATGATATACAAGCCTTGAATAACTCTCTTAAAGGATATGGGGCCAAGGAAGGGAGATATGTGCGCCACTAACATCGGACAAATAAAATCTTTCGACCAACAAGGGTATACGGAGCGACGTTCACAAAAGCACAGGTGTTAGGGTATTAGGGGACCAATATGGCCGCTTTCCTTTACCCACAATGCACTGGCAGCAAAGAATGACGCTATTTGGTTGGTCCACACATTGGGCAGAGAGGTACGGTAACCGCGTGGCAAACAAGCTCTTATTGTCCTTTTCTTTTTGGAGTAATTTAAGGGCAATGAAATAACTTGATTTATCCTGCCATGGTAGCAGTCTTGCTTGAGACAGCCGGCTTGCTTGGGACTTTTGAATGGGCTGAAGGAACTTTTAACCTGCAATTACCATGGCATCAGCTCTGCTTGAGGTGACCACTTCGCTAAGGCCCTCTATTTACTGATGCCATGGGAGTCCTCCTTGAGGCAGCCATCTTACAAGCCAGAATCATAACAGTCATGGATCACTCATTCACAAATTGGTACATATGGCTTAGTACAGTCATGCCCTCTCAGTCTGAATATAATTTAGATATTCCTTTATATTTATTTCTCTATGTCTCTCTTAGTCATTATTCTCCATGGGAAATTGCAGGTACATTATTCACGTTTTTACAAAGTGCAGAGCCGAGCTACAATTATCATGGTGGTCAGATACAAGTTATGGGTAATAGATTCTTGTCCAGATTTAGAAGAAGAACAGCCTCCGGTGTCCTCACACTTCTGATTCTCACACCATATGCCCGTGAAGCCAGGAAGACATTGGCACTTCATATTATTGTGGCAAATTCCACCGTTTTGACAACGAGTCAACTCATTGTCGCAGACGTTTGCTGTGGAGATAGAAATAAAGGTTATTTAGCAATGAGCACATACTGTACTTCATTCAAGCGCAAGTCATAAAATATCGCCATAACAAAACCTAATGCTCTAAAATAAAAATGACAGTTTTATTGAATACATTTTATGTTAACATGGGACAAAAAACTTTCCAGAATTCATAAAAGAGAGAAGAATAATTACTAAACATTAAAACTTGTAATTATCAAAGGTAAAGTAGTATAAAATGATACATATTGGAGCATTACCAGCAAGTTAAACAATGTTAAAAAATAAAGTTAAACAAATTTCAATTGGTTCTTCAGTCACATATAAATGAATGTGCTGTCCTCTGCAGACTTCTAATTCTACAGTAGCAGGCGGTACCCTCTACATTAACTTCCACAGGTGAAGGTCTCAGCTCCAGAGGTGGGCATGTCTACCGGTCAGTGACACCATGTTGTTTGCAGGGTGGCAGCTTGTTCAGAGGGTTCAGACTAGCCCACCAGATTGCCACAAGTCCAGCAGACCAACCTCATCTGGAGTTGACTTTGGAGACAAACACTTAAATAGTCATTATGGTCTATTTCTTTTGGGCTGATTCCCAATGACCTATGTCCCATGTATACAAAAAAAGTTTACACATGTTCTATATAGAAAGAGGCCTGGCCATCTACTTCATTTTCACTGGTTAGTCCACGAGGCTGGCACTGCTGTTCAACCAGCTTGCTGTCATAAATGGAGCTTAGCAGAATCCAGAAAAAAATGGAGTTAGAGGGGGTGATTATAGGGTCCAAGACTGGAATTGATTAATGAGAATAGCTTTATTTGGGAACCCATTTCATCCCCATATTGGTGACTTCTTCAGGCCATAAGATAAAACTTAGACATGACAGCTTGTTTCCAGAAACAGTGCCACACTTCTCTATGTCTGGTATTGCAGCTCAGTTCTATTGAAGTGAAAGGAATTGAGCTTCACCATCAGATGCAACAAGTGAACATTTATGGCACTGTATTTGAAGGAAAAGAGCCATATATTTCTTACACTTATCAACTCTTTTAAGTGAGATAGATTACAGATAGTCCCAAAGCGGCAACTACATAAAGATTGTAACATGAAAACCCTAGCCACTAGGGCGTAACTACCATAGTGGCAGACCATGCAACTGCTATGGGGCCCAGGGCAAGAGGGGGCCCAGTCTTAGTTGGGGCTATGTCCTCTTCTACTGGAGGTGAAAACTTGGTCTGGACTCTACCTTCTAAAGGAACAACTTTTAGCAAATGAGGCAGTGGAAAAATGGCTTAAGGGTCATTGAAAAGGGTTTAGGCAGAAACCTTTCTGTCCTGCGTGGGAGGACTGGTTCTGGGCCCTGGGCCCTTACTTCTCTATGTACACCATTGGTAGCCACTATTGCAAAACCTATAATAGGACCCCTAATTTACAGCACTGCTATTATTTAATCCTGCCATAGGGCCCACTCAGGCACCAGGGCAAGGGTGCTACTGAAGCTTCTTTAACCTCTAAAGTTAAGCCCCTGTTCAAGGGCCATGGTTACCGAGCATTTTAGTGTTATTATCTAGTCATAATAATTTTCACCACAGAACTTTAATCGTACTGTAAAAATGCATGGCGTACCCTGCGCGGAATGCCATTGATTTTAGCTTTATGCCATATTTCCACATCAGTAAGACTATTATTTATTATGCTAATATATAACATCAATCATGAGTATCTATTGGATGAAAGAGTTCTAGGTAGTTCTCTCTTTACAAAATCTCAGATTACATTTTCTTTTAAACCACCTTTCAATTCCTAGTAGAAATGCTAATGTCTGTAAAGTGCTGCGGAATATAGAAGCATATATATAAGTGCATAAAATAAAAAATAATAATAAAAAATCCTATAAAAGGCAGATCCCGTTATTTTACAGATATACTAATATCAACGCAATAAAGGAAACCCTTGTAGTCAGAAATCATCTTCATGATGCTAGAAAAGAAGCCTAAAGGAAAAAAAAACACAATGCAGCAGCACTCTGCAAACCAAATAATGTACAATAATGCCATAGTCATATAAAAGATTCTGGTGCAACATGCATGCTGAGCCCACTCTATACCTCTTCTGGTGCCTGGCTGGAGTAGCCACACCTCCAGATCAGTACAACTGCAAAAAAAGGGGGTCAGTCAGCACATCCAATGTGCAGGTGCACGCTGCCATGGCTAGAGACACAAAGGAAAAAAAAACACAATGCAGCAGCCCTCTGCAAACAGTCTTGCACTCCTGATAAGCCTGTCTGCCCCATATGCTGATTTTAATCAGAGTAAGTATAAAGCTGTAGCCTGCTCCCAGTATATGTATTGGAAGCTGTGAGGCTCCAGGAGAGGTATAGAGTGGGCTCAGCATGCATTTTGGTATCTGCATCCCTGGATTTAATGGAGGCCTTTAAGGCATCAAAAATGGCAAAGGCAGAGTGGACCCAGCATGCATGTGGAACCAACACTCTCTGAATTTTATGGTGGCCATTATGGCACATAACAGATAGGAATTAGTGTTAGGTTCCCGTTTTAAAGAGATCACCTTGACGTCTGGCAGACGGGCCCAAATAATTTTGTACAAAATGATTTGCCAAGAATCTCAATTTTGCAAAATAAGCGTAGCACTAGCACCAGAATGTTTTATATGACTATGGCATTATTGTACATTATTTGTGTTTGCAGAGTGCTGCTGCATTGTGTTTTTTTCCCTTTGTGTCTCTAGCCATGGCAGCATGCACCTGCACATTGGATGTGCTGAATGACCCCCCTTTTTTTTTTTGGAGAAAAGAAGCCTATACATTGATGTAACTTGCTATAGGGCCCAGAGGTTAAGGGGAGCCTATCAGGTAAAAGAACATTGTATATTTTTGTGTGAAATAATAATATAGTGGTTTTGCTATAATTTGGTTTTCTAATATATGGTGCTATTATGCTACTTAGTCCTAGTTCACACCACCCATATTGGTGATGCATCCAATCCGCGTTTTTTGCAGTTCTCACGTGGACCCACACATTTCTATGAGACTGCAAAAAAATGTTCACAACATGTCCTGTTTTTGTCCTTTACACTCCAAAAAATTAGGCTGTTTCACAAAGAAGTTGTGTCATTCACATGGCTAGTATACATGTTTTGAGTTGTACTTTGTAGACCGCAAAATCCATAAAGTTGTGTGCACCAAGCCTTATGCTGCTGTTTTAATTTTCTTACACTAGGTTGTGGGTGCCCCATATTATTTTCTTCATTCAGTCAGCTCATTTCCACCATGCGTTCTCTAATGGACATCAGAAATAATGTTACCAGCCTATTATTCTTCATAGAGCTTAGGAGGAAACCTTATGTAAGATATGGTTCGGCTTTAACCCCATTTGTTCCTCCTGGATCTCCTTAACCCATCCCTAGGACCTCAATCATCCATGATGCATCCTGGTTTGGTTAAACCAAAAAAAAAGTGTCCAAACACCCCAAAGTAGAGAATATCCCAAACTAGAGCCAATTTCATTGTTTGAAGTTTGTCATCCCCCTAGTAGTAGCCTTGTTGTTCTTATTATCTAGTATATTTTATTTTCCTGCAATATGTAATATTATTAAAATGAAATTTTCTTGAGAATCTCACGTTTTAGCCAATATTTGATGACAATGCTATTAAGAGTATGAAATATATAAGGATTATGCAATACTCTAGCTGTCTGACCAGTCAATTAATACTGGGGTAATGTTTTCTTCTGTTTGGGGTAGTATACAAATGGTTAATACTATGGCAGAGTCCATATGATGAATAGTTCCTAATGTGCTGCTTTCCCAGAGGTTCAGACCTTTCTCTGACAAGCGATTTGTCAAGTCCATGCCATCGGGAAAAATGGCAGTGACAGAAACGACAGATCTGCACAAACCCCATGCAGCACAAAGTGTATGAGTGTTTAAAATGGAGTGTTAGAAATCCATTTGACCTTTACTTATATCTGATTGCAAGCAAGAAAAAAATATTTCCTTGACATTTTTATTAAAGCAAGAAAAATATTAATGTTTAGAGTAATGTTTAGAGCTTAGTAGAATAAAAAGTGACTCAACTTTCTAACATCAACTAACCCCCCCCCATATTTCCAGAAATACCCAAAGAGCAGAACAGTAGCTGGTATGAAAATAATGTCCAATAAAAATGGTAAAAAACATAAATATATATTACTAAAATAATTTTGTACTACTTAGTGAAAAACGACAACTCAAGGACTTAGGCCTGTATCACACCAACAGATTATCTGACAGTTTTTCTGACCAATCATTGGTCAGATGGCCATTTGCACACACATATCTTTTGTTATACACACCAACTATTGGTCTGATTAGACAGAAATTGGTCAGATAAGGCTAGTTTCACACTAGCGGCAGCACGGATCCGGTGAAGGGTCCAGCCGGATCCGTGCTGCCGCAGGTGCACGTGTGGGGCCGGAACTGCACTCTGGCCCCATACACTTCAGACACTGTCTGGAGGAGGAGGGGGACCTCACAAGACAAGGGGCATGTGCCTTACCTGTCCCGGCAGCGTTCACTAGCAGATGGACATTGCAGGAGGAGGAGGACGGTGCACACAATGTGAAGATTCCAGCGGAGAGCAGCCTGCACAGCGCCCCCTGCTGGACCTCCAGAGGAGGGTGATGAGGCGGCTAGAAGGAAAAGTGCAAGGTGATGGATCCGTTTACTGGTGTGTCACACCAAACGGATCCGTCCCCATTGACTTGCATTGGGGGTCATGATGGATCCATCTTGGTGCAAATGACCAGACCGGAGACGGAACGGAATACTTTTAGGAGCATTCCGTTCTCTTCAGTTCAGTTTTGTCCCCATTGACAATGAATGGGGACAAAACTGAAGCGTTTTATTCTGGTATTGAGCCCCTATGACGGAACTCAATACTGGAATAAAACAACGCAAGTGTGAAAGTACCCTAATCTGTTGGCATAATACAGTCCTGAGGCTTTGTCTTACTAGGCTCTGGTCATGTGTGCCTTTAATTCCATTGTCTGAGAATCCTTTGGACTATCATGTATTACTGATGGCAAGAATAGCAGAGTCCACAGCAGGTGGTTACATGACATGTAGGGGGTCACATGACCATCACCATGTATAGTCCTATTCAGTTAGCCCATGGATGCCTTACACAGGACTGGTCCATGGGCCATAGCATTCTGCTGTGCATACAGGGGTCTACTGCACCTATATAAGAAAGGATTGTTAGCAGACTTTTAAAGAGTTGGGGGCTACTATCTCTCCTTGGGGAGAGAGCTGTCACGAGTAGGCCTGCGTCTGGAATCAGACGTTCTTCACGGCTTTCGAAGTGACATATTTGACAGACTTTCCCTTTGTTTGTGTGCTCTTCACCACACCTCTTCCCCTCAGCTGTTGCCGCTTGGCAATCAGCTTTCCCCTATTTACCCCTTCCTCTCCCAGTAGCCCTTGCGGTTTATATCTTCTACCTACTGGGTTGAGAGTGGTGTGGATCTCGGCTGAGATCCTGTTGCTGAGTTCGGCCTAAGTTAAGTTTTCTTTCTTCATTGGTTGTTTTCCTGTTGGAGTCTCCTGTTCCTCCTTATGCCTGGAGGAACGGGTGTACTCTCTGGTGTCACTAGCCTGCAGGGGTTCCTAGGGTGTATTTAGATTAGGTTCCTGTGTATGAACATTCCTACCATCCAGGATTGTTCATACTGGTAGTCAGCCTAGGGCCTAGTCTCAGGGTCCTCTGCAGGAGGTGACCAGTTCCCTGGTTTTGTCTGTCCCCATCCCTCATACGCTCGGTGTGGCTTTTCCCCCCACACCAGAGCGTGACATTATAAACCGCCACTAACAAAAATTTATGTCATTTTTGTGCTGACATGGATGCTATTGCTACACTGGCTGAACGGCTGCAGGGACTCAGCTTGGAGGTGGCTGACATCCGCAACCAGATTCAGAGACCACAGGCTGGTGGTTCTGGGGGTGCTGAGTGTCAGGCCTGTTTGGAGCCTAAGGTCCCCCTCCCGGATAGATTTTCTGGGGAATGTGATAATTTTGTTCTATTTAGGGAGGCGTGCAAATTGTATTTCAGACTGCGTCCACATTCTTCTGGTAATGAGGAACAGAAGGTTGGTGTGGTCATCTCGCTGCTTAAAGGGGATGCGCAGTCATGGGCCTTTTCTCTACCGGCCGGATCGCTGTCTCTCCGGTCGGTAGATGAATTTTTCAAGACCCTAGGGATTATCTATGATGACCCGGATCGTATCTCCCTGGCGGAGACCCAGATACGTAACCTTTGTCAGGGTGAGTGGCCAGTTGAGACTTATTGCTCTGAGTTTCGGAGGTGGGCGACCAATACTGAATGGAACGATCCGGCTTTACGTAGCCAATTCTGTCAAGGTTTGTCTGAAAGGCTGAAGGACGCTTTGGCCTTTCAGGAAACTCCTGTGTCTTTGGAGGCCGCTCTTGCTGTGCGCATGGATAGGCGCCTGAGAGAGCGATCTAGGGGCCCCCGCTCTCAGGACGTACTATCTCATAGTGTACCGGCTTCCTATGACACTTTGGGTGAATATTCCCCTAGGTTGATGTCTGGGGATGAACCTATGCAATTAGGGGGAGCCATTCCTGTATCCACCCGTAAACATCTTGGTAATAAAAAGGGAGTGTGTTTCTTCTGTGGTCAGAAAGGACATTTTATCAATGTATGTCCATGCTTCCTGTCTCTAAAAGAGAGAAAGGAAAAGGGGGCGTTGAATTCTCATCTCACTCTTGGGGGGGTGGGTAGGGAGACTGAAGATGTGCATTTGTCTTCATACTGTAGTACCCGTTTTCTCCTGACTGCCGAGGTGGCGCTAGAGTCAAAAGTTGTGAAAATTGAGGTGTTTATTGACAGCGGGGCAGGGGTGAACTTGATTGATGCTCAGTTTGTCCGTATGCATGGATTGTCGCCAAGTTCTTTGGATAAGAGGATTTCTGTGTTCGCCATTGATTCTGCACCTCTCTCTCAGAAGTGTTTGTCTCAGATGGTGCATGATATCAAATTAAGAGTGGGTGAATTTTATCAGGAGCTTATTTCATGTTTTGTGTTGGAAGGTCTTCCTGCTCCTGTGGTGTTGGGTTTACCGTGGTTAAGCAAACATAATCCGTCCATTGACTGGCATACTAGACAAATTGTGGATTGGGGCGATTATTGTGTTGACAATTGCCTTAATACATCTTTTTCTGCTTTAACCACTAGGACTCTTCCTTCTTTTATATCGGATTTTTCTGATGTATTTTCTGAAGGTGGATGTCAGGATTTACCCCCTCACCGGGAATACGATTGTCCTATCAATCTTATCCCTGGAGCAAAATTGCCCAAATCTAGACTATATAACCTTTCTGGACCTGAGAGAACGGCCATGAAGGAATATATTGCTGAGAGTTTGGCCAAAGGACATATTAGGCCTTCCAAATCTCCGGTGGCAGCAGGGTTCTTTTTTGTTAAAAAAAAGGACGGAACCCTTAGGCCATGTCTGGATTTCCGTGAACTCAATAGGATTACTGTCCGTGATCCATATCCCCTTCCTTTGATTCCTGACTTGTTCAACCAGATTGTGGATGCCAAGGTGTTCTCCAAGTTGGACTTAAGGGGGGCATATAATCTGGTCAGGATCAAAGAAGGGGATGAATGGAAGACGGCCTTTAACACTCCTGAGGGCCACTTTGAGAACCTGGTCATGCCTTTTGGGTTGACCAATGCTCCTGCTGTCTTCCAGCATTTTGTTAATGACATTTTTCATCATCTTGTGGGGAGGTTTGTAGTCGTGTATTTGGACGACATACTAATCTATTCTCCAGATATTGGGACACATCAGGATCATGTGAGGCAGGTGTTGCAAATCTTAAGAGATAACAAGTTGTATGCAAAATTAGAGAAATGTGCTTTTGCTGTACATGAGGTGCAATTCTTAGGATACCTGCTTTCATCGTCAGGTTTTCGTATGGATCCAGAGAAAGTCGGTGCTGTTCTGAACTGGGACCGACCTGAAAATCTGAAGGCTCTTATGCGATTTTTGGGGTTCACCAACTATTACCGAAAATTTATTAAGAACTATTCGACTATAGTTAAACCCTTAACTGATATGACTAAGAAAGGGACGGATGTCTCTGTGTGGTCTGATGCAGCGTTGCAAGCCTTCTCCGCTGTAAAGGAGTGCTTTTCTTCTGCCCCTATATTGGTGCAGCCAGATGTGTCACAACCTTTCATTGTGGAGGTTGACGCATCCGATGTGGGGGTAGGAGCTGTGTTATCACAGGGCCCGTCACCTGGTAAATGGCGCCCATGTGCTTTTTTTTCGAAAAAACTCTCTGCGGCGGAGAGAAATTATGATGTGGGTAACAGAGAGTTACTGGCCATTAAGTTGGCTTTTGAGGAATGGCGTCATTGGTTGGAAGGGGCGATTCATCCAATCACGGTATTCACGGATCACAAAAATCTGGCTTACCTGGAGTCTGCTAGACGACTTAATCCGAGGCAGGCCAGATGGTCTTTGTTCTTTACCAGATTTAATTTCATTGTCACATATCGTCCTGGGGTTAAGAATATGAAGGCAGATGCCTTGTCACGTAGTTTTCCCGGGGGTGGTGATTTTGAAGATCCGAGCCCTATATTGTCTGAAGGAGTGGTGATATCCGCTCTTTACCCTGATCTTGAGGCTAAAGTGTTTGAGGCCCAGGGAGATGCGCCAGAGTCTTGCCCTCCCAGGAAGTTGTTTGTTCCTTCGGATTTGCGTCATAAGGTGTTTGAGGAGCATCATTCTTCGGTGCTTGCGGGACACCCTGGGAGTAAATCCAGTCGACCTCATCTCTCGTAGATTCTGGTGGCCTGGGCTGCGTAAGTGTGTTGAGGAATATGTGTCAGCCTGTTGTGTCTGCGCACGCTCTAAGGTGACACATACTCGTCCCTCTGGACCCCTACTTCCATTACCCATCCCGTCTAGACCATGGACCCACTAACCATGGACTTCATTACTGATCTGCCTGAGTCGTCTGGTAAGACAGTTATTCTGGTGGTTGTAGATCGTTTTAGTAAAATGGCGCACTTTATTGCATTACCCGGTCTCCCCAATGCTAAGACTCTTGCACAAGTGTTTGTTGACAACATTGTGAAACTTCATGGTATTCCCACTGACGTGGTCTCTGATCGTGGGACTCAGTTTGTGTCCAGATTCTGGAGGGCGTTCTGTACTCGGCTCGGGGTGCAACTGTCTTTTTCCTCTGCCTTTCACCCCCAGACGAATGGACAGACTGAGCGTACCAATCAGAATCTAGAGACTTACTTGAGATGTTTTGTCTCTGAGAACCAGGAGGAGTGGTCCTCGTTTTTGTCTCTGGCTGAGTTTGCCATAAATAATCGCAGACAGGACTCCACTGGTAAGTCACCATTTTTGGTGCATATGGCTTTCACCCGCAGTTTGGCACATTTTCTGGTTCTGATACTTCTGGTATTCCTGAGGAAGAACGTTTTTCGTCATCATTGTCTTCCATATGGCGAAAAATTCAAAATAACTTGATAAATATGGGTAACAAGTACAAACGTGTGGCTGACAGGAGACGCATGGATGGTCCGGACCTAAATGTGGGTGATTCTGTGTGGCTGTCTACTAGGAACATTAAGTTGAAAGTTCCCTCTTGGAAGTTGGGTCCAAGATTTATTGGCCCATATGAGATCACGGCCATTATTAATCCTGTAGCACTTCGTCTTGAACTTCCTCAGGCCCTGAAAATCCATAATGTGTTTCACAGATCTTTGTTGAAGAGGTATGTTGAACCTCTGGAGCCATCTCCCTTGCCACCCGTACCTGTCTTGGTGGATGGTAATTTGGAATTTCAGATTGTCAAGATAATTGATTCTCGAGTTCTTCGGGGGACCCTTCAATATCTGGTTCATTGGAAGGGTTATGGTCCTGAGGAGAGGTCATGGGTACCGGCATCTGACGTGAATGCCAGTCGTTTGGTGAAAGCCTTTCACAGGTGTCATCCTGAGAAAGTTGGTCCTGGGTGTCCGGAGGTCACCCGTAAAAGGGGGGGTAATGTCACGAGTAGGCCTGCGTCTGGAATCAGACGTTCTGCACGGCTTTCGAAGTGACATATTTGACAGGCTTTCCCTTTGTTTGTGTGCTCTTCACCACACCTCTTCCCCTCAGCTGTTGCCGCTTGGCAATCAGCTTTCCCCTATTTACCCCTTCCTCTCCCAGTAGCCCTTGCGGTTTATATCTTCTACCTACTGGGTTGAGAGTGGTGTGGATCTCGGCTGAGATCCTGTTGCTGAGTTCGGCCTAAGTTAAGTTTTCTTTCTTCATTGGTTGTTTTCCTGTTGGAGTCTCCTGTTCCTCCTTACGCTTGGAGGAACGGGTGTACTCTCTGGTGTCACTAGCCTGCAGGGGTTCCTAGGGTGTATTTAGATTAGGTTCCTGTGTATGAACATTCCTACCATCCAGGATTGTTCATACTGGTAGTCAGCCTAGGGCCTAGTCTCAGGGTCCTCTGCAGGAGGTGACCAGTTCCCTGGTTTTGTCTGTCCCCATCCCTCATACGCTCGGTGTGGCTTTTCCCCCCACACCAGAGCGTGACAAGAGCGCCTTAATCAGCATGAGGGGGCTTACAGGCCATTCATGCTCCTCTGGAATTCTGGGAAGAAATGGATGCAAATGAGCTCTTAGCAATCTGTGCCTCTAATGCCACCAGATGTAAGGCAGCTATCCCATAAGTCAATGTTTGACCCTTTAAATAGGCCTTGAGACATGACTTGGATATTAAATAAGTCAGCACTAGAGATGAGCGAACGTGCTCGAAACAAGCACTGTACCGCTCGGCTCCCCTGCACTCGCATGGGCGCAGGCAGCCGCTTCCGTCCTCCTCAGGAGGACGGAAGCGGCTGCCTGCGCCCATGCGAGCGCAGGGGAGCCGAGCGGTACAGTGCTCGTTTCGAGCACGTTCGCTCATCTCTAGTCAGCACCTCATCTGCAGGCAGCTGTTTCGGGGTGATTGCCCCTCATCAGTGCAGAGTACTGGCTTATCTGAGTGAGAAGCCTAATGAGGTGCTGGCTTATTTTATATCTGAGTCATGTCTCAAGGCCTATTTAAAGGGTCAAACATTGACTTATAGGATAGCTGCCTTACATCTGGTGGCATTACATCTGGAGCTTGCTAAGAGCTCATTTGCATACCTTTCCTCAGTCATTTTCCCTCATTCCTCTTGTTTTAATTGTTGACTTGTTTGTTGGTATGTGATGTACAATTCTGTTTGAACATGAACCCTCTGATTGTAAAGCGCTACGGAACATGTTGGCACTATATAAATATTATTAATATTACATAGAAGCATTATTAATATTACATAGAAGCATACACTTAATTGATAGTATTTCATACTATTCATATTGATGAATCTCCAGCTTACCAACCCCCTGTGATCATATTTTTCAGCAAGTTTACGTGCACACCAAGCATTCAAATGAATGGCCATCCATGAAACTTGTGGTTTGACCACATCTTGAAGAGTGCAGGAAGATAGAATGCACAAAATGGGTGCTCCATAGAGTACTAAGAGACAGTAATAAAATCTGGGGTGAGAATTGCTTACCAAAGAATATCATGCGCCACTCTGATGAGCGCTCATTAGTTTAGTGCTCAGGATCTGCAGCAGCCACTCTTTCCTGCTCAGGACACCACAGCAGGTTCCAAAAAGTAATAATAATAAAACACGCAGAGGAATGAGACTGTCCATCCCTGAAATACGTTGCATATTTGCATATTTTGAGCCATGTTCTTATGTTAGTGGTCAAGCCCCTCAATAAATTATATAATAAAAATATGCTAAAAGCAGAACACTGATTCTCAGAGCACTGTTGTTACTAAACAAAGTAAGACATCAGGAGATACTGAACCGAACTTTACTACTTTTATTGAGGACTTGCAAAATGCTAAGTTTTCTGATTTCTGGATAGTTGTAAAATAAATAGAGAAAAAACAACAGCTCGTCCATTAAGGACCATTTAATTGAGAATTGATTTCTCTCTTGCTCAATTATTCAAGACAAGCTGCGGGTGCACTGTGAGGAAGGACTTTCCAACTTCATAAGATAGATGACAGAGAAGATAGCTAACCCATGTGTATATAAGTGTTAGGGCTATTTAATACAGGATAATCTCTTTGATCTTGAGGGTTAAATATGCTATGCTTTTCAAACATGTCCAGAAATTACTGGTTAGGCTACTTTCGCACCTGTGCTTTCCCTTTCTGCTATTGAGATCCATCATAATCTTAATAGGCGGGTTGTGGGTTTTTGGGAAACACTTAAGCTTTGTCCTCATTCATTGTCAATTTGGACAAAACTGAACTGAATTTAACAGAGTGCACCAGAATGCATTCCGTTCTGTTTGGTTGTGTCCCTATGGCGGACAGAATAACGCTGCAAGCAGTGTTTTTTAGTGCGTTCTGGGATCCGGAGCAAGACGGATCCGGCATGAAACACAATGTAACTCAATGGGCGCCGGATCTGTTTTCTTTTGTGCCCGAGAAAACAGAACTGTTATTGCTATTTTAGAGATAATACAACTGGATCCATTCATAACAGATGCAGCCGGTTGTATTATCATGACAAATCCAGCAAAAAAGCAGTTGTGAAAGTAGCCTAATTCACAATATATGAGAGTAAAAATGAGGATAGATGATCAATATTAAAACCCTTTAAGATCGTGTTTATACATTGATGCAGTCAGAGGTACCATAGAACATTTAAGGGTAATTGAAAGTGACCAGGGTGTTTGTCCTTCTGGGTTCCCTGGATCATGGAGTGACAGAATGCAGTTTAATTTCTACTCAGATATCAGATATAACATTGGAGGCCTCCGATTGGGATGTTTGATGTTGGCTGGGAAAATTGCAATTGAATGAGTATTGGAAATGACATGGAAATTAATATTGGGTATTAGCAAAGCAACATTTCAAATCATTTAACGTGAACCTTGTAGTTATATGTGTTCTATGCCATACTAATTCACACAAAATTTGCACTCTGAGCTCTTTAGTTAAGTATGATTACTCTAAGCCTCCTTAAATCCAATTAGCCTTGAAGTTGTCAGCAAGGAAATCTTCCTTTGTTTATTTTATGGGGCAGGTTCTTAACTCATCAGTGAACAAAAGCTCCTTCTTATATAAACTGTGTTCCGTATTGATCTCCCTTTAATGGTGTAATGGATGACATAGCATTAGAAATTAAGTTAGAAACAAGGTATTGAAGTTTAAGATAGACTAATATTTCTGAGAAGTTAGCCAGTCATGGCGTATATAGGAAAATACATTGATCAGATAGTTATAGAGTTCATAGGGTTGTAAAGAGATACAGGTCAAGTCCAACATATAATCCCTCGTGTTGATCAAGAGAAAGGCAAAAAAAACAAAACAAAAATGTATGAGGCTCAGGGTTGGACTGGTTCACCAAAGTATCAGAGGATCCTTCAGTGGGGCCAGGCTCTAAAGCCATTATGGGCCCCGAAGTTCCAGGAGAAAAAAAACATTGGGAGCTGGTCACTTGCCAACAAGGTCTATTTCTTTGATTCAAAACCTATTAGACTTTATTGATGATGTGGAGGAAATAATTTCCTCTGGTTGCCTCAAGGGACCCAAGTCCAACACAGCTGAGACAAATGCCAGGTACCCCATTATTAAGGGAGAAAAATTCTCGACTCCAAATAAATCCTTGGATCAACATCATATCTAGAACATTACTTGGAACATTATATTTTTCAAGAAAGGCACCCATTCAGGCTCTTCTTGAACTTCTGATGAAAAACCTTCCCCTAAAAAAGGTAATTTAGAAGTTTTATGTCTGTAACTGCATAGTACACGATACAGTCCTCTCTGGCATTAGCAGAATAGTTGTCCACCTACTCCATTGGTTGGGTACCAGTTACTATTCTAGACATTACTGACGAGTTTCCTGACAGCTTAGTGAAGACAGTGTCATACACAGGAATGACTAGTGTCCTGGTCATCACTGCTAGGAAAAGGGCCACCCCACAAAATTGCTAATAAGGAGCCTTATAAATGGGGTTGGGACCATGAGTTGTGTTCAGCAGAAGTCAGGTGGATACACAGCTGATAGTCCTACTGAATAGACTGTTAGAATTTGTATTATGGCAAGAAAAAAAGCAGCTAAGTAAAGAAAAAACAAGTGGCCATCACTACTTTAAGAAATGAAAGTCAGTCAGTCCGAAAAATTGGGAAAACTTTGAAAGTGTCCCCAAGTGCAGTCGCAAAAACCATCAAGCGCTACAATGAAACTGGCTCACATGAGGACCGCCCCAGGAAAGGAAGACCAAGAGTCACCTCTGCTGCGGAGGATAAGTTCATCCGCCTCAGAAATCGCAGGTTAACAGCAGCTCAGATTAGAGACCAGGTCAATGCCACACAGAGTTCTAGCAGCAGACACATCTCTACAAAAACTGTAAAGAGGAGACTGTGTGCAGCAGGCCTTCATGGTAAAATAGCTGCTAGGAAACCACTGCTAAGGACAGGCAACAAGCAGAAGAGACTTGTTTGGGCTAAAGAACACAAGGAATGGACATTAGACCAGTGGAAATCTGTGCTTTGGTCTGATGAGTCCAAATTTGAGATCTTTGGTTCCAACCACCGTGTCTTTGTGCGACGCAGAAAAGGTGAACGGATGGACTCTACATGCCTGGTTCCCACCGTGAATCATGGAGGAGGAGGTGTGAAGGTGTGGGGGTGCTTTGCTGGTGACACTGTTGGGGATTTATTCAAAATTGAAGGCATACTGAACCAGCATGGCTACCACAGCATCTTGCAGCGATATGCTATTCCATGCGTTTAGTTGGACCATCATTTATTTATCAACAGGACAATGACCCCAAACACACCTCCAGGCTGTGTAAGGGCTATTTGACCAAGAAGGAGAGTGATGGGGTGCTACGCCAGATGACCTGGCCTCCACAGTCACCAGACCTGAACCCAATCGAGATGGTTTGGGGTGAGCTGGACCGCAGAGTGAAGGCAAAAGGGCCAACCAGTGCTAAGCATCTCTGGGAACTCCTTCAAGACTGTTGGAATACCATTTCGGGTGACTACCTCTTGAAGCTCATCAAGAGAATGCCAAGAGTGTGCAAAGCAGTAATCAAAGCAAAAGGTGGATACTTTGAAGAACCTAGAATATAAGACATATTTTCAGTTGTTTCACACTTTTTTGTTAAGTATATAATTCCACATGTGTTAATTCATAGTTTTGATGCCTTCAGTGTGAATCTACAATTTTCATAGTCATGAAAATACAGAAAACTCTTTGAATGAGAAGGTGTGTCCAAACTTTTGGTCTGTACTGTGTATATATATATATATACACTCACCGGCCACTTTATTAGGTACACCATGCTAGTAACGGGTTGGACCCCCTTTTGCCTTCAGAACTGCCTCAATTCTTCGTGGCATAGATTCAACAAGGTGCTGGAAGCATTCCTCAGAGATTTTGGTCCATATTGACATGATGGCATCACACAGTTGCCGCAGATTTGTCGGCTGCACATCCATGATGCGAATCTCCCGTTCCACCACATCCCAAAGATGCTCTATTGGATTGAGATCTGGTGACTGTGGAGGCCATTTGAGTACAGTGAACTCATTGTCATGTTCAAGAAACCAGTCTGAGATGATTCCAGCTTTATGACATGGCGCATTATCCTGCTGAAAGTAGCCATCAGATGTTGGGTACATTGTGGTCATAAAGGGATGGACATGGTCAGCAACAATACTCAGGTAGGCTGTGGCGTTGCAACGATGCTCAATTGGTACCAAGGGGCCCAAAGAGTGCCAAGAAAATATTCCCCACACCATGACACCACCACCACCAGCTTGAACCGTTGATACAAGGCAGGATGGATCCATGCTTTCATGTTGTTGACGCCAAATTCTGACCCTACCATCCGAATGTCGCAGCAGAAATCGAGACTCATCAGACCAGGCAACGTTTTTCCAATCTTCTACTGTCCAATTTCAATGAGCTTGTGCAAATTGTAGCCTCAGTTTCCTGTTCTTAGCTGAAAGGAGTGGCACCCGGTGTGGTCTTCTGCTGCTGTAGCCCATCTGCCTCAAAGTTCGACGTACTGTGCGTTCAGAGATGCTCTTCTGCCTACCTTGGTTGTAACGGGTGGCAATTTGAGTCACTGTTGCCTTTCTATCAGCTCGAACCAGCCTGCCCATTCTCCTCTGACCTCTGGCATCAACAAGGCATTTCCGCCCACAGAACTGCCGCTCACTGGATGTTTTTTCTTTTTCGGACCATTCTCTGTAAACCCTAGAGATGGTTGTGCCGTGAAAATCCCAGTAGATCAGCAGTTTCTGAAATACTCAGACCAGCCCTTCTGGCACCAACAACCATGCCATGTTCAAAGGCACTCAAATCACCTTTCTTCCCCATACTGATGCTCGGTTTGAACTGCAGGAGATTGTCTTGACCATGTCTACATGCCTAAATGCACTGAGTTGCCGCCATGTGATTGGCTGATTAGAAATTAAGTGTTAACGAGCAGTTGGACAGGTGTACCTAATAAAGTGGCCGGTGAGTGTATATATATATATATATATATATATATATATATATATATATATATATATGTGCCTTTTTTTTTTCTTGATCGCTATATGTGAAATATTTGATATTGTACCATTATTTTTTTTCTTGATCGCTACATGTGAAATATTTGATATTGTACTATTAAAAGTTTTGCTCATTTCTATAAAACAACCAATTTGCAACGTTTTCCTTGTCTACTTGTCTACTTTTCAGTTGCAAGTAAAAATAATTAAAAATACAAAACTAATATTAATTTACTGGCGGTAGTGTGAAATTCAACAACGGCCAAAGAAAAAAGTGCAGATATTTCTGTATCCAGAAGAAGAACCTTACTAATTATAATGTTAATTGTATTTATAAAAATATTCATGGCGGAGATGATAACAAACAATGGTGTCTTGCAGCTCCACCAAACAACAGTAGACACAGGCATAAAAGGAGGAAAAGAACAAAACATCCTAACGCTATACCCATTACATACCGCTGCGCTCTCCTGTGTACCAGAAAAAACCCGCACTGAATCTTAATATCTAATGTAATCGTTTTCAGGAATACAAAAATAGTTGACCTCCTTGCACTACCTTTTAGACCAAATGAATCCCCATGGGACCTTCCTTTTTCCGTGTGACAGAGAAGAAGGTTGTGGATACATCTCGTCTCCTTTTCCAGCTCCTTGTGAGACAAGGTTTAGCGTTGGCATCCTAGTTCAAACACGTTTCGTCTTCTTTTCACACATGGAAACCCCACAAAGCATTCAATTAAAAATAATTATGCATTTGAATCTGGCTTCTCTGTAACTCCTCATTAGCGCAGCTCCCCGCTGAATATTCTCCCGTGGCATTTTGTGTTATTTATTTAATATTTTCATTTTAGTTTCTCTTTAATGAGGGCGATGCAAGCGCTGCCGATGGATTTCCAATACGGACAGGGATATCAAACAGCAGCTGCGAGCTGCCGGTGAATTAGTGGTGCTTAACACTTGTTTTTCAAGGGCATACCCTCCACCCTGAGACAAGTATCTAAGATGCACAAAATGTTGCTTCCTTAAACTTGTATCTCTAATCGCTGAGATTTGTTGGATGCTAATTTTAAGGTAACTAGTTCCTTCTATACTATGGGGGACATTTATTAAGACTAGTGTTTTCCATACTGGTCTCAAGCTGCCGGAGGATGTGTCAAAATTATGTAGAGGCGCTGACCTCTACATAAGTTTTGAGTATCATCCAGCAGGCTGTGCGACAGACTTAAAGGGGTTGTCTCACTTCAGAAAGTGACATTTATCATGTAGAGGAAGCTAATACCAGGCATTTACTAATGTATTGTTATTATCCATATTACTTCCATTGCTGGCTGGATTCATTATTCCATTACATTATATACTGCTCGTTTCCTTAGTTATGACCACCCTTAAATCCATCAGTGGTGGTCATGCTTCCACACTATAGGAAAAAGCACTAACCTATGTGCTCTCCCTAGCAGGGTTGCCAACTGTCCAGAAATCTTTGGACGTCCATAAAAATAGGTGACTTTTTTCCTGTGTCTGTGAAAATAAATAGACGTGTCCGTGATTTTTTTTATCACCATTTTACAGCTCACAGTAAATGCTGGTAATGAGTTCTTTTCAGTATATTGAGCTATAGACATGGATTACTTATAAATAATCTTTATGATTCATTATGGTTTTCCAATTTGTCCATGGCTGTCTGTGATTTTGGGATAAGTTGTCCAGAAAAAAAGAAAAATTCTGATTGGCAACCCTTCTCCCTAGAGGCTGACGCTTTTTCCTATAGTGTCCAACCATGACCACCACTGATGGATTGCAGGGTGGTCCTAAGCACGGAAATGAGCAGTGTATAACATGATGGAAAATGAATCCAGCCAGCAAAGGAAGCAATATGGACAATCACAATACATTAGTAAGTGCCTTGTATTAACTTTTTCTACATGATAAATGACATTTGCTAAAGTGAGACAACCCCTTTAACTCAATGCCAGCCCTCTTTTAGGAGTAGATTTAAGCCATTTTCTACACCAAAAACCGATGTGGAAAGTGATAAATGAGCCAGGCCTGCTTTGCCGCTCACATCATGTCCCTTTTACTTGCCATTTGTGTTCTTATGTTGTAGAGCATTGCCTCTAAAAGAGAATATAGTGCCCTACAGGAGCACCAGATGGCGGCACACAAAGTGCCCTGCGAGTCACATATGGTATGTAGAAGGTGTGTAATGCTGGAAAGGCTCCACATTAGCGCTCAATGTGGAGACTATGTATTACTATATACAAGTATAAGTCCTTGTAGGACACTGTTAGAAATGATCTCATTAGTAAAGGGAGGGATTCTGTATTAATAAAAATACTAATTCTTTTTCCCAACACAGCGGCAAGTTCTGCATCTTTCTGACATATTTTACATTGTAGCTCGTCACACTGTTTTATGTGCTTGCTTTCAGTAAATAAAAACATTCTTGCTTACATCCAGCAGCTAAAAACCTGTACAGACCTAGATCTGCTCACTGCATCTCTTTTGGACCATGGACCACATTTTGCAGTCAAGAATAGGACATGTTTTATCTCATGTGAAATGGACAAATGGATACGTAAAGCATGTGGTCGCGTGCATGAGGCCTAAGGGCAATGGAGAAAGGTTGCTACAGATGCTTTTGGGGGGCATTGACCTATTCAGAGAGCTCCACCAATAAAATGCTTATAATATCTATTTCAATCACAGTGAACGTTTTATACAGTAGCTTTATGACTTTAGCTATATTTTTCTCCCATCTTTTTTTTTTTTGCTCAGGTTCTAGCTTTTAGTCTCCAAGCAATACGGTTGTCTATTACAAACTTACGGACCAGAACGTTTCTATACTTAGATCAACAATAAAACCCGTTAAACTTACTTTATTATTTATATGCTCATAACATTACAATATAGTGATGTATAGTGATGCGGGTTTACCCTACACTAAGGATATTGTAAACATCAAGCTCCAGTAGCCTCAGGCTAAATTTTAAAAGGTTTCACTGGGGATCTAAGCCTAGACCCATATTGGTTTATTACTCAACCTTCTCAATATTTCTATGCATTTTTTTATTCTTTCAGAGATAAATCTTCTATTTTAATATTGACCTCTAGTCTGGTGGGCAACTATACTTTCATTAAAATCTACTTAACTCAACACAAATTCTGACATTTCACCCTACATATACAAAATATAGATAAAAAGGTATTTTCATTTGAGAAGTATTATCAAAAGTATATATACAGTATATATATATATATATATATATATATATATATATATATATATATACACATATACATAACTATCTCAGATCTATCTACACAGTATATATACAATACTGTGCAAAAAGTTTTAGGTGTGGAAAAATGCTTTAAAGCAGGAATGCTTTAAAAGAATAGAAATGTTAATAGTTTTTATTAATTAACAAAATGTAAATTGAATAAATAAAAGAGTAATATAAATCAAATAAACATTTGGTGTGACCACTCTTTGCCTTCAAAACAGCATCAGTTCTTCAAGGTACACTTGCATACCGTTTTTGAAGGAACTTTGCAGGGAGGACTAACCACAGTAGTGCCATCAGATCAGAGCTGGCAGAAATCAGTGAGACCTAGGTACACCCATTTACTGTTCATAGAAGTCTGGCCAGAAGTGGTTTTCATGGAAGAATTGCTGCCAAGAAAACCATATTTTTGACTTGGAAACAATGCCAAGCTACTCAACTATGCACAAAAACATAGGAACTGGAGTGCAGAAAAATGGCAGCAGATGCTTTGGGCAGATAAATTTGAAATGTTTAGCTGTAACGGAATGCATTTTGTTCACCGAAGAGCTGAGGAGCAGTACAATAATGAGTACCTGCAGGCAACAGTGAAGAATGGTCGAGGTGCCTTGCAAGTTTGGGGCTGAAAGTCCTGGAAGTGATGATATGGCCCCAACAGAGCCCTGATATCAATATCATTAAATTTTTCTGGTATTACGTGAAGAGCCAGAAGGATTTGAGCAAGCCTACATCCACAGATCTGTTTTTACCTCTCCAAGATGTTTGGAAGAGCCTCCATGCCGAGTTCCTTCAAAAATAATGTGCATGTGTACCTAGAAGAATTGATGCTTTTTAGAAAGCAAAGGATGGTCACACCCAATATTGATTTGCTTTAGATTTCTCTTTTGTTCATTTGCTTTGTATTTTCTTAATTGATCAAAACAAACTATTAGCACTCCTATTAACAGTTTATTTATTCATTTACCAAAATATAAATGTAACTTTCTGACTGTCTTTACATTAGTGGCTACTGATATCCTCGGAGCTGCCTCCTTCTAGTCTATACTTTGCCTACACTAACACAAATCATTTCTTTAGAATTGATTCAAAATAAATTATAATTTTACATTTACTCTAAATTCATATCTTCAATGAACTTCTCTGATGATGACTGTCATATTGCAATTAAATCTATGAATTACTGTAAGTAAGGCCAAGTTCAGTTATTTGGTCAGTTATTTCCATCATTAATTGTGAGCCAAAATCAGAAGTGAAGCCTACTCTGAGATAAGGTGTAATGGAAAGATCTGCACCTGTTCTGTGTCTTTGATCCGCGCCTGATTTTGGATCACAATAACTGATAGAAATAACTGATCAAATAACTGAAGTGTGAACTTGACCTTAGTCTTTTGGACACTAACCTATCTTAGTTGATTTGCTTCAAATTCATGGTTAACTACGGTAATTATTTTGCTTGAAGACTTTGGGTTTTAAGTTTACTGTATTATTAGTTTCCCCAGCTTCCATAAAATTCTTTTCTAGAAGCCATTCTATCAAACCTAGAAGTTAATATTTTGCCACAGTTACCGATCCCTAGAAAGAGGGCAGAGAACCACGCACATAGCACACTCTCTCTCCTCACTGCTGAGGACGGAATCAAGACAGGCCCATAGATTTCTATAAAAACCCATCTTGTGCAGGGAGAAGAGAGAGAGCGACATGTGCATGCTTCTCCCCCCTCATTGCAGAGATTAGTGGTGGTCTTAGCAGTTAGACTCTCACCAATCTAAACTTTTGATATGTCTCTATGACGTAAAAAGTTTTTTCAAAAGTTAGTGAACCTTTAAGTAAGACATGCGACTTGTGGGTTGGATGACTATATAGATATAATTCAGTAATTAGTACTCGGATGCTTAATTAGAATATGCAAATTAGCACCTGCTTCTGAAATACAGTTTCAGTACATTTTAACCATCAGCTTTTTACTCAGGGGCTTGAAATAATGCAAATGTTAGGTGTGAATAGCTTGCACCCTGTATACCCCATTAAGGGAGAGATGTCACCTGTTATTTACAACTATAATCAAGTTACAGAAAAAATCAGTCTTCCAAGTACACATCTAAGGCTACTTTCACACTAGCGTTTTTAAATTCCGGTATTGAGTTCTGTCATAGGGGCTCAATACCGGAAAAAAACGCTTCCATTTTGTCCCCATTCATTGTCAATGGGGACAAAACTGAACTGAAGACAACAGAATGCTCCGGAAAGCATTCCGTTCCGTCTTCAGACCGGAGAACAAACCGCAGCATGCTGCGGTTTTCTCTCCGGTCCAGGCATCCGCACCAAGACAGATTCGGAATGACCCCCAATGCAAGTCAATGGGGACGGATCCGTTTGGTGTGACCACAATGGTAAACGGATCCGCCCTCCATTGACTTTCAGTGGAGTTCAGGACGGATCTGTCACCACATACAGACAGACATACATACATACACACACATACACACAAACACATACATACTTACATACTCCAGGCAGGCAGGCCGCACGTCTTCATGCCCAGAAGGCGCGCCGCTATGACGATTCCCTACAGCGCCCTCTGCTGGCCGCTGTGGGGAATCGTCATAGCTGTGCGCCTCCTGGGCGTGAAGACGTGCGGCCTGCCTGCCTGGAGTATGTAAGTATGTATGTGTTTGTGTGTATGTGTGTGTATGTCTGTATATGGTACTGTGTGACATGTGTGGGGCTGGAACGCGGTTCCGGCCCCACACATGTCCCTGCGGCAGTCCGGATCCGGCGGCACCCTTCACCTGCCGGATCCGGACTGCCACTAGTGTGAAAGTAGCCTAACAGCATTTCAGAAGGGCCCTGTACATATTCCTGCATGTGCAGTCAATTATTTAAAGGGGTTGTCTCACTTCAATAAGTGGCATTTATCATATAGAGAAAGTTAATACAAAGCACTTACTAATGTATTGTGATTATCCATATTGCTCCCTTTGCTGGCTTCATTCATTTTTCCATCACATTATACACTGCTTGTTTTCATGGTTACAGACCACCCTGCAATACATCAGTAGTGGTCGTGCTTGCACAATATAGGAAAAAGCACCAGCCTATGTGTACTCCCACGGTCCCGGCCACCGGAGTGGCTTACGCTTTTTCCTCTAATATGCTAGCATGACCACCAGTAAGGGATTGCAGGGTGGTCGTAACCATGGAAACGAGCAGTGTATAATGTGATGGAGAAATTAATCCAGACAGCAAAGAAAGCAATATGGACAATAATAATACATTAGTAAGTGCCTTGTATTAACTTTTTCTACATGATAAATGTCACTTACTGAAGTGAGACATCCCTTTAACATTCATTGAAGACACTGAAGAATATGTCTGCCATGACAGAGGAACAAGGCTGAACAATGTCTATTAACACTTGCAATAAACATGTAAAAATCTTGTGTAGTGCTAACTACCCCTTGATTTCTTTGAATTTCCTTTGTCATGGGTGAGAAACAAATTTACTTGTCTCCTATTGAAGCCAAGGTAGGAAGAGGGATGCTCCTGCTACAACCTGCTTTCTTATAGCCAGTCTGAACTGTAAAAAGAAGGAGGTGGAAATGGCTGACTTCTTGAGATGCGCACAGGAGACTATTTATATTTTCAAGTTGTAAATGCAATATGAGACAAAATATGATAACCGGTGAGATGTTTTGGGGGCTGCTCCCCATAAGGGTACACTCACAAGTGGAAGATGCTGAGTGGAGTGGAAGAGATGCTGATTTTTTTGTGACTGTGCCGTTCCCATGACCATGCTGCAGAAACAACTCCATTTAGTTAAAAGAGAACTGATTTCAAGATGAGAAAATCTCTGTTTTATGTCTAAATATTTTAGACAAAATATAATCAAATTTGTTATGTTTCCCAAAAGGTTCTAATTTTGGCAAATTTGAAACTGTTGTGATTTGGCCCAGACAATGTTGATTTCCTTAATGTGAAATAATATTTGTTTCAAAATTAAGGATATTTTCACTTAATAGTCATCCACTTCTGGATGTAAATGTTGGTTCATTGTCACTTTGGGCCTGACACGATTTACATGATTTACTATATCAGCTAAATCAATATAATGAAACCAATGGTGATAGCTTTTGAATTCAGTGGGATAAAGCAGAAGAATGGAAATTTGTGGCGCAAAATATCTGGAGCTACAGATGTCCTGATGTTATTTTTCGAGAGCGTATGAAACCTAAGCTCCGATTGGTTGCCATGGGCAAGGACAATTTTTAATTCACTGAGCTCTCTAGCTTGCAGTGCATTTCATGAAGGTTGTTGCCATCCAGAATGGCTTCTAAACATTGAGCAGTTCACTCTGAATTGTCCTTTACATTGGAATCTCCTCTAATGTATATAGGCATCTTCAGCTGATACAATGCTGTCACAAAATACTAGGGGAGAATTGTTAAAGGGGTTCTCCGGGAATTAAAAAAAATTAAAATACAGCATTTTTTATGTCACTCCACAAATTCTCAATCAGATTGAGGTCTGAGGGACCACGTCACAACATCAATCTAGTTGGTCTGGAACCAGGATGTTGCCCACCTACTGGTGTGTTTGATGTCATTGTCCTTCTGAATCACCCATTTTGAAGGCATTTCTTTTTCAGCATAAGACAACATGACCTCTTCCAGTATTTTGATATATTCAAACTGGCCCATGATGTCTGCTATGTGATAAATGGGCCAGACTCCAGAGTATGAGAAACATCCCCAAAACATTATGCTTGCACCTCCATGTTTCACTGAGGCTTGAATTCAGTGTTTATTGGTAGTCTCACAAACTACAACCTTTAAGACCCAATAAGAACAATCTTGCTCTCATCTGTCCAATACATCTGTCATCACCACTTCTCTTTAGGCCAGTCAATGTGTTCCTTGGTTACTTCAACACACGTCTTTTTCTCAGCAGTGGTACATTACAAGGGTTTTTTTTGCAAATAGTTTGGCTTCACATAGGCGTCTTTTGGTTGTTATAGTTGGAGATGAGTGAGTCGAAGTCAAACGAGTGGACTTCGATCCGAATTTCAGGAAAAATTTGACTCACCAAAAAGCCAAATTTCCTCTAGCTTTGTGGTAACGAATCTATTCTTCCTGAAATGGCAGGGAAAAAAAATACAGACTCACCTCATCCATTTGCTTGTGGAGAGGCCATCATGGCCATCTTGATTGAAGAAACTGCACAAAATCTTGTACTCGGTGATGTCACCACATTACCAAAGTTGGCTAGGTGTGGTGACATCATCAGTGACTCCTCTCTGTACTTCATGTCTCCTCATGAACTCCATTCCCGCAAAGATTCATCTGAAGATCTTATCAGCTGTATTGAGGATCATAATCCCTGACAAGCAGAGCAGAGAGGAGGATGAGACTGTTCTTTACCTCAGTGTTGTGAAGTAACTTGTCCTCCAGTGTGATTAGGACAGGTTTTGCATGTGCCAATAGGACGGCGGCCATTTTATTTCCACTGAAGATTGTTCCCTAGACAAAACAAGCCATTATAACTAGGGATGAGTGAACCCATGGAATTCGGGTTCGCTGGGTTCGGCCGAACTTCATGTCAAAGTTCGGGTTCGGGACCCAAACTTGACCGAACTTCACCCTGAACCTGGACCCCATTAAAGTCAATGGGGACCCAAATTTCACTTTATTATTTTCTGTTATAACATGGTTTTAGTGGAAAATAATAGCATTCTTAAGACAGAATGCTAAATAAGAAGGCCATTCAGGGGTTAAAATGATTAAAAAAAACTCACCTCATCCACTTGATGTCCATGGTGACGTCATCGCAGGTCTTAAAAATGTCTTAAGAATGCTATTATTTTCCATTATAACCATGTTATAACGGAAAATAATAAAATCACCCAAACGCCGAACCCGAACTTTAGTGAAAAAGTCCAGGTTTGGGTCCCCGAACTCACAAAGTTCAGTACGCTCATCTCCAGTTCTAACTAATGAAAGGTATTTGGGAATATATTTCTAATAAAGTAATAGTAACGTATAGAAAGTAATATATAAAGTAATAAAGTAATCTAAAGTATTTTTAGTAATTTTATTTTCTTAATTCCCAGAGAACTCCTTTAAGAATTGTGGAAAGGAAAACTAGCTTAGATGCCCATAGCAACCAATCAGATTCCACATTTCATTTTACAGAGCTCATTTACAAAATGAAAGGATCAGTTTAATTGGTTGCTATGGGCAACTAAGCCAGTTTTCCACTGAGCAGTTTTGATAAATCTCCCCATACGAGTGCTACACTATTTTTGTCTCATATGTATCCAGTAAGTACAAAATCTGATCTTATAGTTTGGGCATATGCTAATTTTGACATTTAACTTTATTCCTAACAATTTTTATGGCTCATATGTCAAGACAGGATTATATTTTCTCACAAATCCTATTATAATCTTCTTAGTGCAGGAGAAACTAACAATTACATTAATGACAGAGTTTGTCACATATGGTTGACATATGCATGCCCTAAGAGCCATATGCTCCGAAAGAAATCATACGCATATTATAGTGATATATTAAACACTATATATAAAAAGTATATAGTATATATATGGTATATATATATTCTATATATAAAGTAATATCGACAGTATATGTAAACCAGGGAAAATATGAAATTACCAGAATATGAGAATATGATGAATGTGACGCTGTTTACAGCTTTCTGAGAAATACTTTACAGCAGCCACTTAGGGTCCTGCGTTCCTTCCCGACAATCATCTGCTTGCTAGCGGAGGAAACCTCTGCTATTATATGTAGCGATCTCCTCCTCAGTATGGGCCTGACACGATTTACATGATTTACTATATCAGCTAAATCAATATAATGAAACCAATGGTGATAGCTTTTGAATTCAGTGGGATAAAGCAGAAGAATGGAAATTTGTGGCGCAAAATATCTGGAGCTACAGATGTCCTGATGTTATTTTTCGAGAGCGTATGAAACCTAAGCTCCAATTAGTTGCCATGGGCAAGGACAATTTTTAATTCACTGAGCTCTCTAGCTTGCAGTGCATTTCATGAAGGTTGTTGCCATCCAGAATGGCTTCTAAACATTGAGCAGTTCACTCTGAATTGTCCTTTACATTGGAATCTCCTCTAATGTATATAGGCATCTTCAGCTGATACAATGCTGTCACAAAATACTAGGGGAGAATTGTTAAAGGGGTTCTCCGGGAATTAAAAAAAATTAAAATACAGCATTTTTTATGTCACTCCACAAATTCTCAATCAGATTGAGGTCTGAGGGACCACGTCACAACATCAATCTTGTTGGTCTGGAACCAGGATGTTGCCCACCTGCTGGTGTGTTTGATGTCATTGTCCTTCTGAATCACCCATTTTGAAGGCATTTCTTTTTCAGCATAAGACAACATGACCTCTTCCAGTATTTTGATATATTCAAACTGGCCCATGGTGTCTGCTATGTGATAAATGGGCCAGACTCCAGAGTATGAGAAACATCCCCAAAACATTATGCTTGCACCTCCATGTTTCACTGAGGCTTGAATTCAGTGTTTATTGGTCGTCTCACAAACTGCAGCCTTTAAGACCCAATAAGAACAATCTTGCTCTCATCTGTCCAATACATCTGTCATCACCACTTCTCTTTAGGCCAGTCAATGTGTTCCTTGGTTACTTCAACACACGTCTTTTTCTCAGCAGTGTATGATGAATGTGACGCTGTTTACAGCTTTCTGAGAAATACTTTACAGCAGCCACTTAGGGTCCTGCGTTCCTTCCCGACAATCATCTGCTTGCTAGCGGAGGAAACCTCTGCTATTATATGTAGCGATCTCCTCCTCAGTATGGGGAGGAACGATCGCTAATGTCATCGCTCGTCCTCATCCTGAATTACCGTCTGCCAGCGGCAGATAATGATTACACTGCACAATCTGCCACTGACAAACGAGGAAAAGTTTCTGATTACCGAATGAACGAGCATTTGTCATTGTGTAATTGGCAGCAGTATTACACTGTCAGATCATGGCTAATGAGCATTCCTATGAAGCGATAATCTGAATGAATATCTTCGGGTGTAATAGGCCCTTTAGTCCAAAGGAACCTGTAGACTGAAGATGACTCGTTGGCTTCAATGACAATGTTTTGGGCATTCTCTGTGACCTTTGCAGAAGTCACTGTGCAGGGAGGGGGAGGAGGTGAGCTGTGACCATCACCTCTTGTGAATGTTGTGATTCTGTGTTAGATATATTTTGGTCTTCTATAGCAAGGCATAAGTGATAACCACTTAGACACTTTGCTGCCTATCTATCTATCTATCTATCTATCTATATAAGAATTAATTCCACAGCACCACCATAAGTTGTGCAAAAAGCAAAATGTGTTTATTTCACCAGATGCTCTGGTGAAATAAACACATTTTGCTTTTTGCACAACTTATGGTGGTGCTGTGGAATTAATTCTTATATGTTTGGATTGGACCACGTCCCAGCCGCTGGCACACCATTACTTCATACGGAGCAGTGCTGCTTTCATTTTTTATTTTATCTATCTATCTATCTATCTATCTATCTATCTATCTATCTATCTATCTATCTATCTATCTATCTATCTATCTATCTAATCTATCATCATCCAAGCATCTCATTCATTGCTATGTGTATTTCATTCTGTAGCTGCATTTTTCACTTGCAGCACTAGGTGGCAATATCTACACATTCCATTATAACAGTGCTTCATTCATATAGAACACATTTTTACAAAGTACTTCATTCTTTCACAAGCAGTTGCTCACCTTACATGGCAAAGACAGCTGTAACATACTGATTGTGATATTTTGTGGAGTGTGCTAATGCTTCATAGGCTAGTGTATGGCGTCCTACTGCATTTTGCATAGTACCATTATGCTTGCCTGGTATTTACTAACTAGTCTGTCTAATTTCATTTTTACTATCTTTTAACTGTGGTGTTATTTCAATTTTTGTTCAGCTTATTCCAGAAATTCACATTAGAAATTATCTTTATCCCTTTAAGTACCAGGACAATTTTATTTTTTGTGCTTTCATTTTGAACTTCCCACCTTTCAAGAGCCATAACCTTTAAAAATTATGTTTCTTCTATATAGCCATATGAGAGCTTATTTTTTTATAGGACAAGTTGTAGTTTTTTTTTATAGCACTATATGTTGTACCATATACTTAAAAAAGTCTTTGTGGATAGAAATAAAAAAAAAAAATTCAGTACAATCATAATATTGTTTTACTCCTTTAAAAAAATATTAAACTTAGAAAGATTATTTGAATCACCATATACTGACACCCATATATGTCTATACACGGAGCACATTGGGGGCTTGTTTTTTGAGAGGTGAGCTGTAGGTTTTATTGGTACCATTTAGAGATGAGCGAATCATCCAAAATTTGCTTCGGCGAATGTTCAAAGAATTTCTGACAAGATTCGTTCTTAATACGAATTTATTTGGTCGAATCTACAATAAAAAAACAATAGTTGTTTTGCGAACATTCCTGCACAAATTACGAACGTAAACATTAGCTTACAAAAGTGTGTACGAATCCTTAGCGTACTATTTACTCGCGAATGCGTCATACGCACGAGGCTAGGCCGCAGCGTACAGTCTTTAGAGGCAGTCCATATGAGCTAGAGAAGTAAGGTGCTCACTGCTAGCTATCCAGCTAAGTGCATAATTTACTAAAAACACCGTACAATAAGTGCATAATAGGACACATTGCAGTACCAGAAAAAGAATACACACAATGGACTAAAGTGCTAGAATGTTGCTGAACCTGTAAAAACATTATTTCTATGCTAAAATACAGCAAAGACATAAGTATGCAAACATTTTAGTGCAATCAATTTCACATGTGCAAGCATAAATTTCACATGTGCAAGCATTTCACATGTGCAAGCATGTGCAAGGCCCCTTAGCATGATAAAACACTGTCTGGAACACATAGTCCAAAAATAAATTGTAATCCACGTGAGGTAATTTTGTAATCCAAACAGGTAATGTGTAATCCACATGGATAATAGAAAATAGCAGCAAATAGAGAACCTTTTTTGCAAAGGGGGCTCCCAAATAACCTGAGAAGGGGGGAAAAAGGAAAATAGGCGTGCTTAGGCGCAACTGGGAATTTTCTGCAGAATGGGGAGAGTCCTGACAGCCATGCCCATCTGGGTGAGAGTCAAACGGGGGCAATACAAATTAAATAAACAAACACAAAAAGTGCCAACTAGCTCTCACCCATCAGGTGCAGTCCATGGTGTGGCTCCCATAGGTCCTCTTGAAGTGTCCTTGAGACAGCCAGTAGTTGGGTCCCTTAGATGAGGGACCTGAAGTCCTCCTCGCTTGAGCTGCTACTAAACGACATCAGACGACGCTCCTGCCTCCTGTAGGCCAAGCTCGCTGCCGTGGTGGAACTCCACTGCACTCTTCTTCCGGAGGTCGGACTTGACTGGGTCCGGGTGGTGGTCACGCTGGTGAGCACTGCAGCCACTTGCACTTTTCCGGATACTCCTGCCAATACAGCAGGGATATGGACTTCCAGCTGCAGCGGTTCCGGCAAGGTTGCATCCAGGGAAGAAGCCCCAGCTTCCCTGGCTGCTGCTGACTTCATCTTCCACGGCAGCTGGTATTGGTGGATCACCGTGGGTTGGAACGTAAATGATGATGTTGTCAGCTGACCCAGCTGAAAGGACTGTGGTGGTGGCAGTCCAGGTATCAGAGGCTCTGGCTGTGGCTGTGGCTTTTCCCTGAACCGGAGGATGCCATCTGGTGACTCCTGAAGGCAGCGCACCGGTACTTCGCCTGGTGGTTCCTCCAGCCAAACTTCAGGTGGTGATGTTGGGACCAGGGGTTTAGATAGTAGGGTAACCCCGGTAGCAAAGGGGCCTTTCAGGGACGCCATGGGGGTGTGCTCCACCTAATTCCCCATGTACAGGCTGTGACGAGGTTGTGGCAGGTAAGGCCGTTTCACTGACCTACGGCCCACAAAATACTCCTTTCCATCCTCGTCGTCTGCCAGGAAGCCAGAGCCTCGCTCGAACAAAAACCACAGGACAGTTCCCTTTCGGCGCTCCAATTTAGGATCTCCCAGTCTAGGATGGTCCAGTACCTGGATTACCCAGTCCTCCACGGCATTCTTGTAATCCCAGAGGGTCTGCGCGTGGGCCGTCACCGATGGTGGCACAATCGGGTTCTGCCTTATGGAAGGTGTTGCTCCAGCCACCTCAGCCACACCAGCCAGAGCAGCAGCACCAGCCGCCTCACGACGAACCGCCTCTCGAAGTGCAGAAAACTCAGCAGGCGGAAAGGAAAACAAGGGCACTGAAGCTGGGGTTCTCTTGATTTCAGACTGTGACACCCTGATGTCTGGAGCGGGCGGTTCAGGGAACTGGTCCCCAAAGACCATCTGGTTCCAGTTGGGACGCAGCTCTTTAGCCATGCTTGCTACTTGATCAGTGTTCAGCGCTGGTCTAAACTGGTTCAGAGGAGGGTGGAGTACTGAGGGAGGAGTCTTCACTCCCTATACATGCAAATAGTTAGATCCCGGTGGGCTGGGCTGTTTTTTCCAGTTCTGAGGGGGCATATCTTCACTTTCCTGCTCTTGTGGGGGCGTATTGTCATTTTACCGCCTCACGAAGAATGCATACATTTCGTACGTATCGTACTTATCATTAGCGTTTAAAATTTTGTGAAAATTTACAAATAATACGAAGTGGCGAATAGATTAGCTCATCTCTAGTACCATTTTGGTGTACAGCAAATCGGACATTTTTTTTCCATTAAGGTTTTCACTGCTCATAAGAAATATTTTTAAATTTTAGTGGTTCTGAATCGTTTTCAGATGTGGAAATACCAATTATGTTTATTTTTATAATTTATTTATTTTTAGATATAAAATTGAGAAAGGGAGTGAATTTATTTTTAATATTTTTGCTATCATTTTTTTTTTTTACTGTAGCTTTTAGTCCCCATAGAGGACATAAATAGTTTGGCCCTTCTCACACATTGGTGGCATACCTCCTAACCTCTGGGAGCTGAAGCATGTTATAGAGCAGAAGGAGCTGAACAGATTGATAAATAGTTTTATGGGAAAAGAGTAGGTAAAACTTGTAATTAATACATTTATATCTCTGCTTTTTCCAACTTAAGACCCCCTGTGAACTACTCTCAGTATATGGGGAGGTGTTATCAGTGATTGATAGCACTCTCTGCCTAACTGTGTATACATACATCGTTGTCTGTCACGCTGAGAGACGTTCACAGAGTAGCATATCTACAACATACACCACAGCAGGCATATACACCGTGCTCAGCTCTATATATGATGGGGTAAGTAATGCAGTTATCCAATATTGTCACAATGATAAGTGACTACAGTCCAGTTACAGTACATCCAGTGACACAAAGATGACAATTGTAGTTTTTGAATTCCCCTTTTCTTCTGTATTTGGGCCCAGACCACCATGAATACATCTTCCAGCCACAACTAGCCATCCTGCTCCTAACCCCCATTGCCTCATTGATTGTGACCTACCCACAATAACTCTTTTTTTGTGACCTTGAACTAACAGTGCCCCCACATAGTAATAATTAGAGATGAGCGAGTAGTGTTCGATCGAGCCGGTATTCGATCGAATACTACGATATTCGGCACACTCGATTTCAATCGAGTATAACGGCGATGGCGCACTTAGAATTCGTTTCCCCTCCCACCTTCCCTGGCGCTCTTTTTCCACCAATCAACATGCAGGGGGGGTATGACAGGCACGCTGAGCACGCTGGCAGCGCGAAAACAGCGTCTACATGGATTGGCTGGAAAAACCATGTGACCTCGAATATTAAAAACTCAGCTCTTCCTGCTCGTACGCATATGCTGCGTGAACTTAGTCAGGGACAGAGGCTGGAGAAGGGAGAGACAGATTTTAGCTGTTGGACAGGCAGGAGCGTGATTAAAAGCCCTTATCAGGGCTACTACAGTGGACTTCAGTGATAGCTTTACTACAATATAGACTTTACAGAGAACGGCTGCTGTATTCAGGGATAGCTGCTGGAGTAGGGACAGAGAGAGGCATTAGTGGTGTATTAGGTGCTCTGCTACATACCAAACTATATTTGGCACTACTGCTGTGTACTTTGAAATATACAATATCTAGGCATTTTAATAGGCCACTGTACTGTGCGTTCTCTTGCTAAATTATCTCACATACCTGGTGTAAATACCCACCGTCTGTTCAGTTACTACACGGCTGTGTACTTTGAAATATACAATATCTAGGCATTTTAATAGGCCACTGTACTGTGCGTTCTCTTGCTAAATTATCTCACATACCTGGTGTAAATACCCACCGTCTGTTCAGTTACTACACGGCTTTGTACTTTGAAATATACAATATCTAGGCCATTTAATAGGCCACTGTACTGTGCGTTTTCTTGTTAAAGTATCTCACATACCTGGTGTACATACCCACCGTCTGTTCAGTTACTACACGGCTTTGTACTTTGAAATATACAATATCTAGGCCATTTAATAGGCCACTGTACTGTGCGTTTTCTTGTTAAAGTATCTCACATACCTGGTGTACATACCCACCGTCTGTTCAGTTACTACACGGCTTTGTACTTTGAAATATACAATATCTAGGCCATTTAATAGGCCACTGTACTGTGCGTTTTCTTGTTAAAGTATCTCACATACCTGGTGTACATACCCACCGTCTGTTCAGTTACTACACGGCTTTGTACTTTGAAATATACAATATCTAGGCCATTTAATAGGCCACTGTACTGTGCGTTCTCTTGTTAAATTATCTCACATACCTGGTGTACATACCCACCGTCTGTTCAGTTACTACACGGCTTTGTACTTTGAAATATACAATATCTAGGCCATTTAATAGGCCACTGTACTGTGCGTTCTCTTGTTAAATTATCTCACATACCTGGTGTACATACCCACCGTCTGTTCAGTTACTACACGGCTTTGTACTTTGAAATATACAATATCTAGGCATTTTAATAGCCCACTGTACTGTGCGTTCTCGTGCTAAATTATCTCACATACCTGGTGTAAATACCCACCGTCTGTTCAGTTACTACACGGCTTTGTACTTTGAAATATACAATATCTAGGCATTTTAATAGGCCACTGTACTGTGCGTTTTCTTGTTAAAGTATCTCACATACCTGGTGTACATACCCACCGTCTGTTCAGTTACTACACGGCTTTGTACTTTGAAATATACAATATCTAGGCCATTTAATAGGCCACTGTACTGTGCGTTTTCTTGTTAAAGTATCTCACATACCTGGTGTACATACCCACCGTCTGTTCAGTTACTACACGGCTTTGTACTTTGAAATATACAATATCTAGGCCATTTAATAGGCCACTGTACTGTGCGTTTTCTTGTTAAAGTATCTCACATACCTGGTGTACATACCCCACCGTCTGTTCAGTTACTACACGGCTTTGTACTTTGAAATATACAATATCTAGGCCATTTAATAGGCCACTGTACTGTGCGTTCTCTTGTTAAATTATCTCACATACCTGGTGTACATACCACCGTCTGTTCAGTTACTACACGGCTTTGTACTTTGAAATATACAATATCTAGGCCATTTAATAGGCCACTGTACTGTGCGTTCTCTTGTTAAATTATCTCACATACCTGGTGTACATACCCACCGTCTGTTCAGTTACTACACGGCTTTGTACTTTGAAATATACAATATCTAGGCATTTTAATAGCCCCACTGTACTGTGCGTTCTCGTGCTAAATTATCTCACATACCTGGTGTAAATACCCACCGTCTGTTCAGTTACTACACGGCTTTGTTACTTTGAAATATACAATATCTAGGCATTTTAATAGGCCACTGTACTGTGCGTTTTCTTGTTAAAGTATCTCACATACCTGGTGTACATACCCACCGTCTGTTCAGTTACTACACGGCTTTGTACTTTGAAATATACAATATCTAGGCCATTTAATAGGCCACTGTACTGTGCGTTCTCTTGTTAAATTATCTCACATACCTGGTGTACATACCCACCGTCTGTTCAGTTACTACACGGCTTTGTACTTTGAAATATACAATATCTAGGCATTTTACTAGCCCACTGTACTGTGCGTTCTCGTGCTAAATTATCTCACATACCTGGTGTAAATACCCACCGTCTGTTCAGTTACTACACGGCTGTGTACTTTGAAATATACAATATCTAGGCCTTTTAATAGGCCACTGTACTGTGCGTTCTCTTGCTAAAGTATTTCACATACCTAATTATATACCCAAATATTGTATTTGCAACAAAAAAAAAAATAAAATGCGGAGGGGGGCTAGCGGAATAGGACGTGGACGTGGACGAGGACGGGGGCGCGGAAATGCTGTTGGGGGCCTTGTTGAAGCCAGTGGGGATACAATGTGTGCTGGTGAGGATCAGCCAGGATCCCGCTCATCCAGAATCCCTGCCTTTATGGGACAGTTAAGCAGGGGGCGGGTTACACCGCTGTTGAGGCCTGAGCAGGTTGAACAGGTGGTGCAATGGATAGCCGATAGCGCTTCCACACAGTTGTCCACCAGCCAGTCATCCACACAGTCTCACTCTGACCCTCCTTCCTCCACACCTGGCCAACAGAGTCATCCCACCCTTGACCCCTCCCAGGAGCTCTTTTCGGGTCCTTTTTCAGATGTGCCGGAAGAATCCCAGGAGCTAGCAGAGGAATTTGTTTGTAGTGATGCCCAAACACTGGAGTTTTCGCCATCTCCTGCTGATGTGGACCCTGAGCCAGCATCTGTTATCATGAGCGATGATGATGATGAGACGCAGTTGCCATCAAGGGAGGCTGTTGGAATGTCCAGTGGGCAGGAGGAGGAGCAGAGTGAGGAAGTGGAAGAGGAGCTGGTGGATGACGAAATGACCGACCCCACTTGGCCAGGGGTGATGTCCAGCGAGGAAAGCAGTGGAGAGGTGGTGGTCTGCGCAGCACCGAAAAAGGCAGCAAGAGGCAGAGGGATGTCCACAGGCAGAGGGATGTCCACAGGCAGAGGGATGTCCACAGGCAGAGGGATGGCCACAGGCAGAGGGATGGCCACAGGCAGAGGACAGTTCAGACAGAGAAGTGAGGCCACAGCCAGCAGGGCCGAAGCTGTTCCCGCCAGCGGCCAGTCGCGCGAAGCTCCCCCATCGAGGCCTCGTACTTCTGTGGTGTGGAGATATTTTAATGTTTGTGCGGATGACAAACTGAGCGCGGTTTGCACACTCTGCCACTCAAAACTGAGTAGGGGCTCTGAGAAGAGCAATCTGACCACCTCAGGCATGCGCCGTCACTTGGAATTCAAGCACTGGGCTGAGTGGGAGAGAGCAAACGCAATACAAACTGCGCCCGGTCTTGCTGCCACTGCCTCTTCCCCTTTGTTGTTGTGCTGCCACTGCGGTCCAGACCTCCAGCCAGGACACCTCCACATCTGCCTCTGCCTCTGCTACTTTGGGGCCTTCTCCTTCAGCCTCCCCTTCCCCCGCCTCTTCGCCTGCACCTTCACACTCCTCGTCCCAACAACTGTCCATCTCGCAGGCGTTCGACCGCAGGCGGAAGTACGCCTCGAGTCACCCCCAAGCCCAAGCCTTAAACTGCCACATCTCCAAACTGCTGGCCCTGGAGATGTTGCCGTTTAGGCTTGTGGAGACGCAGGCCTTCCGCGACCTGATGGCGGCTGCCGCACCTCGCTATTCCGTCCCTAGCCGCCACTACTTTTCCCGGAGTGCCGTCCCCGCCCTGCACCAGCACGTGTCGCGTAACATCAGGCGGGCCCTGAGGTACGCAGTCAGCGCAAAGGTCCACTTGACCACCGACTCATGGACAAGCGCTTGCGGCCAGGGACGATACATTTCTCTGACGGCACACTGGGTGAATGTAGTGGAGGCGGGGACGGGGTCGCAAACAGAGACGGCCTACCTACCACCCCCGCCCAAGATTGCCAGCATGGGTTCTGATAAACCCCCCTCCTCCTCCTCCTCCTCCTCCTCCTCCTCCTCCTGTGCCTTAACATCTCCCTCAGCCGCTAGCTGGAAGCGTTGCAGCACTGGCGCGGGGGAGACGTCAGCAGGCGGTGCTAAAGCTCATCAGCTTGGGCGACAGGAAGCACAGCGCCCCAGAGGTGAGGGACGCCATATTGCAGCAGACGGAGATGTGGCTGTCGCCGCTGCAGCTAGGACCAGGCATGGTCGTGTGCGATAACGGCCGTAACCTGGTGGCGGCTCTGGAGCTTGCCGAACTCAATCACGTACCATGCCTGGCCCACGTTTTTAATCTGGTAGTCCAAAAATTTCTGAAGACTTACCCCAACCTGGCAGAGCTACTGGTGAAAGTGCGGCGCTTGTGCGCTCACTTTCGGAAGTCAACTGTAGCTGCTGCTAGCTTAAAAAAACTCCAGCAACGCCTCCATTTGCCTCAACATCGGCTGTTGTGCGACCTGCCGACTCGCTGGAATTCCACCTATTCCATGTTGGCCAGGGTGTGTGAGCAGCAGAGAGCATTGATGGAGTACCAGATAATGAATCCACGCGTGCCTCCAACTCAGCTCCCTCAGTTTGCCAACCACGAGTGGCCATGGATGGCAGACATATGCGATGTACTGCGTATCTTTGAGGAGTCCACCAAGAAGGTCAGCAGCGGAGGACGCTATAGTGAGCGTAACCATTCCGCTCCTAGGCGTCCTTAAAGAATCGCTCATCGCAATAAGGGAGAACGCATTGCACGCAGAGGAGACGGGGGTAGGAGGAGACGCAACGGAGCTACACAGTCAGACCACACTTTTGTCTGCTTCACGGTGGCAGTTGCAGGAGGAGGAGGATGAAGAGGAGGAGGACGACGTGGAGGTGGCTGTGGAAGAGGAGGAGGATGCTGGCGGCGAGGGTAGCAGTCAGGCTGTGTGCGTCCCATTGGTTCAGCGCGGATGGGGCGGAGAGGAGGCGGAAGAGGAAGAGGAGGAAATGGCAAGTGATCCTTCTGGTGGGGGCAGTGAGGTCATGCCTATTCAGAGTCTGGCACACATGGCTGACTTCATGCTGGGCTGCTTTTCCCGGGACACACGTGTTGTCCGGATAGTGGAGAACAAACTGTACTGGGTCTTCGCACTCCTGGACCCCCGGTATAAAGATAACGTCTCCTCTTTTATTCCGGTAGAGGAGAGGACGAATCGATTGCTGGAATACCAGAGGGAACTCGTGCAGAACATGATGGAGATTTCCCACCCACCATCGCTGGCGGCAGAGAGGAGAGGGTCTCCCAGAGTCCCACAACATTCCATCAGGCCCACAGCCACCAGGGGAACACTCTCCAAGGTGTGGGACACGTTCATGGCACCCCCTCGTGCAACTTCCATCACTGCGGGGCCCGCTATCAGCAGGAGGGACAAGTATCGGCGGATGTTGCGGGAGTACCTGGCAGACCGTAACCCTGTCCTCCCCGATCCCTCGGCGTCCTACACTTACTGGGTCTCCAAGTTGGACACGTGGCTGGAACTGTCCCTGTACGCCTTGGAGGTGCTTGCCTGCCCTGCCGCCAGCGTGCTATCAGAAAGGGTGTTCAGCGCAGCCGGGGGCATTATAACCGATAAGCGCAGCCGCCTGTCAACCGACAGTGCCGACAGGCTGACGCTAATCAAAATGAACAGCAAGTGGATTGACCCGGACTTTGCTTCTCCAACAGTGGAAAGCAGCCAAAAGTGAAGTGCCATGTGTATGAAGTGCCATTTCCTCCTCCACCTCCTCCTCCTCCTCCTTAACCGCCGTAGAATTGGTCCGTAAATCAGAAAAATTTTTATATTTATGGCTCACCTCTTGGGCCTCCACAAAATGTTTAAGAGGTCTCACCTCTTGGGCCTCCTCATAATTTTTAACAGGTCTCACCTCTTGGGCCTACTCATAATTTTTAACCGGTCTCACCTCTTGGGCCTCAACATAATTTTTATCCGGTCTCACCTCTTGGGCCTGCACAAAATGTTTAAGAGGTTTCAACCTCTTGGGCCCCCACAAAATGTTTAAGAGGTCTCACCTCTTGGACCTCCTCATAATTTTTAACAGGTCTCACCTCTTGGGCCTACTCATAATTTTTAACCGGTCTCACCTCTTGGGCCTCAAAATAATTTTTAAGAGGTCTCACCTCTTGGGCCTCCTCATAATTTTTAACAGGTCTCACCTCTTGGGCCTCCACAAAATGTTTAACAGGTCTCACCTCTTGGGCCTCCACAAAATGTTTAACAGGTCTCACCTCTTGGGCCTCCACATAATTTTTAACAGGTCTCACCTCTTGGGCCTCCACAAAATGTTTAACAGGTCTCACCTATTGGGCCTCCACATAATTTTTAACGGGTCTCACCTCTTGGGTCTCCACAAAATGTTTAACAGGTCTCACCTATTGGGCCTCCACATAATTTTTAACGGGTCTCACCTCTTGGGTCTCCACAAAATGTTTAACAGGTCTCACCTATTGGGCCTCCACATAATTTTTTAACGGGTCTCACCTCTTGGGTCTCCACAAAATGTTTAACAGGTCTCACCTATTGGGCCTCCACATAATTTTTAACGGGTCTCACCTCTTGGGTCTCCACAAAATGTTTAACAGGTCTCACCTATTGGGCCTCCACATAATTTTAACGGGTCTCACCTCTTGGGTCTCCACAAAATGTTTAACAGGTCTCACCTATTGGGCCTCCACATAATTTTTAACAGGTCTCACCTCTTGGGCCTCCACAAAATGTTTAACAGGTCTCACCTCTTGGGCCTCCACAAAATCTTTAACAGGTCTCACCTCTTGGGCCTCCACATAATTTTTAAGAGGTCTCACCTTTTGGGCCTCCACAAAAGGTTTAAGAGGTTAACAGTGGAAAGCAGCCAAAAGTGAAGTGCCATCTGTATGAAGTGCCATTTCCTCCTCCACCTCCTCCTCCTCCTCCTCCTTAACCGCCGTAGAATTGCTCCGTAAATAAGAAAAATGTATATATTTATGGCTCACCTCTTGGGCCTCCACAAAATTTTTAACAGGTCTCACCTCTTGGGCATCCACATAATTATACTATAAAATATTAGGCCTTATAATTGGCAACTGTACTGTGCGTTCTCTTGCAAAATTATTTCACGGCTGTGAAGGCAAAATATTGTAACCAAAAAAAAATAAAATGCGGAGGGGGGCTAGCGGAATAGGACGTGGACGAGGACGGGGGCGCGGAAATGCTGTTGGGGGCCATAGTTGCTGGTTGAATTATCTGAGGTAAATGATTCTCCTTTAGACGACGCTTTCCCTTTGCATCGTTCTGCGATTAAACCATAAATAACTCTCTGCATATTTATACCAAATGCACCCAGTACGAAAAAAGTCATAGAAAGTTTCCAAACAGAGACTGGAAAACATCAGTAAGTTGAAAAAAACTGTTCGCTAAAAAAAAAAAAAAGTTAAAAATAAAATTGGCAGTTGATAGTATCGAGCTATTGTCACAGAGAGACGCGATTACAACACCTTCATTTACATTCAGTACATGTCTCAAGGCATTGGGAGAATGAAAACAGGCCACGGCTGGAGTATGAAATGTACCACCGCTTTGTACTGTCCGATACTGACCCGGTCCAGGGTGATGTCCAGCGAGGAAAGCAGTGGAGAGGTGGTGGTCTGCGCAGCACCGAAAAAGGCAGCAAGAGGCAGAGGGATGTCCACAGGCAGAGGCATGTCCACAGGCAGAGGGATGTCCACAGGCAGAGGGATGTCCACAGGCAGAGGGATGTCCACAGGCAGAGGGATGGCCACAGGCAGAGGACAGTTCAGACAGAGAAGTGAGGCCACAGCCAGCAGGGCCGAGCGTAACCATCCCGCTCCTATGCGTCCTTAAAGAATCCCTCATCGCAATAAGGGAGAACGCATTGCACACAGAGGAGACGGGGGCAGGAGGAGACGCAACGGAGCTACACAGTCAGACCACACTTTTGTCTGCTTCACGGTGGCAGTTGCAGGAGGAGGAGGATGAGGAGGAGGAGGACGACGTGGAGGTGGCTGTGGAAGAGGAGGAGGATGCTGGCGGCGAGGGTAGCAGTCAGGCTGTGCGCGTCCCATTGGTTCAGCGCGGATGGGGCGGAGAGGAGGCGGAAGAGGAAGAGGAGGAAATGGCAAGTGATCCTTCTGGTGGGGGCAGTGAGGTCATGCCTATTCAGAGTCTGGCACACATGGCTGACTTCATGCTGGGCTGCTTTTCCCGGGACACACGTGTTGTCCGGATAGTGGAGAACAAACTGTACTGGGTCTTCGCAATCCAAGTTGGACACGTGGCTGGAACTGTCCCTGTACGCCTTGGAGGTGCTTGCCTGCCCTGCCGCCAGCGTGCTATCAGAAAGGGTGTTCCGCGCTGCCGGGGGCATTATCACCGATAAGCGCAGCCGCCTGTCAACCGACAGTGCCGACAGGCTGACGCTAATCAAAATGAACAGCAAGTGGATTGACCCGGACTTTGCTTCTCCAACAGTGGAAAGCAGCCAAAAGTGAAGTGCCATGTGTATGAAGTGCCATTTCCTCCTCCACCTCCTCCTCCTCCTCCTTAACCGCCGTAGAATTGGTCCGTAAATCAGAAAAATTGGGCCTCTTGGGCCTCCACAAAATGTTTAAGAGGTCTCACCTCTTGGGCCTCCACATAATTTTTAAGAGGTCTCCCCTCTTGGGCCTCCACATAATTTTTAATACGTCTCACCTCTTGGGCCTCCACAAAATGTTTAACAGGTCTCACCTCTTGGGCCTCCACAAAATCTTTAACAGGTCTCCCCTCTTGGGCCTCCACATAATTTTTAATACGTCTCACCTCTTGGGCCTCCACAAAATCTTTAACAGGTCTCCCCTCTTGGGCCTCCACATAATTTTTAATACGTCTCACCTCTTGGGCCTCCACAAAATCTTTAACAGGTCTCCCCTCTTGGGCCTCCACATAATTTTTAATACGTCTCACCTCTTGGGCCTCCACAAAATCTTTAACAGGTCTCCCCTCTTGGGCCTCCACATAATTTTTAATACGTCTCACCTCTTGGGCCTCCACAAAATCTTTAACAGGTCTCACCTCTTGGGCCTCCACATAATTTTTAAGAGGTCTCACCTCTTGGGCCTCCACATAATTTTTAAGAGGTGTCACCTCTTGGGCCGCCACAAAATTTTCCATGAGCCTCTGACCAGCCCACGGCCTCTTCCTGCCTTTTGCGGTCCTACGCATCCCTCAACATCCCCACTGCTTTACCTGCTAGACATGACACTGGGCCAGGTCGGGTCACTGACATCTCAAGCGCCAACAATTTGGGCATTTTAAGGCTTCTGCATGTGTTTTTGAGTTGTTTTTACATTTTAAAGAAGACATGTCTGACCACATCTCACACACACACACAATGACAATTAGGGATGGGGTCTATTTGCTTTCCCCCTTGCCTATGCCATCTGTGGTTGTCATAGGCAACGTGATTTTAAGGGGTGCAGAATTTTATCTTCTTTTTTGTCTAGTTTGGCTTGGGGTCCATGGCAATGTTGAGGAAAGAAGGTTTCCTTGTATGGTCTCACTTTACAGAGAGGTTAGATTGTGTTTGGAGTGTATTGTTGAGAGGCTGTGATAGTGGCGTAATAGTGCGACTTGGGCGCGTTATATGCACCCAGACATGCTTCCCCTGCTGTCCCAGTTGCATTCCAGCAGTGTTGGCATCCTTTTCTGAGGTTCCAGGGTGGACTTGGTGACCTCCAAGTGGTCGAATTGAGATTTCCAAGTGGCGAGCATTTTTTTCCCATAGACTTTAATGGGATTCGATATCCGGTCGAATAGTCGAATTTCGCAGTCTATTCGAATCGAATTTCGAACTTTCGAATATTTCACTACTCGCTCATCTCTAGTAATAATTCCTTGACTGCTATACAACTGCCATTGCTCTTCTGTTTATGAATTGCTTAGTGACAGGGCAATGGTGGCAGCATCACTTGGTGAAGTGAGGGTGATCAGCGTCATCATAGTGACTGTGTCTGGTGGTGCCATGCATCAATGAAGGCACTCTTGCACAGAACAGCAGAGGACAGTATAGGCATCAATTCATCTGGAGTGGGTTAGGTTTGGGTGAGGCTACAAGCACCAGCTACTGTACTACGCTAAAGGGGCTTGCCATTATTTGAGGCAGCTAAAAGAGCAGTTGTGCAGTCTGTCTTAAGCAATAAATGCACTTTACAAAAACTTTTGATATGCCATATCAAAGATTTTGATCAGTGGGGTCTGAGCACTGAAACCCCCCGGCAATTTCTAAAATGGTGATAGAAGCACTTATTGAGTGCTTTATCTCCTCACTGATGAAGATGGGGCGTAGCTAAAGGCTCATGGGCCCTGGTGCAAGAGTTCACCCGTATCCCCCCTTTCCACAGTGTTTTGTAGCAAGGGGCAGGAAAGCACATATCCTTCGTGCTGCTGGGGGCAAAAATTGAAGTGGCGTCCCCCCTTCCCCCATGCCAAATTCTTAAGCTAAACCCTTCCCTCCAGCCAGAGGTGTAACTTGACCAGCATGCACATTTTATAATGCCAGTGTCTTCTTATGCGGCACAAGGGTCTTTGGGCCCCCTCAGGCTTCTGGGTCCGGTAGTGACTGCTACCTCTGCACCCCCTATAGCTGCCCCCTATAGAGACAGCCTCAAATGGAAAGTTTATAAGTTGGTCTTCACTTCTGTCTTTTCAGCAGCGAGGAGAGATAGCGCTCAGCTAAGAACTTCTAACTCCTCATTTTAATAATCAGAGTAGGTCTCAGCACTTGGACCTACACCGATCAAAACCTTTGATATATTACTATTTATTATTCAAACTTAATTATTGGTTTTGTAACTAATTTCCATTTGACTAAAGTTTTAATGCAACTATAAGGGTCAGAGGTGGTGAGTGGTCCAGCCACTGTCAACCAACATAGCTGTTTTCTTCTTATTGTCTTGCACCAATAAGTGATACATCTAAGGGGCTTTGGTTATGGTTTTAATAGTAATAAGGTTCAGTATGTCGTGTTTTAACATTTGCTCCCAGAAGATAAGACACTGTAAAGAATCGACCACTACATATTTCACATTCCCTATGGCCATAGACATCAGCTCTCACCTTGCATGCAGGAGAATGGAGTCCTGACCTCTAGTAATAAATATTAGTAGAAGCTGTATGATCACAGTCTCCAGTGTCAGACCTCGAGGAAACCTAATGTGACTGCTGTGCAGAGTACGGTACACATTTTATATTTCTTTTATATGACAGATTCCCAGCAATATCATCTTGTCTGATCTGCCTGCTGTCCTTCTACTATTCTCTCTCTGATTCCATATTTCTCATCCCAAACCCAAGCCTCTAACTTTGAGGCATCATATTTTAGGCTTCCGCACTAGATGATAACATTGGTTGCTCATCCATAGCACCACATTGGGATCATTGTGTGGGTATAACTCTGATCACTAAGCAGCACACAAATGTCCTATCTGAACACAGCTTTATTGTTAAATAATAAAAAGCGAGGTACGAAACCCATTCACGTGCATCCAGTCACATGAAGTACACAGTCTGTTTATAGTCGCTTGCGATAATCCTTGTGGAGAAAAGAAGGGGATGATGGAGAGTGGAAATTGCTTCTCTGCTGTTAGCTGAGGTGGCATTAAATGATAATTCAGTTCTATTAGAGAATTTAATTAATGAATTTGCCAGCAGGCAAGTGAAGAAAATAAACAAGGAGCAGAATGCGAGCTGTGAATTTACGTCTGTGCAGCTGCAGCTCAGACTCCGCTCAAAATACATGGATATATTTGATATATTCACATAAACCACATAGAATATTCGATGTTTTTTTAGATTTTTCTAGATTTGTTACCATGCTAAACAAATGCTACCAGCTTCCATTTAAAGCATGAAGAAGCCATAGTATAATTTCTTTACAATTAACTACACTTAGGTTATGTTGTTCCATGTCAGGGCTACATAGTAAGACCTTAAAGATCTTCGAAGGAAAAATTTATGTTATGATTACTCAAAAAAATATTTTTTTCAATTGTTCAATTTTCAAAAATTAAAGGCACTCATTTACACCATATTCTTATTTGGAGATAGGAATTTAGCTATAATGAATATTTATGATCTGTCAGGTATTCAGAGGTAAGAGCTATACATCCAGCCGTCAGTGCAGCAACCTGGCGGCTCAGTGTGGAACTGAAAGTAAGATACTTTGCAGATAGGCTGAAGCATAGGACAAAAATGGTTGAAAAATTTCAATAAAGACCAATTGAAAAAAAATGATTCTTCTCCTAAAAGTAAGTGTAACATGCAATGAGTAACATGCAATCATAAAAAAAGTGCTCATAGCCTTTAACTCAGACAATCTAATCTAATAAGTGTCTCAATATGAAGCCAGCAAACAGGTTAAAGGGAACCATTTACTGTTAGTACAATATTGGCCTCCAAAGTGTCAAGGAAACTGATACCTAGTCAAGGTTGCTGTGCCCAAATCAAACACCTTCTCCTTTGATTGATGTTCTCTAGCACAGGCAAGGGGAGAACAGGAGATGATGTTGCCCATGCTAGGAAATGTCAATCAATGGAGAGGGCATTGGATTTGGGCACAGCGACCTTGGCTTCAGGCAATAAGGTGCCAGCCTCCTTGATTTCAAACCTCTGATTACAATACAGCAGGAGCAGTGAATTAAGATGATTTTTGCTGCATTAGGAGGGCAGAAGAACCATATAAGAAAACCATCTAGGATAACATAAGCTGATTGGTAAGATACTACAGTATAAGCAGTCTGGTAGCCTGAAAGGTTCCCTCTAATTTATCACTCCCCAGATTTCAGCATTAGGACTGCGTTCCTGAGATTCAGCACCATGGATAGCACCAGCAAACTGAACTTGTACAATGTCTTTAGTACTTAGCATTCTTACTAGGTGCCATATTACCATGGCAAGTATCACTATGGCCATTATACTCTATATATCAAAGTTGCCACCAAATTAATTAGCTGTTTGGGTGATTTTTTTTTATTTTTATAAACTGTGCCACAGTGGTTTGCTTTGTAATCTCACAGGATGGGAACTGTCCAGGTCACATATCCAAACAGTTTGCAGTTCCCTATCTTAAAGGGGATGTCTCATCTTGCTGTTTTCTCTGCGAGATGTGACTAAGTGCGGCCTCAGGTGGATCAGCTTGCGGAAACAGACAAGCAGCCAGAGAGTTATAAAAGCAGTGTAGCTGGCTCTGTTTGTGTAGCTTCCATTTCACTTCAATGGAAACAGCAGAGCATTGGCCCTCCCGCCTGTTTCCATAAGCATGGCCACCTGGGACTGGTGCTTAGTGCCATCTCGTCATGGAAATGGCGAGATGGGACAACCACTTTAGGACAACCAGAGACATGGGTTGAATGTCAGTCTATTACTGCTATAGTGAGGGCAGGATAAGGTGTCAAATATGAGGAAAAATATCACAGGCAGGTTTAGACTCCAACCTGTACAACCCAATGGTCTGCTAGCTACAACAAACAAAATATCATCTCTAAGCTTTATGGTCTATTCACAGACAGATTTGTTGCAGTAATTTGTTTGAAAATTGGTTTCATTCATGTTGATGGGGATATTTCTGTAGCAAGCATATGGTTTCCATTCAGAGGAATGGCACAGTTGCTAAAATTTTTGCAGAAAATCCGTCATGTGTAATATTCACCCTGACACATTTTTGCAATGGTAGTTTTCAATTTCCTTTTCTGTTAGGAATCTTTGAAGCTATGGTAATGTTGCAACATGCAGACTCTGGAACCCTAGCCTACGAGAACATTCTCTGAACAGAGGTACAAAATATGAAATATGATGATGCTACAGGAGTGGAATAAAAAAAAGCTAATAAGTACATTTTTATTCCATGTTATACTATTGTAACATGCCGCTGCACTGTAGCCAGATATTATAGGTGAGGATCTGTTTCTACGATTGAGTATTGTGACTTAAGCTCTACCTAAATATTTTCGTGTCTGAGAACAAATTACCTGAGGCACAGACTTATTTCTGCCTGAGATTTACAGATTTACAAAACTCTTTGGCTTGGAATGCAGCAGATCATTCTGTACCATGTCACATACCACAAAACAGGGGACACGCAGAACGCTCCATGCATATTTTATGAATGCTTCCCATGAGAGTTGGTTTATTTGTAAAAAGCTGCAGTGTAAAAAAAACAAAAAGAAAGACTCGGTAACCTATTCTTTATCAGCATTAGTATCTCTTGCTCCTGCAGACTTATCATTCAACAGATAGAGTATGTAAACAAATAAATTCTATATCAATGTAAGGGACATTATTATGTATAGTACCTAGCTGCATTTTATTTTTATTACTTAAATTGTGTTTAAACATATGATACAGAAATGTGAGAAGATGATATTGGAGAAGGCCGCTGAGCGCACACCCCCTTCAAATTCTCAAAATGATTAGGCCACAAAATTGTCAAATGGGAAAAACTGGCCTTGTTATCTAAGGCAATCAGAGTCCAGTGTTCATTTTTTCAGTTTAAGAGATCGAAGCTGAGCTCTGGTTGCTCTGGGCAACAAGACCATTTTTTTTTGGAGCGGAGAGGGTTAGGAATGATAAATTAGACCCAATAATTGTGCATTTAACATGTCTGAAAAAATGTTTTTAGTAAGCGTGATAAAGAACAATAGTAAGATAAATAGAAAAAAGTAAGTGATCAATTATATACAGGACCAGATTATAGGAAGGGCAGATGGGGCATGTGACATGGGACGCCCAACACCTTAGGCACCTAGGGCCATTTAGTGATCTTATTCAGTCAAGAAGAGGGGACCATTACAGACATTTGACTCTCTGCTTTGAAGTCTAAGTATTGTAACTTCATATCTCCATAAATTTCAGCGAAGAGGACATGTGTGTACTATGCCTATAAGTGGCTGCAATACTGGTCAGATGGCGACTGGGTCCAAAAGGTTAGGGCGGATTATGTCAAACAGATCTTACTGATTCTTGGACTACTGTATGTCACACAAGTGTAGGATGAAGGTGGTGAGATGAAGTGCTTGGCTTCATAGCTAGAGGTATATCAAGTAGAGGGAGGTTATAATCCCATTGTATACAGCTCTAATGAGACCACATCTGGAATACAGTGTCCAGTTCTAGAGACCTCACCTACAAAAAGACATTGATAAAATAGAACGAGAACACAAAAACAACAGGATACAAAACTAGAGAAAGGTCTTAAAGTGGGCCATCTGGGTTAAAATATAGGTGAAAGGTATGCAAGGTATTAAAATAATAAATAAAGCTATACTCACCAGTTCAAAAGCCCTCTGATCCAGTGCTGCCACTCCTAGCTTTTTGACTGGAGGAAAAATGTTGCATACTGCACTATTCTTGCTATCAAAAGCAATAGAAACTTTGACAATATCCTCATATCTAAATTCCATATTTTTTCTTAACATAAACATAGATTGTAAGCCCTTGTGGACCGAGTCATCTCCCTCTCTGTACCAGTCTGTCTTGAAGTTAGTCCATATTCATCGATCACATTTCAAGTGAATGGGGCTGACCTGTGATACCAAACACAGCCACTATACAATGAATAGTACTGTGCTTGGTGAGCTACGAGAAGGCCATTGTGCTCACAGGAGTGCTGTGGCCTTCTTAAACAGCTGATCATCTGTGGTCCTGGATTTTGGACCCCCACCGATCAGATACTGATGACCTATCCAGAGGTCTTGGAAAACTCTTTAATGGAGCTTTAAAATAAATAATAAAAATAAGAAATATTTTTTGAATAGCACTTTAGTGTACTAATTGATATCATCATTTAATTATTTTAATTACTGGTCATCTGTCTCAAATAGTTAACTTATGCAGGTTTTACTTTTAGCCTACAGTAATTCTGTGAATCAAGCACCTATTTTTCTCTCACAACGGAAACTGCTCATCCTAATTAAGATGAAGAGTCTCGCCCTATTTCTAGTTGCTTTACTTTTCTCAAAGGTGTGATAAGGGTTTATATTCATCTTCCTCTCGCTTTTGCTTTTAGTTTGATTGGACAGACGCTCACGTCTTTGAGTCGAGTTACAGCAGAGGTGGGCAGTCTGGTAATGATCATTAGAATGAGACGCATTAATTAAGTCTATGGAGAGGAATTAGTAATTGTAAAATGTCTGTCATGTTTGGTAGAAGTGAGAACCCCAAGAGAAATGTCTTCAAGAAGAACAAATTATGCACACTAGAAAACAGAACACATAACCTATAATGCAGCATTTACTATGTGTAAAACACCTCTAAAATCATTAGAAGGGCTACATAGATTTTTAAATAGAGCTGTATAATGCCACAAAAAAACACAATAACTATATACCAAATAATCAATCTTTATTAAAGTTAAAAATCACTCAGTAAAAATAGAGGAGTCCACATAGACAGGAGAACAAATAATAAAAACGGCAATAAGCCCCACTAGTGGAGGACCACACAATTGCATGTATATTTGGGTAAATTAACTTCAGTAGAGACCTCAAATTAAGTCTATACATTCCTGGCAGGTCGTATCACATAAATGGCCATAATAAACGATTGCCTCAAATGAATAATAGCTCTAAAGAACACACATACATTCATGTACATAGGTAACCACATACACGGTTTACACAATCCAAGAGCTCAAAAAGAAAGCTAGCCAGCAGATTAAAAATAATGGCTCCACATGTTACCGAATGGCTTCGTCCGGGGTGACAAGAAGAAGTGACTTTGACTTCTTCTTGTCACCCCGGACGAAGCCATTCGGCGAAACGCGTCGGGTGAGTGGAGGACCACACTTGCGGTACTTTGGCGGTCATTCCGTTATCTTTCGGTAACATGTGGAGCCATTATTTTTAATCTGCTGGCTAGCTTTCTTTTTGAGCTCTTGGATTGTGTAAACCGTGTATGTGGTTACCTATGTACATGAATGTATGTGTGTTCTTTAGAGCTATTATTCATTTGAGGCAATCGTTTATTATGGCCATTTATGTGATACGACCTGCCAGGAATGTATAGACTTAATTTGAGGTCTCTACTGAAGTTAATTTACCCAAATATACATGCAATTGTGTGGTCCTCCACTAGTGGGGCTTATTGCCGTTTTTATTATTTGTTCTCCTGTCTATGTGGACTCCTCTATTTTTACTGAGTGATTTTTAACTTTAATAAAGATTGATTATTTGGTATATAGTTATTGTGTTTTTTTGTGGCATTATACAGCTCTATTTGTAGGTATTGTGTTAATTGTTTGGGCTGTGCCTTTAGTATAGGCTGAAACTCTAGGAATATATAGATTTTTAAATGAACTCAATGAATAGAAAGAATACAGATGAATAGAAAAAATACAAGAAGACATGTAAATATAATGAGTCATCAGCGGCTGTGTACACTACAACTTCTACACCCACAGACCAACTGAGGTGGATTGCGGTAGGTATTCTACAGTATTTACATTTTATGTTACAGATACTATGTTGCTATGCGCTGTTTGCAACTCTAGAAATAGCATTTTCTCATTATTTAGAGTTCACCTACCTTTCCTTTAATAGGGTTTTAGACTTAGTCCCCCCCCCCAAAAAAAAAAAATGTATGTGCTATGTTACACATTTCTTTTCACAATCTGCAGCAGTTATGTAAGCAGCAGTTCAGATTTTCAATGAATCAACTCACTTTCCCCCTCTCTCAGCTGGAAATCCCAGCACTATCTCAAATGCATATCAGTTGAATCACATGCAACCATATCCTCGTCTCAACTCTCCAAGTAAACAAGCTTTAGTGTGCAGTCAACAAACACTGTTATGATGAGAAGTTGTGATTTTGATGTACAAAATATGGGGTTTCCAAACACTTAAGAAGAAAATAGCGATAGCAGTACTTTGGCTCACTATGACCCAGATGAAAAGATTACAGTAGCAGATTACGTTACATTATACATTCAGTATAATACATACAATCTGCCTACAGAAGTAAGGAAGGGTTCACATCAGCACTTTTTTTCTGCTGTTCTGCTCCTCTTATAGGTGCATAAAAATGAAAACAATGAGAGTGGCTTTTCCATCAAATTACAGAAATGAACTGCACCTGATGGACCCCTGTGGCTATAATAGAATGTGTTGGGTTGGAAAACCAAGCATTTTACCAAACAAAATAGTGTAGCAAGCTGTCATATTTTGTCCAGTATTTGATTTTTTTTTACAGAATCTGTGACAAAGGGCACTAATGGAGCCTCCGATGCAGATGTGAACAAAGCCTTAGATGGTATATAGGGATTCAGCTGACAGTCCTCTTCAACTACTTATTATGACAGTTTTAAACAGCGTTAGTTATTGCTATTTCTTCTGCATCTTACAAAATAAAAATAAATTGGCCAAAACACTGTTGTCTAAATGTTTGAAGAACATTTGTCATCTCTTCCTAGTCTCAATAATTATACGCTTTGCCCTCATGAAGATTGTCTACAGATGACTACAGATCATACACAAAACCAGTAATGTTTTATGATAAGCTATGTAGTTTTGTAAAATCATGAAAGTAATATCAAACAATAATCTCTTTCTCCAATCAAAACCCTACTATCTGATAAATATAAGAGAAAAAAAATCAAAAACAGTCATGAGAATGTCGACAATTTTTTTTCCTAACCATGCAAGTGGGATTTCCAGAGCATGAGGAGCATCAGCAAACTAACCTAGGCATACATTTACATCATCCAGTTTGGCAGACCAATTTCTGTGGAAGCCTTTCTTGCACTTCTCACAATGCTGACCACGAGTGTTGTGTCTGCAGCCCACGCAGACCGCCGTGTTTACAATCTCGATGTAAGTGCAGCGGTTGGAGTGCCCGTAGCAATAGCAATCTTGTGAGGAAGGAGGTGGGGGAGAAAGAGAGAGAAAGAGAAGGCATGCTTGGTAAGGACCACGTGAGGGGTATGGTGCTAGATGTCAGCATGATGTCATGATACCGAAACATAGAGGGAATTCATTATAATTAACTTGTGCTGACCAAAGCATTTTCACACAGAACATCATGCTGAAGTAAAACAGAGTTGCCTTAGGTATTACCATGGGTGGTACTATTGGAGCTCAATAACTAGTTCCCCTGGTAGTAATAGAACTTTGATAGGTACTTAGTCACTGTGATATGGTTAGACTGAGGTATAGAGAATGTTTCATCTGTAATCCAAACCCCACTGAGATTTCTAGATTGTTTTTTCCCCACTAATATTACATCAAATTACAAAACAGGTGCCTCATTAATAATAATCTTTTTTAAAAATGGCCTTACAATACTTAGTCTGCAGTAGCTGAAAGGGGGATATATCTAAATCATTTAGAAAATTGAGTCTCAAAGAACAGTTTGTATCCTGCAGCTAGTAAAGAAGCAATGACAATAAGGTTAATTTCACTAAGAAGGGGGTCATCACAAAACTACCCAAAAAATTCTATAAAGACAACTCTCACCAGCCATGTGTCAAGGACACATATGGTACCACATTGTTGCCAACTCATTCCTTTAAAATGAAATCTACTTTTTGGGGCTCATTTTCCTAGAGGCACATACAAAAACTTGTATAGTCATTGGTATAGTCATTAAAAGATGAAAAACTTTTTAGTCCCATATAGTCCTGTCAGCAGCCATCTCCTCACATCAGCCAGGAGGTTGATCACTGAGCTCTACATACATTCAATATCCTAAGCATACTAACCTGTGCAGGATATGTTTTTGATGGGCTATTGATCCAAGGATTTATTCTGATGGAAGGAATTTAGTTCTTCTAATATTATGGCAATTGGTAATTGCCTCATAGAGGTTTGCGTTTAGCTTCCATTTAACGTTAATAACTATGTATCTAAAGTCCTTGAGAAAATTCTAAGTGACAGATAATGTTTTTACTGTCATCCTGATGAATTAAAAATGTTTATGCGGCCAGTTTTTTTTATGTAATTTCTATGTATCTGGGCTTATCTAAAAGTCTTAGGGACACAGAGAAAAAAACTCAAAATGAATCTTCATACCTATTTCACAGTTAAAACAGGTATAAAGTCATCTCTAATTAAATTAAATCCTTGTTATCGCTAAACTTCCCAAAAGTTAGCCAATTTTAGACAGTTATATGATCATAAAACACTGTCTATATTACTTTATACGAAGCAGTAGTTTAAGATGGCAGTCATCAGCATGGATAGAAGCCTAATATAAGGGTTGGGCTTACAAAAGGTAATAGTTATGTGTGTTTTTCTGCTGTGATGGGGTATAGACTGTTTACAATTTAAAATACATCTGCTGAAGCAATTCAGTCCCTGACAGCAGTTCTTGCAGACCACGGCTCCTGGGCAATGGTCATATTCTTGTATTTAGTGCTTGTCAATGAATACACTGCATATACCGTAAAAACATCTCATTATTGATGATCCTCAAGATCTGCTCTACCGGACTAGTAGCGGATTTACACGGCACAATTATACAACAAACTCTTGTTCCTGATACTCTGTCCATGAAAATGTTCTGCTGATCACAGTTGCTTCAGAGGATACCTTGCACTGTACATGTATATGTACAATATGCACAGTGAGTGTGCACCTTTCTGAAACTTACCTACAGTACTTACCGGGTGCTGCAAATATGACAAAAAGGGGAAATATTTTTATCTAAGCTTGGCAGTAAAGATAGTCATATTGTCTGGAAGGGTGGACTGAGTGCCACTGGGCCACCTAGACTGCTGGGCTATTTAGCAGTCCCTTTGGCTACTTTCTCAGTAGTTATTCCCCTAAAATGCAACAAATTTGACCACTTTTTTGGCCTACACTGGAGATACAGTAATAAGAAGACATCTAATTTTTTATCTATTTTTATAAGCCATTGGTTCCTCCAAAAGATTTCCTTCCAGGGGCACATTTACTTTAAATACTTATGTGTAGAATTAATACTTATCGCTAGTAGACCATATGGAATTATTACCCTTCACTGGAGGTCTTGCGTGTGAAGACTGGTATGAGTTCAACTTTAAGGGAATAAGTTGGCAAATATGGATCTTCATTGTTGCTTTTGGGTGGAACCATGTACTTTGGTAATAATATTCCCCAAAACAGCAGACCGTTTGTGATACAGGACTTTTCATCATCAGTCCTTACATCAAATGTTTGATGTAAGCATGAAGTCAAGTTGAATCAGATGATGTCATGCATTGCTTGAAACAAAATGGCTCATGAACCTTCTTCCATTTGACTAGCTGCATCAAATGACATCATCACGACAGGCAAAAAAAATAAGGATCGTTAGCCAAAACTCATCACAGGAAAATGAGTGTGATTCTCTTTTCTACAGGATATAGTTAGATACAAATGAGTTCATTGTTTGCAGGCTTTCAAAATGTAAGCAATGGAAAGGGCCACACGACTTAAACATGAAGCAGATGAGCAATGTGATAGATGAGAAAATACAAAGGAGACACCGAGTGAATGAGGCAGAAGCAGCAGGCACAATCAGGAGGAGTTTGGGGAATAAAAAATAACAATTGTCTTTTTGCATCCAGGAATAATACTATTGTCTCTGGAAACATAACTGTAGATAAAAGCATTAGTCAATCTAGTCTTCACTGGTTTCATCACTTGTCAATGACTGTTTGCTCTTTTATACAAAGCGTGTATGTACTACAAGAGTATTTCAGCAATTTGTAGAATAAGTGGCTCCTGATGTTTGACTTCCATGAATAGATGCATGTGTGTGCTCCAAATGTATCAGATGTAAAAAAAAATGAGACTTACAAAAGGACTTGGTCACATTTTCTGCTGAATAGGGTCCTTGTAAGGTCAATGTCAATTGTGTCCTACGCAATCCTCTTAAATTAGAAGCATCTAATGTACTTTATAAAAAAAACATTTTTGGTGCCATACAGAATCCAGTTCCAGCACTTTACATTCCTACAGTGAATATGTTTTACGAAGTCTTTTATACAATGTGTATAATGTATTGCTTATGTCCATATTGACTCAATCACAGTGGCTAATAGACTAACCATTGTATGGCAGAGTTCTCTTATACTTTATTGAAATAAGCTGGTGGTACTATTGAGTAATAGGGCTCTGCAACAGTTTCCCTCAAGATCCCATTAAAAAACAATATTGTCAATGTCAACCTATAACTGTACAGACGTAATTTGCTGCATTGGGATGGATGCAACCGCAAGGGAATTGAGTAGATGAAGTCTTAATTATATTCTGTACAATACGTAGCAGTAAATTCTGTGTGTCGCCTCGTAGAGTTTTTTTTTTTCAACTTGATGCATGAATTTCTTAATATATAAGATGCACCATACAGTAGCTGACCAGACTTTGTCATGATTAAATTTGGTTGACTGGAAGCGTTCAGTGATATCCTTCCTGTCCTTGTACAGTAAGAAAGGAAATTAGGAAATGCATGCATTATATAAGCTAGTATTTAGAGAGTCATGTTTCCTATATCATCTCACCAACCTAATATGATGCTATCTGCAAACAACGTTACCATAAATCATGCGTCCTACTATCGTCTCTCATTACTTTTCCTTTACTCTACAATTATTCTAAGAACTCTTTTACACGGGCCGAGGATCAGGACAATCATCAAAGATGAACATTTGTATGAATGCTTGTGTCTGATAATTGATCCATGTAAAAGGGTCGACAATCAAGCAAATGCTCATTTGTCAGGTGTTTGGAGTTTTGTAAAAATTTGAGGTGGATCTGAATATGAATTTTTGGTGATTCAATTCCACCGAATTTTGGAGAAAGAAAGAGAGACAAAAATAGAACATGTAAAAAAATAGATAGAAACAAGAGAGAAAAAATATGAGTGCTAAGAGACCTCAGAGTGTCATATAGTACACATATTTCAGGCCAACTGGAGCACTTTGATAAAGGTAGAATTGATTTGGACCTGAATGGAATCAAACCTAAATGGAACTATAAGCAATTTACTCACTTCTATTGGCAGGTCATCATCCTATGTGAACAGGGATGTTCTGCCTACAAGTAATAACTCTGTATGAGGACAAACGATCATAAGAAAACCCATACAGAGGAGATTATTGCTACATGTGAAAACAGATAAACAAATGGGCAATGATCAGGATCAAACAGTTCTTTCCCAATAATTACCCTTTGCATCGGCCTGTGTAAAGGGGCTAGTGGACCTGCCAAAACACTTTGTACTAAATTAACTAACAAGCCATAAGGCTGCTTTTAACTTTCTGAAAAGATAACTTTACCTCTTTCGCTAAACAATGCAAATTATTCTACATGCTATATATTTATGGACTCATTGGCACTTTGATTAATACAATAAGTATGTAAAAACTTCAGGGTAATGAATCAATTTTTCCTGAAATGGTGGTAAAAACCCCCCAAAAAACATACTCAGTTTAACCATTTGATAGCAGTGAGGCCGTTGCGGCCATCTTGATTGAAAAAATGTGCCATTTCTCGCACACTCTGACGTGTGACGTCAACATGTCATCACACTGGGTGGGCTGAATGATGTCATCGCGTCTGCCCAGCGTGATGACTTGGTGATGTAACCCCTGATCAACCCCCTGATAGGCTGAATGTGACTCTCAGATGCCTCGATTAGCATTGAACGTGGTATCTGAGGGGTTAAATGATGGGGGGGGGGCGATGTGATTGCTGTTCCTCTTCATTGCACCAGTGCCATACAATGGAATGCAATTCGTTACAAATCGAATTTCTTGTTGATGTTCTGCAGAAGCAAAATCAAATTTTTGAAAACTTTGCTCATCACTACCTAATTTCTCCATTCTTACATCAGACTGATGCTCATCTATATTGTTCCTTATACTGTACAATGTATGTTTCCCATATACATCACAGTATAATATTCATAGTAAAGCATTTTTGTTTGGAAGTACTGTATCCAGGAAACATACTAGATTAGATGCTATAGTATTTTAAAACAAAATAAGGATATGTATTGCATTAATCAAAATATATTCAGCACCATATTTCTCCATTACTTAAGGAATTAAAGCCTAGGGGGAGAAGCAAAGTAGTAGCTTTATATACTGTATGTAAATATCCTTTCAAGTAGCATCTACTAATGCATTCTTCTAGAGAAACCAATATACGCTCGCTTCAAGTCATCCGCCCAATGTAAGAGCAAAGGCACTAATTAATTGCACAGAACAAATTTACAAACCTACCTGTTCTTAGTCATTACCTCTGTCTTGTTATGTTAAGAATTAGGTTTATTGATTTGGATTTCATTCTCTATGCAGCTGTCTTTTTAGGACTTTTATAAAGATTCAATTGCCAAAGGGGCTGTTGTAAAAACTAGCAAGCGCCACTTAATTTAGTTAGTTACAAGTTTTCCTTCTTCTTTCATAGCATGGAAAACACAATCAATAGGGCTTTTATACTTTAAAGAGATAGGATGAGGATAGCGCTTAAGTTCCTGTGAATTAAAATGTATATCCATAAAAACAGTAATGGTAACAGTGGAGTTTAAAAGGGCTGTAAGCATTAAACTGCTACATTTTCAGTTTATGGATACAGCAAAAACATTTTTACTTAGATTAATGGAAACCCTGACCAATATCGATCAAAGCCAAAATTCATCACAAAAGTATTTGCTGACTGACTACTATAACTAAAACCTTTTTAACGTGCGGATGAAGATTAGCTCTAAGACAGCTTTTTCAGCTTCAGACACATGAAAAGAAAAGGGTTTGGGCACATTCCACTAATTGGTAGGATGAAATTCCAAAGTGCTTGGGTTTGTGCTGTTGCTTCCTGCTGAGAGAGAAGGATAGAGCTGCATCATTTCACAGAATGCACTCATCCCTGTGCATGCGCTTGTTTCAGAAACCACACAGTATTGTGAAATACTGTAAAACTGGAAAGAACAATCATTATTTATATTGGTTCAGGGTAATTTGGAAACACAATTTATGTTTTTTTCTTTCATTTCTTCCAGGGAAGTTATTTTTGTGTTTTCAACCCCTTTAAACTACAATACTGTAAATATTGTTCTTTTTTATATATGTAACTGAAAGCTCATCAGTTATGTTTCTGTTATTATTTCAAATTTCATAAAAAAATGTATTTTTATAAGGTTTGCGGCTTTATGTTAACATCTAATTACCATTGATGCTAAACGTAGCATTTTTTGCCGCTTGGTTTCATTTGGGGATGTAGTATATAAAATAATTGCAAACACCTCTCATATTACTCCACTGTTAGAAAAGTAATGCAATGTAATAATCCTATTACAGAAAAACATTATCTCAGATGGAAAGCAGATGAACGCCAGCTTCTGTCCATAAGCTGAGGTCAAAATGTTATATTGTTTCTGCACACCGCCAGACTACTCAGGAGTGACAGATACTATATGGCAGTCTCTACCCTCTATGACCTGCCATTCCCTATTACAGCTTAACAAGAGAGGCTACAACAACAGATTAGAATGTACAAAGAAAAAAAATTAAGCTGAAGACAAAACATTTTATCGTTCCTCAGAGAACGATAATGCAAGTATATATTTATATTTTTGCCATATCCCTCCCCAATCACTATAGAAAAGAAGTCCAATTTGATCATTTCCATAATCATTAAGGCAGGTTCTCTTAAACGACTCATCCCATGACTAATGTAAAACATGAAAATTAGACAAAGCTAGAACCAGCTCTGTACCTCACATGGACCCAGAGATCTACCCATTCATTGCTCTGCTAGATTTATATCAAGATGACAGCTCAAGGCCTGTGTCTTTTCTGCTGCAGCTAAGGGGCGTGTCCATGCTCTCCCTATCACAGCTCAGGAGGCAGTTGAAGGATGAAACTGAGCATGTGTGGCCTTCCCAGTGAGCAGGTCAAATAAATCATTTAAAAAACAAAACAGGTGGCGCTATACAGATATATTTTATTGAATATTATTATTGAATAACTAATTTTTAATTTCATGCAATTACAAAAGTATTCAGATCCAGGTGCTGGTTTGAAAACTGTAGAATATTTTTCATGGGACAACCCCTTTAAACATGTAGATGAGGTTTTAATATTCTGCTGTGGAGTCACATTTCTAATATAGTACTCGCTGACGACTTGCTAAAGAAGCACTCAAGATGTTATTTATTTTTTAAATTGGGTTAGGGTAGTACAGTGAAAGCCATTACCTCCCTCTTTATTCTGCATAAAATGACTCCGCTCCTGATCCTTTAGGATCATGTGACCAGGAGTCTGTCTACCAGAATGATTCAGCATCTGCTGTCAGCCAGAAATAAAATAATTTATGTGGGTCTGTGAGAATACTGATGTAAGTCCCATAGACTTGCACAGAGAATCTTACTTACTGCTGGCACAGCAGCCGGAGGTCTGACTGCAGGTCACGTGATCCTGCAGTATCGGGAACTGAGTCATTCAATACAGAATTAAAAGGCAAGTAATGTTTTTCTTTGGACTACCCCAACTATTAGCAATGTTAAAAGGGGATAAATCTGGAGTGCCTCTTTAAAAATAGATTTTACAGTTAAAAATCAGGGTGCTTGGCTCTTTTCATCAGGTCGCAACAGATTTTTAATGCATAAAATGGACAAAGTAAAACATACATAAAATAGACAAAAGTCATGATCATCTGTGATCAGTTCACAGGGGTATTCCTGATGATCTCCTGCTATCTCTCCATCACCTTGTCTATGAAATAACTTTTTATTTAATTTGAAATCTATGGCCCTGATTTATCACACCTTCACTCCAGAATTCTGTCTTCAAAAAGTCGCACGATAGGGCTTTTGCGACTTTTTTGCGCATTTTTTTGCGACTTTTTGCATGTGTACACAACTCACTCCAGTTTGTAATATGGGTGGAAAAGTGGGTGTGGTTAGCCATGTTAATGAGTTTCACACCAGATTTATCATTGCGACTTTTTTTAAAAAGTCGCAAAATAGTCGCAATCTCACTCCAGGAGGAGGGTGGAGTAGGAAAAGTGGAGTAGCTTCTCTAGACAGAAGTGTTAGGTTTAAGGACAAGCCACATTTATCAAACAACCTGTGACGTTTGATAAATGTGGCAGAAAGTACCCCAACACAGACTGAAGCAAAACTGACTTGAAATATTTTCCTAATGATAAATTCCCCCATATGTCTATAAATGTCTCGTGCAGCAGTGAAGGTTTGCTTGATGACATCTCTTGCTTTCTATCCTTATAACCTTATTATGACTATAGACATAGCTTTGGGTGACAATAAAATTAGGCTGAAGCTCACCAAATACTGGAGGTCACGTTCTGTTTTTTAACTGTAACAAATTTTCATTTTTCTGTTTTTCCTTCCCCCTTCTCCCAAGAAGTATAACATTTTTACTTTTTCACTCACATAGATTTATGAGAGTAGAACAAGTTAAAAATGAGAAAAAAATATGTGATATGCAGGTGTATGAAATGTCACCGCTGCAGCCAATCACTGTGATATGCAGGTGTATGAAATGTTACTGCTGTAGCCAATCACTGTCCTCAGTTTTAGATCACTGAGGACAGAGATTGGCTGCAGCAGTCACGTGCCGTATACAGGCACATCCCCACTGCTGTTTGTAAACAAGCAGTGGCAGGAGGACTGGACCAGCGTTGGAGAAAGGGGAGAGCATAAGACAATTTTTTTTAATTTTACGCTACGTATCTTGAACAACCCCTTTTTAACCAATTCCTATTTAACTTTGCATTTATATTTGGGGTCAATATATAGCTGGCACATAAACTTCCAAGTTGCAATTAGTGGGGCTCGACCCCTGCACCTCTGCCGATTAGCTATTTGTAGAGAAGGTGGCACTCATGAGAGCGCTATTTCCTCTTCAAGATTACACTGTGCGTCATCTAGGAAGTCTTGGCAACACAGTATAATCAATATTATGAGCAAGGTAAGATATCAATAGGTAGGGGTGGAAACCACGTAAATAATAATTGTGCAAAGAGGAAAAATATGTGACTCCTAAAAACAGATATTTATTCATTCATTTAAAAACTAAATAGTATGTGTCATCAAAACCTACTTAAGGTATATTGGATAGGATGGGTAGGCTAAGAGGACAAAAAAAGCTGTCCCTAGATCACCCTGGACAGAGCCCTTAGCCCAGGGAGACCCCCTGATGGTGGGGGTACCCTGTCCCCGAACCTAACCTATTTATCCCTATTGAACCCTACCAGTGTAAGGGATAGAGGTAGTAGTGTATATCACCCAAAACCCCAATGCGTTTGCCCAGTATTCTGGGCTCCTCAGGGGGTGATAATAAGGGTAAGTGTATTCACAGAAGGTACACCAGTTCGTTTCATAGTATAAAATACATAGATGAATGCCACATGGGGAATGCAACAGGTTTTTGCCCCAGCCACAGGTACAGCCACTGGTTAGATACCGCAACTCTGCAGGACAAAGGACATCAGTCACAAAAAGGTGAAACGCTGTCAGAGTGTTAGTGCAGAATAAGAGTATGACTTACAGTGATGGCTGGATATAGATAGATTGTCCCATGAGGCTCCGATGCACGAGGCAAGCGACGCCACAATGGGATTAAATAGAGGTGCCGGGTGACGTGCGTCTGGCGTGTGAAACGCATGGTGGAACGCACGCGTCACTTCCGGCGGTCTGGAACGCACGGAACTCAAAGGGATGAAGCACACAGATACATAATGCCTAACAGTGAAATGAAGATACACTTGGCATATCAAAATGAATTGTGGCATAAATAATACCATGAAACAAGGGTTTTGTAATAATGACAGATGGATAGATATTAACATTGTCTAGCCCTGACAAAGATGAGGTGGAGAGATAATCCCCACTGTGTGAATTGGGCACTTCTCGTGCCCCTGACCAGTTGGAGGCAGCCTGTACAGGGAAAAAGTGTGGTCAAAATACAGAAGATAAATTAAATAAAGAATGTATAGGTTAATCTCTCATTGAGTCCCTGGGGGGACTGGGACCGAAAGGGAAAAATCCATTTCCAGGGGGACTCAGGCACCAATTGAATAGCAGAGAAGCGAACAGTGTGTAAATCACTATTATGATGATTAATAAAGTGATTGGCAACAGGAGTATCCCTTTTATTCTTGATATCGTTGACATGTTCTAAAATTCTCCATCTGAATTTGTGGGTGGTTTTCCCCACGTAATCCATAGGGCAGGGGCGTTGACAGAGATAAATTACTCCTTTGCTCTTACAGTTAATGAAATCCTTGACTCTATAAACCTGTTGGGTTACAGAGCAACACACTGATTTGGTGGTCTGTATAAAATTGCAGGCTTTACACGTCCCGCATCTAAAAAGGCCACAAGGTTTTCTGTCAAGCCAACTTGGTGCCAAGAGGGGTTTGCATTATAACCTATCTTTGAGTGAAGCCCGAGCTCTAAAAAATCTTGAACGAGACACAAGTACGTATAATCTTTAGAGATGAGCGAGTAGTGAAATATTCGAAAGTTCGAAATTCGATTCGAATAGACCGCGAAATTCGACTATTCGACCGGATATCGAATCCCATTAAAGTCTATGGGAAAAAAATGCTCGCCACTTGGAAATCTCAATTCGACCACTTGGAGGTCACCAAGTCCACCCTGGAACCTCAGAAAAGGATGCCAACACTGCTGGAATGCAACTGGGACAGCAGGGGAAGCATGTCTGGGTGCATATAACGCGCCCAAGTCGCACTATTACGCCACTATCACAGCCTCTCAACAATACACTCCAAACACAATCTAACCTCTCTGTAAAGTGAGACCATACAAGGAAACCTTCTTTCCTCTACATTGCCATGGACCCCAAGCCAAACTAGACAAAAAAGAAGATAAAATTCTGCACCCCTTAAAATCACGTTGCCTATGACAACCACAGATGGCATAGGCAAGGGGGAAAGCAAATAGACCCCACCCCTAATTGTCATTGTGTGTGTGTGTGAGATGTGGTCAGACATGTCTTCTTTAAAATGTAAAAAACAACTCAAACACATGCAGAAGCCTTAAAATGCCCAAATTGTTGGCGCTTGAGATGTCAGTGACCCGACCTGGCCCAGTGTCATGTCTAGCAGGTAAAGCAGTGGGGATGTTGAGGGATGCGTAGGACCGCAAAAGGCAGGAAGAGGCCGTGGGCTGGCCAGAGGCTCATGGAAAATTTTGTGGAGGCCCAAGAGGTGAGACGTCTTAAAAATTGTGTGGAGGCTAAAGAGGTGAGACGTGTTAAAAATTATGTGGAGGCCCAAGAGGTGACACCTCTTAAAAATTATGTGGAGGCCCGAGAGGTGAGACCTCGAAAACGTTTTGTGGAGGCCCAAGAGGTGACACCTCTTAAAAATTATGTGGAGGCCCAAGAGGTGACACCTCTTAAAAATTATGTGGAGGCCCAAGAGGTGAGACGTGTTAAACCTTTTGTGGAGGCCCAAGAGGTGACACCTCTTAAAAATTATGTGGAGGCCCAAGAGGTGACACCTCTTAAAAATTATGTGGAGGCCCGAGAGGTGAGACCTCGAAAACGTTTTGTGGAGGCCCAAGAGGTGACACCTCTTAAAAATTATGTGGAGGCCCAAGAGGTGACACCTCTTAAAAATTATGTGGAGGCCCAAGAGGTGACACCTCTTAAAAATTATGTGGAGGCCCAAGAGGTGACACCTCTTAAAAATTATGTGGGGGCCCAAGAGGTGACACCTCTTAAAAATTATGTGGAGGCCCAAGAGGTGAGACCTCGAAAACGTTTTGTGGAGGCCCAAGAGGTGACACCTCTTAAAAATTATGTGGAGGCCCAAGAGGTGAGACCTCTTAAAAATTATGTGGAGGCCCAAGAGGTGAGACCTCTTAAACATTTTGTGGAGGCCCAAGAGGTGAGACCTCTTAAACATTTTGTGGAGGCCCAAGAGGTGAGCCATAAATATAAAAAATTGTTCTTATTTACGGAGCAATTCTACGGCGGTTAAGGAGGAGGAGGAGGAGGTGGAGGAGGAAATGGCACTTCATACAGATGGCACTTCACTTTTGGCTGCTTTCCACTGTTAACCTCTTAAACCTTTTGTGGAGGCCCAAGAGGTGTTGCTTTTAAAGGCTGCAGTTATCCACAGATTTGCATGCAATGTAAAATGGTTACACTCATTTTATAAAGGCAACTATCATGAAAAATCAGTTTAAATGTATTGAGGGCAGCACAGAGTATTTCTACAGAGGAAGGAGTATTCTTTTTATTTTTTTTCCTTTTTTTTATATGTATATGCTGTTGCCTTCAGTATATGAGAGTTGATTTCATGATGCTACTGCAGCCACTTAAAACGTTTTAAGTCTTGTTTTGTTTTTTTGAATACTGAGAATGCTATTTTGTACCAGATTTTGTATGTAAAGACTGAACACATTAAAATGAGAATGTTAACAAAATTATAATTTATAATTTATTTACCTTTTGTGGAGGCCCAAGAGGTGAGACCTCTTAAAAATTATGTGGTGGCCCAAGAGGTGAGACCTCTTAAAAATTATGTGGTGGCCCAAGAGGGGAGACCCGTTAAAAATTATGTGGAGGCCCAAGAGGTGAGACCTGTTAAACATTTTGTGGAGGCCCAAGAGGTGAGACGTGTTAAACCTTTTGTGGAGGCCCAAGAGGTGAGACCTCTTAAAAATTATGTGGTGGCCCAAGAGGGGAGACCCGTTAAAAATTATGTGGAGGCCCAAGAGGTGAGACCTCTTAAACATTTAGCGCAGGCCCAAGAGGTGAGCCATAAATATATAAATTGTTCTTATTTACGGAGCAATTCTACGGCGGTTAAGGAGGAGGAGGAGGAGGAGGAGGAAATGGCACTTCATACATATGGCACTTTACTTTTGGCTGCTTTCCACGGTTGGAGAAGCAAAGTCCGGGTCAATCCACTTGCTGTTCATTTTGATTAGCGTCAGCCTGTCGGCACTGTCGGTTGACAGGCGGCTGCGCTTATCGGTGATAATGCCCCCGGCAGCGCTGAACACCCTTTCTGATAGCACGCTGGCGGCAGGGCAGGCAAGCACCTCCAAGGCGTACAGGGACAGTTCCAGCCACGTGTCCAACTTGGAGACCCAGTAAGTGTAGGACGCCGAGGGATCGGGGAGGACAGGGTTACGGTCTGCCAGGTACTCCCGCAACATCCGCCGATACTTGTCCCTCCTGCTGATAGCGGGCCCCGCAGTGATGGAAGTTGCACGAGGGGGTGCCATGAACGTGTCCCACACCTTGGAGAGTGTTCCCCTGGTGGCTGTGGGCCTGATCGATGTTGAGGGACTCTGGGAGACCCTCTCCTCTCTGCCGCCAGCGATGGTGGGTGGGAAAATCTCCATCATGTTCTGCACGAGTTCCCTCTGGTATTCCAGCAATCGATTCGTCCTCTCCTCTACCGGAATAAAAGAGGAGACGTTATCTTTATACCGGGGGTCCAGGATTGCGAAGACCCAGTACAGTTTGTTCTCCACTATCCGGACAACACGTGTGTCCCGGGAAAAGCAGCCCAGCATGAAGTCAGCCATGTGTGCCAGACTCTGAATAGGCATGACGTCACTGCCCCCACCAGAAGGATCACTTGCCATTTCCTCCTCTTCCTCTTCCGCCTCCTCTCCGCCCCATCCGCGCTGAACCAATGGGACGCGCACAGCCTGACTGCTACCCTCGCCGCCAGCATCCTCCTCCTCTTCCACAGCCACCTCCACGTCGTCCTCCTCCTCCTCATCCTCCTCCTCCTGCAACTGCCACCGTGAAGCAGACAAAAGTGTGGTCTGACTGTGTAGCTCCGTTGCGTCTCCTCCTACCCCCGTCTCCTCTGCGTGCAATGCGTTCTCCCTTATTGCGATGAGGGATTCTTTAAGGACGCATAGGAGCGGGATGGTTACGCTCACTATAGCGTCCTCGCTGCTGACCTTCTTGGTGGACTCCTCAAAGATACGCAGTACATCGCATACGTCTGCCATCCATGGCCACTCGTGGTTGGCAAACTGAGGGAGCTGAGTTGGAGGCACGCGTGGATTATTAATCTGGTACTCCATCAATGCTCTCTGCTGCTCACACACCCTGGCCAACATGGAATAGGTGGAATTCCAGCGAGTCGGCAGGTCGCACAACAGCCGATGTTGAGGCAAATGGAGGCGTTGCTGGAGTTTTTTTAAGCTAGCAGCAGCTACAGTTGACTTCCGAAAGTGTGCGCACAAGCGCCGCACTTTCACCAGTAGCTCTGCCAGGTTGGGGTAAGTCTTTAGAAATTTTTGGACTACCAGATTAAAAACGTGGGCCAGGCATGGTACGTGATTGAGTTCGGCAAGCTCCAGAGCCGCCACCAGGTTACGGCCGTTATCGCACACGACCATGCCTGGTCCTAGCTGCAGCGGCGACAGCCACATCTCCGTCTGCTGCAGTATGGCGTCCCTCACCTCTGGGGCGCTGTGCTTCCTGTCGCCCAAGCTGATGAGCTTAAGCACCGCCTGCTGACGTCTCCCCGCGCCAGTGCTGCAACGCTTCCAGCTAGCGGCTGAGGGCGATGTTAAGGCACAGGAGGAGGAGGAGGAGGAGGAGGAGGAGGAGGAGGGGGGTTTATCAGAACCCATGCTGGCAATCTTGGGCGGGGGTGGTAGGTAGGCCGTCTCTGTTTGCGACCCCCGTCCCCGCCTCCACTACATTCACCCAGTGTGCCGTCAAAGAAATGTATCATCCCTGGCCGCAAGCGCTTGTCCATGAGTCGGTGGTCAAGTGGACCTTTGCGCTGACTGCGTACCTCAGGGCCCGCCTGATGTTACGCGACACGTGCTGGTGCAGGGCGGGGACGGCACTCCGGGAAAAGTAGTGGCGGCTGGGGACGGAATAGCGAGGTGCGGCAGCCGCCATCAGGTCGCGGAAGGCCTGCGTCTCCACAAGCCTAAACGGCAACATCTCCAGGGCCAGCAGTTTGGAGATGTGGCAGTTTAAGGCTTGGGCTTGGGGGTGACTCGAGGCGTACTTCCGCCTGCGGTCGAACGCCTGCGAGATGGACAGTTGTTGGGACGAGGAGTGTGAAGGTGCAGGCGAAGAGGCGGGGGAAGGGGAGGCTGAAGGAGAAGGCCCCAAAGTAGCAGAGGCAGAGGCAGATGTGGAGGTGTCCTGGCTGGAGGTCTGGACCGCAGTGGCAGCACACAACAAAGGGGAAGAGGCAGTGGCAGCAAGACCGGGCGCAGTTTGTATTGCGTTTGCTCTCTCCCACTCAGCCCAGTGCTTGAATTCCAAGTGACGCCACATGCCTGAGGTGGTCAGATTGCTCTTCTCAGAGCCCCTACTCAGTTTTGAGTGGCAGAGTGTGCAAACCGCGCTCAGTTTGTCATCCGCACAAACATTAAAATATCTCCACACCACAGAAGTACGAGGCCTCGATGGGGGAGCTTCGCGCGACTGGCCGCTGCCGGGAACAGCTTCGGCCCTGCTGGCTGTGGCCTCACTTCTCTGTCTGAACTGTCCTCTGCCTGTGGCCATCCCTCTGCCTGTGGACATCCCTCTGCCTGTGGACATGCCTCTGCCTGTGGACATCCCTCTGCCTGTGGACATCCCTCTGCCTGTGGACATCCCTCTGCCTGTGGACATCCCTCTGCCTCTTGCTGCCTTTTTCGGTGCTGCGCAGACCACCACCTCTCCACTGCTTTCCTCGCTGGACATCACCCCTGGCCAAGTGGGGTCGGTCATTTCGTCATCCACCAGCTCCTCTTCCACTTCCTCACTCTGCTCCTCCTCCTGCCCACTGGACATTCCAACAGCCTCCCTTGATGGCAACTGCGTCTCATCATCATCATCGCTCATGATAACAGATGCTGGCTCAGGGTCCACATCAGCAGGAGATGGCGAAAACTCCAGTGTTTGGGCATCACTACAAACAAATTCCTCTGCTAGCTCCTGGGATTCTTCCGGCACATCTGAAAAAGGACCCGAAAAGAGCTCCTGGGAGGGGTCAATGGTGGGATGACTCTGTTGGCCAGGTGTGGAGGAAGGAGGGTCAGAGTGAGACTGTGTGGATGACTGGCTGGTGGACAACTGTGTGGAAGCGCTATCGGCTATCCATTGCACCACCTGTTCAACCTGCTCAGGCCTCAACAGCGGTGTAACCCGCCCCCTGCTTAACTGTCCCATAAAGGCAGGGATTCTGGATGAGCGGGATCCTGGCTGATCCTCACCAGCACACATTGTATCCCCACTGGCTTCAACAAGGCCCCCAACAGCATTTCCGCGCCCCCGTCCTCGTCCACGTCCACGTCCTATTCCGCTAGCCCCCCTCCGCATTTTATTTTTTTTTGGTTACAATATTTTGCCTTCACAGCCGTGAAATTAGTTTGCAAGAGAACGCACAGTACAGTTGCCAGTTAAGGCCTATATATTGTATTTTTCAAGGTACACAGCAGTGTACTAAGTGATCAGACGGTGTGTATGAACAACAGTTATGAGAAATTACTTTGCAAGAGAACGCACAGTACAGTTGCCAGTTATAAGGCCTATATATTGTATTTTTCAAGGTACACAGCCGTGTATTAAGTGATCAGACCAGTTATGAGAAATTACTTTGCAAGAGAACGCACAGTACAGTTGCCAGTTAAGGCCTATATATTGTATTTTTCAAGGTACACAGCCGTGTATTAAGTGATCAGACGGTGTGTATGAACACCAGTTATGAGAAATTACTTTGCAAGAGAACGCACAGTACAGTTGCCAGTTAAGGCCTATATATTGTATTTTTCAAGGTACACAGCAGTGTATTAAGTGATCAGACGGTGTGTATGAACACCAGTTATGAGAAATTACTTTGCAAGAGAACGCACAGTACAGTTGCCAGTTAAGGCCTATATATTGTATTTTTCAAGGTACACAGCAGTGTATTAAGTGATCAGACGGTGTGTATGAACACCAGTTATGAGAAATTACTTTGCAAGAGAACGCACAGTACAGTTGCCAGTTATAAGGCCTATATATTGTATTTTTCAAGGTACACAGGCCTTTTATTAAGTGATCAGACGGTGTGTATGAACACCAGTTATGAGAAATTACTTTGCAAGAGAACGCACAGTACAGTTGCCAGTTATAAGGCCTATATATTGTATTTTTCAAGGTACACAGCCGTGTATTAAGTGATCAGACGGTGTGTATGAACACCAGTTATGAGAAATTACTTTGCAAGAGAACGCACAGTACAGTTGCCAGTTAAGGCCTATATATTGTATTTTTCAAGGTACACAGCAGTGTATTAAGTGATCAGACGGTGTGTATGAACACCAGTTATGAGAAATTACTTTGCAAGAGAACGCACAGTACAGTTGCCAGTTAAGGCCTATATATTGTATTTTTCAAGGTACACAGCAGTGTATTAAGTGATCAGACGGTGTGTATGAACACCAGTTATGAGAAATTACTTTGCAAGAGAACGCACAGTACAGTTGCCAGTTATAAGGCCTATATATTGTATTTTTCAAGGTACACAGCAGTGTATTAAGTGATCAGACGGTGTGTATGAACACCAGTTATGAGAAATTACTTTGCAAGAGAACGCACAGTACAGTTGCCAGTTAAGGCCTATATATTGTATTTTTCAAGGTACACAGCAGTGTATTAAGTGATCAGACGGTGTGTATGAACACCAGTTATGAGAAATTACTTTGCAAGAGAACGCACAGTACAGTTGCCAGTTAAGGCCTATATATTGTATTTTTCAAGGTACACAGCAGTGTATTAAGTGATCAGACGGTGTGTATGAACACCAGTTATGAGAAATTACTTTGCAAGAGAACGCACAGTACAGTTGCCAGTTATAAGGCCTATATATTGTATTTTTCAAGGTACACAGCAGTAGTGCCAAATATAGTTTGGTATGTAGCAGAGCACCTAATACACCACTAATGCCTCTCTCTGTCCCTACTCCAGCAGCTATCCCTGAATACAGCAGCCGTTCTCTGTAAAGTCTATATTGTAGTAAGCTATCACTGAAGTCCACTGTAGTAGCCCTGATAAGGGCTTTTAATCACGCTCCTGCCTGTCCAACAGCTAAAATCTGTCTCTCCCTTCTCCAGCCTCTGTCCCTGACTAAGTTCACGCAGCATATGCGTACGAGCAGGAAGAGCTGAGTTTTTAATATTCGAGGTCACATGGTTTTTCCAGCCAATGCATGTAGACGCTGTTTTCGCGCTGCCAGCGTGCTCAGCGTGCCTGTCATACCCCCCCTGCATGGTGATTGGTGGAAAAAGAGCGCCAGGGAAGGTGGGAGGGGAAACGAATTCTAAGTGCGCCATCGCCGTTATACTCGAACAAAATCGAGTACGCCGAATATCGTAGTATTCGATCGAATACCAGCTCGATCGAACACTACTCGCTCATCTCTAATAATCTTGAAACCGTCTGACAAAGGGGGGAATCTTGTGATCCTCGATCACTCAAGATATGTTAAAATGTGTATGGACTTGCTTAGTGACAAAGAGAGCTATCGTGTGCTCCCTTCTGACCCTACGGCTTCCTTTTTGGCATCCCTCAAGAGATTGTTACTTGACGGCCTCAATGACAGGATTATTAGTGAATCTGAGTTTGACTTTCTGTTACCCAAAACACCACAAATTGCAACCTTCTATGCACTTCCTAAAGTGCACAAGGGTCTCCATGTCCTTAAGGGTCGTTCCATTGTCTCGGGAATCAAGTCCCTAACTCACCATAGTGGTATTTATTTCAATAAAATACCTAGAGACTTTGTGACTGCCCTTCCTTCCTATACCCGGGATAGCATGGATTTCCTTCGCAAGATTGAATGCTTGGTGGTAGACCCTCTCTCCAAACTCGGTAGTATTGATGTGGAATCGCTTTACACATCCATTCCACATAAAAGGGGTCTACAGGCGGTGTCATTTTATCTTAATACTCGTGGTACTCATTTCAGCAGACATAACCAGTTTGTTCTTGATTTATTAGAATTCACGTTAACTTATAATTACTTTAACGGATCCTATTACCACCAGCTCAGGGGGACTGCGATGGGGAGTCCATGTGCCCCATCGTACGCTAATCTCCTCCTGGGCTGGTGGGAGGATACCCATGTCTTTGCTGACCGGTCCACGATCTGGAATGACGATATATCGTTCTGGTCACGATATATCGATGACATCTTCTTGATATGGACTGGAAGCAGAGACAAACTTCATGAGTTTATATCTGTACTTAACCAGAATCAAATTGGTCTTTTCTTTATCTCTGTCATTGATGATAGTTCCCTTACCTTTTTGGATTTATGTGTTAATAAACAGGATGATCATCTCTGTACCACTGTATTTCGTAAACCGACAGCTATGAACAATATACTACACTGGCAGAGTCACCACCCCTTTTCTTTGAAACGTGGCATACTTAAGGGCCAATTTCTACGGATGCGTATAAATTGCTCCAGCTGGGAAGGTTTCTACATTGAATCCAAAAAATTATCTGATCGCCTACGTCTCAGGGGCTATCCGACATCGATTTTGAGGGATACTTTTAAGGAGGCTGAGGGTCAAGCTAGGAATGATCTCCTAATCCCAAGACCCCGTAATCAGACTGCCCCCCCTGAGAGCCATTGAGGTGAAATGTACTTCGGGTTGACGGACTTACTGGTCGGTATTCCTACTTTACTTCACATTCACTGTCATGTGTACTACAGTCCACTGTTGGTGCAATGTTATGTTGCACCGACAGAGTTAGGCTGTATTTGGGTCATTTACTGTTGCACTAGGCACTTTACTTGTAGCAAAGGTTGTTTATTATGTATGTACGGACACCTGCCCAGATTATATAGCTATTATTGAAGGGATATTTTTGGATCCCGCCCCAGTATTGTCCGTTCTGTCTGTGCCTTCCCATTACCGTCGGATATTGTGGCATTATTATGTAATTTTAACATTTGTGTATTTTATATGCATTACCAATAAAATATTGATTTTAGATGGGCATTGGTGTTAGTATTTATGTTTTTGGTTGGTGTGGTTAGTAAACTGTCTAACACCCTACATAGGTGATATATTAATCCCATCGTAGCGTCGCTTGCCTCGTGCATCGGCGCCTCATGGGACGATCCATCTATATCCAGCCATCACTGTAAGTCATATTCTTATTCTGCACTAACACTCTGACAGTGTTTTACCTTTTTGTGACTGATGTCCTTTGTCCTGCAGAGTTGCGGTATCTAACCAGTGGCTGTACCTGTGGCTGGGGCAAGTACCTGTTGCATTCCCCATGTAGCATTCATCTATGTATTTTATATTATGAAACGAACTGGTGTACCTTCTGTGAATACACTTACCCTTATTATCACCCCCTGAGGAGCCCAGAATACTGGGCGAAACGCATTGGGGTTTGGGTGATATACACTACTACCTCTATCCCTTACACTGGTAGGGTTCAATAGGGATAAATAGGTTAGGTTCGGGGACAGGGTACCCCCACCATCAGGGGGTCTCCCTGGGCTAAGGGCTCTGTCCAGGGTGATCTAGGGACAGCTTTTTTTGTCCTCTTAGCCTACCCATCCTATCCAATATATCTTAAGTAGGTTTTGATGACACATACTATTTAGTTTTTAAATGAATGAATAAATATCTGTTTTAGGAGTCACATATTTTTCCTCTTTGCACAACACATTATAATTACAAGTGCTTATACCTTCACTTGAGTGGAACAAGAACTTGTAATTACACTGCACTTGCCACTGCAAGTAAGATGATGAGCAGTGGAATTTCGAAGAGGAAGTAACGCTCGTACGAGCACTGCCTCATCTTCAAACAGCTGATAGGCAGGTTGCCAGGAGTCACACCCTCACCGATCACATATTGATGACCTATCCTAAGCATAGGTCATCAATAAGTACTGGCTGCACAACCCCTTTCATCTCTATCTTCTGCATTGATCCCTCATGATGTTGCAGCCACTTCAACCATAGTTAAAATATTGAATGGTTTATTTTTATGGGTGTCCTGTGTTTTGCTTTATGGCACACGTGTAATTTTCATTCAGGAATATCATTTTTCAGCTGTCTTGGTGGTATACTTTTTTTAATGCCCTCCTATCATGGTCTCTCAGTTTTTGCTCTGTGCAGGTAAGCAATACAACTGTGACAGATATTTTCAGGTCAGTGACTTATCTATTCTTCATGAGATATTTAGTAACTTGCAAATGTGCTTCTTAATAACACTGTCACTTAATTGAATAGAATTTTCCTTCAGCTCATATGGTGTCATTTTTGTCAGTTGCAACAGGATCTTTTATGTACTTCTGAAGCTTTTTTCTTATACAATAGCCATTTAAAACATTGTTGCTGTACATGTGAAATCTTTTTGACACTATTAAATGTTATTAAAGGGGTTGTTTGGGAATGATTTAAACTGGCCACCAGCAATGTGATCAGGACTGGTTGCCTCCACTTGCAGAGCTGCATAGGAGGGTGAGGGGTGAGGCTTCACTAAACACTACATACTGGTGCTTGCATATACTACATATTGGTGAGTGTTTTTGTCAGGCTGCTCAGCCATGATGGCATATTGTAGCCAGTATCCCATCGTTACCATCTATTATAGAGTAGTTGGTGTGTAGTGAGACTCCACACCCTCACCCCCCCAGGCAGATCTGCAAGTGGAAGCTATCAGTGTCGATTTCTATATATTATAAATCCACAGTGATTCTAGTGTCTAGTGGGGTTATTTATTAAACTGGTGTAAAGTACAACTGCCCATAGCAACCAATCAGATTCCACCTTTCATTTTTCAAAGGAGCTATCAAAAATGAAAGGTGGAATCTGATTGGTTGCATGGGCAACTAAGCCAGTTCTAATTTACACCAGTTTGATAAATTACCCTATAGGAGTATAGCATCATTTTATGTCACTCTATCTAAAAAGGTGGAGACTTAAATTAGAACTTCCAATTCTCAGCAACAACTGGAAATCTATCTTTGGGCCAAAATGATAGAATTCTAATTGGCTGAAAAGTTACGATTCGCCTCAACAGCGTCATTCTTTAGATATCTTCCGCCATTTAAAAAGTCAGAACTGAAGCCTTAGCTGGCTAGGACAATAGAGTAGTGCTGTAAAAACCATTTGGCAGTAAGCTTATGAAGTTCTATCAACTTATCATCATACAATGACAATCTAATGACTGAGTAGTCCTATCATGAAAAATCCCAGAGCAACACTAACAAAAAAATAAGCAAGTGTATTATTACTGTGGTCACCAGCACAAAAGATGGGCACCTGGGAGAAGGTGACATAAAAAATCACTGATGGGACCATAGGGAGCAACGTGTCTTTAGGCTTTTATTCCTCCATCCAGCAGAAATTAGACACTTCTGTGCTTCTTTAGATGGATTCCAACCCAAACCCAGAGATTTTTCACATTTCTTTTTCACCACTCGTGTAGCCTCTAATGGTATTCAGATATTTTAAGTGGTTTCAGCAAGAGTGAGAATTATATGGTTTCCCTTTGTATTTCACATTCCTTTTATTATTCATTTCTGGATTTGAGTAAAAAAACTGCATCAAAAACCATCACAAAAACTGAATGGTTCATTTTAATCTCCAAAAGTGGAATGTTTGCTTTCATTATGGACACATTTATAGTGTCTACTGAAGAGACATTATGTAGAATTCAGCTGTAGGAGTCATTAGTCAACTTTAGTTTATAGATATATAGATGCGTCCACCTTTACTTTTCCACAAATTTTAGTAAAGACTCCAATTTCTCACAATAGAAATGCAATAAATTAGCAAAACTTTTGACAGGCTGTAATGCACATCACATCCACTGGGTGGAAACATTGAGACATATAAAACATAGACAACTCCTGACAGAGTATTACGATATCATGTTTTTTTTTTTTTTTAAGACTGGTCATCATGTTCCACACGTCTCGAAATATGTTGAACCAAGAGGAAAGGTTCATGACATATAAATCATCACCAAGACCAACTGGTGTGGCACTACCAAAACCTGGAAAGTGACACTTTTGTATGCATGTAGACTTACAACTTACACCTAACCACTGCTTTCTGCCTTCACAGGACTTCATGGTCTTTTTTGCATGGAGGAGAAGGAACAGGAAAAATGAAGGTGTTCTTGACTGTGCTGCTTGATGAAGAAGTCCATACCACAATGCTAGAACTTGCTGATGTTATAGTATCTGATAAATGTCCTTCAAGCAACAATCCAGGATCCACCGGAATTTTTCATCAAATTGCACAGTTAAGAAAGCCTTCATTTTTCTTGTTCTTTCTCCTACAAACATGTAGCATGGATGCTAAAGAATAGCTTCCTGGAATGATGTGTTCTGTATACTTCTGGTAAATTCTTATTTCAAAGTGACTGCCTAGGACATTTAAAATACCTGACAAAGAAGAGGCTGTTCTAAAATGATAAAATACATATTACGCACATGAAAATCCACCACAGCTCAAGCAAAGCCACTCTGGTTCTCCCACTGACCTCTGTTGATGTCCATTGAGACTACCTACATCCCACTGCAGGTAATCCCTAATGGCTGCAGCAGTGAAGTATGGATACTCTCAATGTCATTGTTGCATAACACCAACAGAGACTGATGGAAGCACCAGCTGAGTAATATTTATTTTACTATTTTTGTACATCCCTCCCTCTCTCTCAGCAATATTTAAACATTCTAGAAATCTCTTTAATTATTATAATGAAATGTATTACTTGATTATTATGCTTCCCCTTCGTCATACCAGAAACTAGGTGGAGTGCTAGAGCTGACAATACTCATAGACTAGTCCCTCACTATCCCTCTTGGACCAAACAAAATATGGAAAATTAGTTAAAGGGAACCTGTCATCTCCGAAACACCCCCTGAACTAGAGTAAGCGTTGTATAGTGTAAGTGATGCTGAATCCGAATATGTAATTTTTATCTTCATACTCCCTTCCATTCAGACGCTGTTCTCCCACAAACCAGCAGTAAAATGCACTCACTGGACTCTTCTTTGAGTCCTCTCCATTATGTGAGTGAGCACTGGAGTCCAGTGAGTGCATTTTACTGCTGGTTTGTGGGAGCACAGTGTCAGAATGGAAGTGAGTATGAAGATAAAACTTACATAATCGGATTCAGCATCACTTACACTATACACACGCTTACTCTAGTTCAGGGGGTGTTTCGGAGATGACAGGTTCCCTTTAAGTGATGTATAATGAAAAAATAACTTACACAGAACAAATTCATACAGCGTTACAGATATCTCAGATTTTAATTCACCAGATATGGAGACAAAATATGTAATATAAAATTATATGGAAATCTATAAAGAGCTGGCAAGATTATGGTGGAGTGCAATTAGAGGTGGGATCTTTTTCATACTACTACATTACATATCATTGAGAGATAGTACTTAATTCCTAATTCTACTTAATTATATATTTTCATCTATTGCAGTGATTTTCAACCAGTGTGCCTCCGGCTGTTGCAAAACTACAACTCCCATCATGCCCAGGCAGCCTACAGCTATCAGCCTACAGAAGGGCATGGTGGGAGTTGTAGTTTTGCAACAGCTGGAGGCACACTGGTTGAAAATCACTGATCTATTGAATAAATATCCAACATAAAGAAGCTGGGAAACTAAATTCTTCAGAACTAAACGACTAAATGAACCCAGTAATCAAATGCTAGCGTTTGTGAATGGTTGCAAGTTGTAATGAATAAAGCACTTCGGATGGATTTGATTTAAAGTTACTACAACTAGTTCACCAACCAGTATGTCCAAATGTATATAAAATTTATGTATAAAATCTGTCTTGCTCCACTTATTGAAATTGATTGACCAGTAATGTTGTCATTATCATATTAGGCAGGGTATCTTCTGTAGTAAAAGTGATACCACTACAGTTCTACAATGATGAAAAAGTCTTATTTATTCAAAGGGAATAATGGGGTTCATACTTCATTTTTTTAAACTGACTCGTTTTTAAACTGGCTGCCATGGTTGCATGGAGTAGTTAGTGAGGTCCACATACCTTGTCCTCATGATTTTTACGTATGAAGCAAGTGGGAGATGCTTTGTCAGTGAAGCCCACCTGACAGTTTGAGAAGATCTACTCTAAAGGGACATGTATAAAAATCCTCCATGAATGGCAATTACACCAGATTTGTCACTTAGACTCTCATATTGATGGATAGCACATCTGTAATTATGTTTAACATATTTTATGAATTAAGGGACAGTTTGCCAAATAGTGACCATTTTCTTGGAGCATTTTAGAGATGGCTCTAAATTGAGCCATTGAACGGAGCTGAGTTTCAGTTCTTTATACAAAACCTGACCAGAAATCATGGCCCTTTTGTTGTATGATGTATTTTGGACCTTTACTGGTTTGAGAGCTATGGTATATCCTACAATAGGATTGTTTAATGTGACAGGAAGCCCCTTTAAACAAAGGTCTAGATTAAAGGGGCATTGAACTTTACAAAACATGCGCTGAGCATTTTGCTACCTTAAAGGGATTTTATGACCTCAATATCCCCAGGATTGGTCATCAATAACAGATCAGTGTGTCTGCAACTCAGCTCCTATTCAATTGAAATGGAGCTGAGCTGTAGTACTCCAGCACTGACACATTGGATGAAGACTTCCATCCACTGTATAGCTTCCAGTGCCAGAGGCTGCCCAAAAATTCGATCAGTAGAGACGCTGGGGTTTGGACCCATATCTGATATTGATGACCTCCTGTATCCTGAAGGATAGGACATCAAAATCTAAGCCCCAAAAAACCCCTTCGACCAGCTGGGTAGAGGCTAACTTCAGTGATCCTCAATGATGCTACTGACAACAAGTCTGAATCTGCCCCCCATGATTACTTTTTTGATTCCTAGTTGTGAATGATTTACATAAACATGGGTGAATTGTTGACTGAGATAAAGATGGACTAGGAAAAACCCACCCTTCAGCATAAAGTAATATCTGTAAATATTCGTAAAATAATAATAGTCAATGAGGATACATTAAATATTTATGGGCTCCAGTATGTTGATGGCTGCCGATACATATGTTATGTTCGTGTCCTCTAAAAAAAAGCCACATGGAATCAGCTATAGGAGAATTACAGTACATGTTGGAAACGTCTATGACCCTTTAGCATGAAACTCTTGGTTAAGGATACATGCACACAACCTTATCCATTTTGTGGTCCAAAAATAACAATTTGCAAAATAAAGATGTGGTTCATGGATATACTGCACTTTTTGTCGGCCCCTTATTGAAAAACTGACTATTCTTGTCCACAAAACAGACAAGAAAAGGACAAATTCTATAATTTGCGGCTCAACCACATGGTTGTGGATAGTACATGGATGTCATATGAGTGCTGTCCGCATCTTTTGCGGCCCCGTAGAAATGAATGACGGACACGGTCTGAAAATATGATTGTGTGAATGCACCCTGATTGCGTTTCTAATTGTTCTTTCTCCAGAAATGATAGCCTATTAATATTGCATTTGTGGCATTATCTTCAAAAATAATACAAAAAAGTGATGTATTTTGGGGAGTAGTCATTGAAAAAAATTCTAAATAGATGAAGGTTAGTTCTGTAATGCCATGTTCTGATATAGTGAATTTGTTGCAGATTTTGTGGATTCTGCACCATAAATCCAAAATAAAATACAGTGCAATACACGTGAATGAGGTTTATAAAACTCCATTCAGATGTGGTAAATTTTTCTACAACTGCTCTGAGGGCATTCTGTGTGTTCTCCAATCCACATTGTGTTACGATGCAACGGGTGAAATCTTAAGCAAACCTGTGGCAAAATCTGCATGTAAAACATGCAGATTGTTCAGTGGATTCATTGAGGAACTGCCACAAATTCACAGTTTTTATACGGTTAGAATTGATTAAAATATTGATTTTTTTCACCTGCCTGAACTCAGCCTAATGAGTTAATATTTATGATTATTATCATATTATCATTATGATTATCTTAGTCTAATAATTTTATAGTTAAAATGTCTATTTTTTAATCTGTACATCTTTTATTTTATTACCATAATAAGTCACTGAAAATGCAGACAAGATGTTTTAGTTCCTGGAATTAAGAACTGAACTGTAAACCCTGTGATAGGTGCCAAATACCTGGTTATCTCAGGCACAAGGTGCAAAGCTCCAAGAAGCAAATGACTATGATAGATTATGTGTTTAAGCACCTGAAAAGAACTGGAAAAATCTAACAGACTATAAATGACAGCAGTGTACCCATACCTAATATCCATAATAGACAGAACGTTTAGTGTTACCATCAGGCCCTATTCAGGACACATCTAATGTGATATCTACAAAAAATATTTTTTCAGCTGACCTTTTTTTTGTAGATTTTGATTCCTCCTAAGGTTATGATTTGATTTAATTCATATTAGGCATTTTAGTATTGACCTCCATCTACTGTATTTTTTTTTTTTTGAAAACTCATTTTCTGAAAAGTTTCAGTAGAACCAGTGGTGATTGGTCAAATATTTAAAAGGCTTTTAGAGTATTTTATATATGACAGTTAAGCTATTTTCACGTTGGCACTATTATTTCCATTCTTCTTGGAAGCAGAAGAAGTGGCGTATTGTTACGTTTTAAGTGGAGAAAAAAGTCCTGCATGCAGGACTTTTCTTTCTGCTATTTTTGACGAACTCTGTGACAGAATCCAAGAGCGGAGCGTACAATGCAGATGTGAAAGCAGTCTAAACAGATATTCTATGGCTTAACTCTCAGCTCTTGTTGAGTGGACCATGTGTGGTAAGAACTAGTCCTATACATGGACTTTACAAAATATAAGATCTTTTTCTAGTCAGCTGTATTTCGTTTTGTTGCACAAAAATTTCTGGTTTGTAAATGTCATCTTAGCCTTTAAATGTATGTAAATGTACTGAAATTCTAAGGTCAAATCAAGCAAAATAATAAAAAAAAACTCCTCAAAATTGACCTTGTTCTTGGGTGGTATAAAATCTGTTTAATCTGTACGCAACACAAAGCAGAGCCACTGTATGAATGGAGGGTTTCCTACCTCTCTTGTGACTCGATACTCGAGCTGGTGGCACAGTAGAGTGGGCTACTTTGGAAAAAACTGGACAGACAAAGAAGGAAAAAAAATCAAATTAGAAAAGAAAAAAAAGTAGAAAAATGTAAAGAAACCAGAAAATAAAACAGGAAACAAATGCAGTTATGAGGATATTGAGATACAATATCACAGATGACACACTCATTTTATTATACTTGACGATAACAAAAAAGACATACTGTACAAAGTTGTGACGCTGATTGTCAGGATTAAGTGTTTCTGACCCAATGGCCATTTTTAATAATACGCCTAATACAATCAAATAAAATGTGTGCTAACTATATCAACAGTGTATTTTTTACTTTTCTTTTTTTTTATTTGAATTAAAAAATAGGGTCTAGACTCTGATGGACTTCTCTGAATAAAACACAAAAATGATTTCTAGAAAATAAATGAATGTATAAACAAAATACATAAAAAGGATTCCCGTTAAACCAGAAATGCCACATCAGAAGGAGCTTTGAGGGCTTTGATAACCACCAATGAATGAAATAGATGGTTTCTGGTGCTTATTTTAGTAAAGAGATGACTGACCATTGAAGGCTACCTCAAACAGAGATGGATGATTATCATGGAAATCTCATATTTCCTGCTTGAAATCTCAGTAGTTGTAAAAAATAGAAAAACTAAAAAGAGATAATTTGAAATTGATGTCATATCTCCAGATTAAGCTGCTGTAAACATGCCTGGAGGGTGGAAGTCTCATCGGGGGTCTTAAGACTCTCATGCTAGGCGGGGGGGGGGGGATTTATCAAAGAACAGCATCTTTGAAATGTCCTGTACTGCAAGGCAATGTACCTAATTTATGAGAAGGAGCAGGCCTCATCATATATTAGGCCCATTATCTGGCAGGACGTGTGACAGAATAAAATAGATTTCTGTCTTTATTTGCATGTGAAAACAGGTGCTAATGAGCATAAATGTGGATGATCTGCTGGTCCCACCCACAATGTCCCCTTACTACCTCCCTTTTTGGAAAGTGGTGAGGGCAGTTCAGAACAAAAATTTGTTGCAAGTGGGGTTTAAAAAGTCACAAACATGGTGACAAACAAACATGGTACAAACAATGTTTTTAAACAAGTGGAGCAGGGAGATGATAAATCATCCTAAGGATCCATTCACACGTCTGCAACTGTTTTGCAGTCCGCAAATTGAGGATCCGCAAAACACGGACACCGGCCATGCTCGTTCCCCATTTTGCAGACCGCACATGGCCGGCACTATGATAGAAATGCCTTTTCTTGTCTATGGCTGCAGACAAGAATAGGAAATGTTCTTTTTTTTGTGGGGCTGTGGAACAGAAGTGCGGATGGACCCTTAGAGACTTTGAAAAAGCCAGTTGCATTCTGACACACCTTGTTAAAAGTTTTCTGTTATCTCTTCAGGTCACCTCTACTGGCCACATTTATTTCTGGTCTATTTAGTTGTATTACTAATTTTCAACTTTTTAAGTTTTATTTTCTTGTACTTCATCACTATTTTCAGAATATTCTTAGAATCTGTATCAAAAGTTGAATAACTAAGTAAAGACATTACATTGGTTTAATTATACTGATTTTGAGAAACTTAATTATAATCAGTCAGGGACAGTAAAAGGCAAGATAAGGATTCTGTCAAAAATATAGGAAAGGCTACTTTCACACTAGCGGCAGTCCGGATCCGAAGTGAAGGTTCCCGCCGGATCCGGACTGCCACAGGGACATGTGTGGGGCCGGAACCGCGTTGCGGCCCCACACAAGTCACACAGTACCATATACAGACATACATACATACACACACATACACACAAACAAACACATACATACTTACATACTCCAGGCAGGCAGGCCGCACGTCTTCACGCCCAGGAGGCTCGCAGCTATGACGATTCCCCACAGCGCCCTCTGCTGGGCGCTGTAGGGAATCGTCATAGCGGCGCGCCTCCTGGGCGTGAAGACGTGCAGCCTGCCTGCCTGCCTGGAGTATGTAAGTATGTATATGTATGTGTGTGTATGTATGTATGTATGTATGTCTGTCTGTCTGTATGTATGTGGTGACGGATCCGTCCTGAACTCCATTGAAAGTCAATGGAGGGCGGATCCGTTTACCATTGTGGTCACACCAAACGGATCCATCCCCATTGACTTGCATTGGGGGTCATTCCGGATCCGTCTTGGTGCGGATGCCTGGACCGGAGAGAAAACCGCAGCATGCTGCTGTTTGTTCTCCGGTCTGAAGATGGAATGGAATGCTTTCAGGAGCATTCCGTTGTCTTCAGTTCAGTTTTGTCCCCATTGACAATGAATGGGGACAAAACGGAAGTGTTTTTTTCCGGTATTGAGCCCCTATGACGGAACTCAATACTGAAATTTAAAAACGCTAGTGTGAAAGTAGCCAAATAAAGGTCCTGCTTGCTCATGACTCATGAACAGAATTCTGAATGAACCCATAATAGTCAATGGGGGTTCATCTGGTGCAGTCTCAGTTACAGTATGTGCTGAGTCTTGTATTTCTGTTAATATTTGTTGGTCTACTCCTATAATGGAGCAGAACAACGGAAATGACTGTAGGTGATGTGAACACCTTCTAAGTAACACAATGTAATAAAATAACTCAGCATACAGTATGCAGCTTCTATCATCCAAAACTGTTAAAACATACTTATACTTATTCAAGAATGCATATTAAAGAGGTTTGTTTCATCTTGAAATTTGATCGCATATTGCTAGGATATGCCATCAAAGACAGTTTGGTATAGGTCTCATCTCTGAGACCCCCACTGATATCTAAAACGAGCTCCCAAAAGTGAAGGAGAGCCATTGTTCATGCGCAGCACACAGCATATGGGGTCTGAGCAATTTTCTGCCATTTTAGACCACGTTTTTTTCTGTGATTGTATTTGAACATTTATACCTGGAGGTGTGGCAACTCCAGGTCTGAATGTACCATTACTTACATCTTATGGTAACATTCTGGTGCACCTGTGTAGCCTGAGTCACATGAGTCATTGGTAGGTGGAGCTCATAGTCTCCTCCCTCCTCTCATTGTATGTCTGATTTCACGCTGGAGGTAACTAGGAGTTGGTTGCTGTGTGTCAGCCTGGATGCTCCTTCCGCAATTGCCAATACGGCAAGGTAGGTTAGCGTTAGGTCCCGAGCCACTTTGAGATACCTTGACGCGGTGCTCGGGCTCCGGTATGTTCTTGATATAAGCATATATTGGCGAAAGTCTCATTTTAACATCAGTGTGAGGGTTTAGCTCAATTGCATTACCGCCACAGTGCACTTTTACTAGTGATTGTTTGATTATATATTTCGCCACATCCACACAATTTGTTACCTTGTGTAGGATGGTTTTGTGGTACATGTGGTCCGCTGCAGGCATCCTCCATTGTATGCATTTTTGCTGGGGATTGCTGTTAGCAACGGACCACATGTGCAGGAATTGCTCCCCCGGTTTGATATGCGCAACAGCATATGGGGTCTGAGCAATTTTCTGCCATTTTAGACCACGTTTTTTTCTGTCATTGTATTTTGGGAGGAAGGAAAGATCATCAGGGTGCATAAGTGTTCCTCACCCTGTGCCACCCTGGAACCAATTCTGGGTATTGTGATGTGTGTGCTCTCCAGGTTATGGAAGCTGTGTACATTGCATGTTTGTTCTTCCACTTCTTGTTGATACACTCTTTTATTTCTTGTATGTTTTTAACTTGTCTTTGTATCTTATTTAGTTGGGTTTTTAATTTGTATTTCAGATCTTTTGAACTGTATCTTTTGATGTTTTGGGGTTTTTGTCTTTGTACATTTTCTTTAAGGACATATTTCTACATATGTTGTATTTGCAGTTGTGTGAACCTCATCATTTTTACATCTTTGACAAACAAATATAGATGGATAACCCTTATTTCACTGTATCCCAACCGTATTTCCACTGCGGAATCTATAAACACATTTCCACTCCTCAGGAATAGGGATGAGCAAAGTTTTGGTTCGTACCAAATTTTGAGAGTTTGCATACACGGGTATGGGCGATTTATGAATTACTTTATTATTTTCCATTATAACATGGTGATATCAGAGAATAACATAATACTTAAGACAGAATGCAAACGGGACACCTTTAGAGGCATTCCATTTTGCATTACGTCATAATAGAAGTCTATGGGTCCGTTATGATTCCCATCAACTTCTATTATGATGGAATGCAAAACGGAATGCCTCTAAAGGTGTCCCTTTTGCATTCTGTCTTAAGTATTATGTTATTCTCCAATATAACCATGTTATAATGGAAAATAATAAAGTGAAGTTCGGGTCCCTATTGACTTAAATTGGGACGAGGTCCCGAACCTGAACTTTGACCTGAAGTTCGGCTGAACCTGGCAAACCCGAACTTCCATGGGTTCATTCATCACTAGTCAGGAATCGATTATGTAATTCCATATTCATATAGTCATATATTTGTTGACTGTTTTGCCTTTCCCCATATCAAGTACAAATTTCTGCGGAGCAATATATGTCTGCAGAACTGGGAAACAATATGGCAGCTCCTAAAGTATCCACATGGGTTGTAACCCACCTTGTACAGACCACTGAATGATTCCCATATTACTTTATATATTATTCATAACTATGCAGATTGAGAGTACAGGAGTGTAGAAAACATATTCTACAAACCCTATGGGAGCTGCAATAATGATTGCCACTAAGGATTTGCAGAAACAGACGTAACTATGGAACAACCAAAGAGAATCTTTTAACAACAGCAGAAGATAATGACTCAATGACATCCATACACTGACAACTAATTTCTCTTCTTTTTGGAGCAACCCTCTTTAAAAAGTATCCACAGACGAGTGTGTCTTTTGCCTGTTTCTTTTGTACACCTTTTTAGATAGTTTTACATATTTACCTGTGGTAGTGCTATGGAAAACCATAGATAATACAGTGTGATACAACATAGATTAAATAGATTCACTCCTTCAAGAGATTTCTCAAATTTGCAAAGTCAACCCTACTTTATGAACAGACCAAGCCCTGCTTCACCCATATGATGAATTAATATTTTTGTAATCCTAAATTTGCATTGCAAAGACGGGATTGCTGCTAAAGGCAAGAATGGCTGTGATAGAGATTTCTTCAATGAATCTGTGGGGATGATACATTTTAGCTAACCTGTGGCAGAAAGATGATGTCATAAAATTAATGATGTGTGTCACAATAAAGGAGCACTATTAACACTCAGCTAATGAATCACAGCTCAGCCAGGGATCATAAAAGACGGAGAAAGTGATTCTCTGCCCCCTCCTCCCCCACCTATTTCTCCCACCATCTAGTATGTGAGAACGTTTGAATCATTACTGCATGGGAAGACTGAGAAGTCTTCGGCTTTCATTCTGCGCACAGCCACGGCTAATCCATGCAATTAAGGCCAGTGATTCAGCCGCGTTTTGTTCTGTTACGGTTATAGTGCTGAGACCCAGACACAATAATTTGGAGCAGATGAACGAGATAATTGCATTTATTTGCTACCCATAAATCTAGGTCAGGATCTGATTTATCGCTGCTCCCACTGGATAGAGTTTCAGTTCTCTGGCTATAAATCTTACAGAGATTGCTAATGTATTTTGTGAGATTACTAATCTGCTCTCCTCACCAGATTCACTTGTGTCCTATTAAGGTAGGTTGCTGCCAATACCTGAAGGCACCATGTTGATTTTTTTTAGCTTTTATTAAGCCTGCATTAATAAACTAAATTACAAACGTGACCTTTTCATCATCTCGAATTAGGTTTAGGCAGGGTGCTGAATCTCCTTAAAGAGACCAGTCCTGCATTGAGACTTACTGGAAGTATTTCACGATATGGGGGCTTATTGGCAATGATCCATAGGAAAGGAATATGCAAAGACCCATCTCACCAGCACCAGCTACTGGAAGTGGCTCCTTTTGAGTCAAGATCTGAGTTTCCAACAAGCTTTTGGATTTGACAAGGTGATATAGCCAAGCCAGATATCCATCCATAGACATCTGTTTGGAGGTGCTTGCTCCTCATCTGTACACAGTAAGATCCTGGCTGAGTGTGATGCCTTGGAAGTGGCTTAGGTAGGGTGCTGAATCTCCTTGAAGAGACCAGTCCTGTATGGAGGCTTATTGGAAGTACTCCATGGCATGGAACCTATTGACAATGCTTCATAGGCAGGAGCAGATTGGCCATAGACCCTACAGGAAATTTCCCGGTGGGCCGATGCTTAGGAGGGCCACCCAAGCCCAGATACATAATGATCTGATTCTTTCTTACGCACTGGGCCAGCAGCTGCAAGTGCCCCCCTGAATCCGAAGGACAGTGATACAGTTGGAAACTGTGGGGCAAGTGTCAGTATTTTGTGCTGCACTGTGGTATTTTGCTCTGCACTATGGTCGCCCTGCCTAATTATTTTGCCTCGCCTTCAGTCAGTTTGGATCCACCTGCAACATAGGGCCACTTTTACTTTTTTTTCCAGGGCCACTTTTAGATCCCAGTCCGCCCCTGTCCATAGGAAACGAATTTTCAAAGAAGTACCTCCCAAAAAAGAGAACAATCTCACCAGCACCACCTATTCTTTCTTGGGAGATACCTCTTTGCATATCTCTAGATAGGTGTAAGAGCTCTTTCAGGCCAGCAAATGAAACTCTTCCATGATGGTAAACATGGACAAGCTTGTAAATGAACCGAACCTGGAGGGTGTCTGTGTGCGGTAGGTTTTCCTCGCAGAATTTGTCACTTGAGTGAAGGGGTCTTGTGGGAAAATTGGAGCTGGATGGTGCAAGCTGCAATTTTCTCATCATGGACCAATGGTCATTGGAAAACAAACACTCTTTTGAATTGACCCAAAACTGATGTAAAAGAAAACGGTTTTCATTCATTTTGCAGAGCTCCTTTGGAAAATGAAAGGTGGAATCTAATTGGTTGCTATGGGCAGCTAAGACAGTTTTCTTTTACATCAGTTTTGATAAATCTCCTCCATTGACTTTAAGGGGTCAGCCTTCAGTTCCGGCACTATCCGTTCTAGACTTGGATGGCACCCTGATGGGAAAATAGTTCTTCTGAATTAATAGATTAATGATGAGACCTTGTCATAAAGATGAATAGTGATCATATTTAATCCTGTAGAGACCTGTGCATAGGAATCCACAAGAGACTCAAATATGGTTTCAATTGAGTTTCTGCATTGAGTACTAAAAAGGATGTGCTCACCCACCTTGTATAATTGTCGGCCAAATGCTCATATCCCCCGCATGGCCACAAAAGCTCATGTGAGCGAGAGCTAGCTCTTTTGGCTATCTCATACAAACTCTCAGCTTGATCAAACATTTCTGAATTTTCTTTGAAGTTAGGGAAGAAAGTTACTGGCAGACACTGGTGGTGCTGGCCTATCTCCCATAGAATGCTGAAATTCAATATAAAACCCAATCCTTCTCTTCCCCAACATCTCTGTGAAAGAAAAGACATGAGCTCCACATACACATTATGTTGTCAGCCAGTGGCTGGTTCAGCCAACAATAGTCCAATGTGTATGGAGGCCTTAATACACAACTGGGTTCTGAAATCACAATGTAGAGGAAGGAGCGATGTCACTTATAGGTCATTTTCCTAAGTTTACCTGAATTGCAAACCCTCAATGTTGGTGGTTGGGGCATAAAAAATTGCATTTCTAGAAAAGTGTTAGATATAACAATGCACTAACTTTAGCAAACAAGTATTGATAAATTTGGTGCAAATGCAGACTCATGCTAAACTTGCTTCAGATACTACCCTCATGATAAATTCCACCCATAGTCTTTTGGTTTTTCTCTTCTAGTGGAAACATCAGTTTAATTGTTTTGGGGAAACTGAGTGACAATCCATCAGACAACAGTTATAATGGTCAGATGGTTTGACACTCAGCTTCCCAAGACTTGTAAACACCATGGGGGATTATATAATGCTGTCTTGACTTTACATCAAATAGGCAAAAGACTAACCAAATTTCTCACAGAGGCTCACACTGTGGGATAGATTTGGCATGTCTTGCATGACTTGTTACTCTTTCTCACCATTATTTTCTCTGAGTTATATAGTTAATTTACTCCAGTTTTTGGCACTAAAACTTTGCCACAATTTTGTTTCATGTTGACCACACCTCTTTCCACTAAGCCACACCCTCATCCTAGAAACAGGAAAAGTGTTTAATACACATAATACATCTGGAGCAAAGCATGCACACCAGTTTCTTGGTGTAAATTGTGACTCATTTATCCTAGTAATTCTCTCCCCATTTCTGCCTAATCGGTAATACTGGAACTGGGGATGAATAGCTACATAAGTAAAACAATTTACTATCTAGAAAAGATGGAGAACAGGGTGACAAGAGGGCCAGGTACTATGGGGTGCAAATGGTGAAATTGACCATGGGCTTCTAGTACCTACAGGGTTGTTATGCACAGCTCAGTGATATAATATACTGCTGTGTGTGGCATGAGAATATATATACAGTGGGGAAAAAAAGTATTTAGTCAGCCAGGAATTGTGCAAGTTCTCCCACTTAAAAAGATGAGAGAGGCCTGTAATTGACATCATAGGTAGACCTCAACTATGAGAGACAAAATGAGAAAACAAATCCAGAAAATCACATTATCTGATTTTTAAAGAATTTATTTACAAATTATAGTGGAAAATAAGTATTTGGTCACCTACAAACAAGCAAGATTTCTGGCTCTCACAGACCTGTAACTTCTTCTTTAAGAGGCTCCTCTGTCCTCCACTCATTACCTGTAGTAATGGCACCTGTTTGAACTTATTATCAGTATAAAAGACACCTGTCCACAACCTCAAACAGCCACACTCCAAACTCTACTATGGTGAAGACCAAAGAGCTGTCGAAGGACACCAGAAACAAAATTATAGACCTGCACCAGGCTGGGAAGACTAAATCTGCAATAGGCAAGCAGCTTGGTGTGAAGAAATCAACTGCAGGAGCAATAATTAGAAAATGGAAGACATGCAAGACCACTGATAATCTCCCTCAATCTCACCCCGTGGGGTCAAAATGATCACAAGAACTGTGAGCAATAATCCCAAAACCACATGGGGGGACCTAGTGAATGACCTGCAGAAAGCTGGGACCAACATAACAAAGGCTACCGTCAGTAACACACTACACCACCAGGGACTTAGATCCTGCAGTGCCAGACGTGTCCCCCTGCTTAAGCCAGTACATATCCGGGCCCATTTGAAGTTTGCTAGAGAGCATTTGGATGTTCCAGAAGTCTATTGGGAGAATGTCATATGGTCAGATGAAACCAAAGTAGAACTGTTTGGTAGAAACACAACTCGTCGTGTTTGGAGGAGAGTGAATGCTGAGTTGCATCCAAAGAACACCATACCTACTGTGAAGCATGGGGGTGGCAACATCATGCTTTGGGGCTGTTTCTATGCAAAGTGACCAGGACGACTGATCTGTGTACATGAAAGAATGAATGGGGCCATGTATTGTGAGATTTTGAGTGCAAACCTCCTTCCATCAGCAAGGGCATTGAAGATGAAACGTGGCTGGGTCTTTCAGCATGACAATGATCCCAAGCACACCACCAGGGCAACGAAGGATTGGCTTCGTAAGAAGCATTTCAAGGTCCTGGAGTGGCCTAGCCAGTCTCCAGATCTCAACCCCATAGAAAACCTTTGGAGGGAGTTGAAAGTCCTTGTTGCCCAGCGACAGCCCCAAAACATCACTGCTCTAGAGGAGATCTGCATGGAGGAATGGGCCAACATACCAGCAACAGTGTGTGCCAACCTTGTGAAGACTTACAGAAAACGTTTGACCTCTGTCTTTGCCAACAAAGGATATATAAAAAAGTATTGAGATGAACTTTTGTTATTGACCAAATACTTATTTTCCACCATAATTTGCAAATAAATTCTTTAAAAATCAGACAATGTGATTTTCTGGATTTGTTTTCTCTTTTTGTCTCTCATAGTTGAGGTTTACCTATGAAGTCAATTACAGGCCTCTCTCATCTTTTTAAGTGGGAGAACTTGCACAATTGGTGGCTGACTAAATACTTTTTCCCCACTGTATATATATATATATATATATATATACACACAAAAAAGGCAGGAATCAGAATCTAGTTTCAAGGTACAAAAAATATTAGCCTATGTTTCAGTCCCATCCCAGGTAATTTTTTAAGTGAAAATAAAAGAATAAATGTTATGGGCAGTAGGCATGGACAAAGCCCAATGGGCATTGTTCCTGGTGGTCCCCTTGTAGTCCTACTTTAACCCCTGTACAAGGAACCAACCAGACGGTTACATCCCAGAGTAGTCCTGGGATAGTTGGCAGCTGACCTATGGAGGTCAAAGACAGCGGTGCAAAGCACCAAGGATTGGGCGACATCCAAAGGAAACAGGCCTAGGTCAGAGCATGCAGAGTTTGTGCATATCCGAGAACTTAATCCAAAGTCAAGGAAGGCAGACTTTGTATGTATCTGAGAAAATAATCCAAGGTCAGGGCAGGCAAAGCTTGTGTGTATCTAAGAAACTAATTTGAGGTCAGGGCAGGCAGCATAGTATCAGAATTGGTAAACAGACAGAGGTTCGGTACATGGCAGACAGACAGCATAGCACACCTGCACTCGGTAACTAGACAACTAGGAACCTAAGCACTGGCAATGAGTGAGAGAGTAGTACATGATTTATAGCAGAAGCTGATGGATTTATAGCAGAAGGAGAGGTAATGAGTGGTGGTACCAGAAATGGGAGTAGTAGTAGCTCAATTAAAAATGTTCTTAATAGCGACAAAGACTGTCAATGTAACACTATAGCATATAAATATATATATATATATATATATATATATATATATATATATATATATATATACAGCTGTGGAAAGCAATTGTATCAGTGTGTCATTTAGATTTTTGCCCTCTCCATAGATTCCTATTCATTTCCATCTGTATCGATTAGTATCACAGATGGCCCTAAGCAGCTGTCAGTGTGATCTGTGATGTCGGGATGCAGAACTGTCTGCAGATGCTCTCCTCCCTATCTTCCTGACAGAGTGCAGCCAAGAGTTTTGAAAAAAAATCTGATTTAAAACTGATCAAAATTAATAGCAAAATTAGGAACGAATAATGTGCGGCATCTGACTGTTGCTTTTCTCATAACTGTCATTGCAAACATGTAAATGTAATGGATGGAGAAGTTGCTATGATTACCTGGGAGATGGCAAGTAAAGTAAGTAAAGCAAATGAAAGACAAAGTGGTGATATAATATATCTGAAGGTTCTCATGTTTATCAATTTCAGCTTCCTGTCTAGAAGACCTGTCAACTCAACATGTCTCATTATCTGGGGACATCACCTTAAAGAGCACCTGTCACCTCTTTTGACTTGTCTGTTTTAGTAACTACTTCTGGACACTGTTTCTTATGAGTTTATGTTGTGCCATGTTTTTATTACTCCTGCTAGAAGTTTAAGGATAAAGGTACAGATGGGATGAGCAGAAGAAGAATGACAAAACACAGAGTCATAAGAATAAATGTTCCAGAATTGTGTTTTCATGTGGAATACAATTATTTACTAAAATAGACATGTCAGGAGGGGTTTAGACTCGGTGGCTCTATCTATCTATCTATCTATCTATCTATCTATCTATCCATCTATCTATCTATCATATCTCTATAGTGCCATAGACCAAGAAACATATCATGTATTAATGGAGAAGAGAAGAATCTATAAATTCTACCAATATGATTAAAATACACAATGTCAAAGGAAAATTCATTTGCATTGAACAGGGTTTTCTTCCTAGAAATGGAGTTTCGTGACCCCATACAGCACCAAAAACTCTTAGCTCACTTAACCAAACAAAGCTGAAGATGAAGAGAGGACAGGAATTTCATGTAGATAATGGAATCCCTCGGCACTTAGCGGCTTGAAATTCATGAAAGAGCTTCAGGGTTTAACAATTCTCTGCTCCCTCTCCTGGGAATATCTGCGCTGCTCACAATTGGCAGCTTCTTATATACTTTCATACCATCACTTATCAGGTAAAATTCCAGTTAATGTTTAAAAAGGGCAAATGATCACTTACTCTGTCATAGAGACCAGTAATATACTGCAAGGTATAGGGCACCTGTTGCCTACAAAAAGCTAAGACAGCCATTTTGAGGATCTCATGAAAGCTATGTCTGCTTCTGCATTGTATAGACAATTAGATAATTTATTAGCTTATACTGATGGTGACACAATCTATGCTACTATGTACATCCACACATAAGATGAAGTGAAAGGACAGGTCCCAGACCAGTGCAAGGTGAACAAAAGCTTGGGTTTTATGGAATAATCTCATCATGGCAACACTCCATGCCCACCTCCATTCCACTCTCAGTGGCGGGCACTGCATCACTCACCTAGCTTCTGGCTGTGCTCCAGACTCCTGTGTCCCACAGCTTGGCTGCAAGGGCTCCTCCTGAGTGTGTATTAGAGAGCCACTGCAGGAGTTAATGCCCTTTCTGATCCTGTACTCAGATTCTTGACTAATGAGCTAATCAGTCCTCCTATATAGCTTTGCTTCTGAGCTCACTTCCTTGCCTGTGCAATTTGGTCTCTAAAGATCTTGCTATTTGCCACTTACCCTGACCTTTGGATTGTTTCACGGATTTGGACGAACACTGCCTGCCCTGACCTTGGCCTGTTATTGATTACTAGTTTGCTTGTTCCTTCGGTGCCGCGAACAGGTGTCTCTGATTTCCATAGGTCAGCAGCCAACCACACCGGACTATTCCAATAGGTAGTACCTTGGTCTCTCTCCTGCAGTGAAGGCCAGGTTTCTGTAAAGGATGAAAAGCAAGTGAACCACCAGGATAATGACCTTAGGACTAGCCCAAAGTCATACTGGATGGTTGGCACAGAGGATCCACATCCACTGTTTGTAACAGATCTATAATAGGTACTGTGGAGACATCTGTGGTGAGCACTCATGAGATAACAGAGGCTTTTATTGGGAAATGTGATGCAGAGGGGACATATGAGGACCAAAATGACACATCTCAGGTTGACATACCATAGAACTTATTTGGCTTACTTTCAGAAAGATTGCGACCAATAAAATGCGTTCAAAAATTCTCTACTGTACTAAGCACTATGTATAAAGAACAGCTGACCCATGATTCCAGCACTTTTTCGCTTGGGGTGTGCAGCGGTTTTGCTGTGATTTACGGTGTGTGTAATATGCCTATAGTATGGAGGCAAAGCTGAATTCATATTTTTATGTTTTACAAACCTGTATATAAAACACACATAAAATATACTAGTAATGTTATTACAGCATGAAATCATTACAGCCTACCCTGACAGTAAAAGTAGCCATGGGAAAATGTTGTAACCCCCCCATACCGTATATATCGAACTGGGTACAAAGTGAGCCATTTAGAAGAGCAGCATAAATCACAGACATGGTAACTAACATATGAGTACTTCGGTCTGGATTATAAGATCAGAAGATATAGCCACTGCAACACTGTGACATGTATTTTCCCCAGGTTTTGTAAAGCCCTATGTGGCTGCAGTTTGGAGCCTTCAATAGTTGCATTTGTGCATATGCCAACAATCAGTCTCTTTTATTTTATCTTGTTCTCTTACATAAGAATGTAAGTTTCTAGTTATAAAACATCAAACACTGACTTATAGGATAGCTACTATATATCTGGTGGCATTAGAGGCGGAGGTTACTAAGAGCTGACTTGCATCCCTTCTTCCCAGAATTCCTGAGGAGCATTGCCTGGCATATAAGACTCCTCGTGTTGATTAGGCGCTCTTCATAGATATAGTTATTGGTGCTTATTGCTTAACATTTACTGATGACTTTTTCTGCTTTGATGCTCTGTTATACTAATGCAAAACACTATACAACTTGGATGATATACGTATTGTTGGAACATACAATGAGTTGTATACAGTGATCCCTCAAGATACAATATTAATTGGTTCCAGGACAACCATTGTATGTTGAAACCATTGTAAGTTGAGTAATCAGTTCCAAGCCCTAAAATGTCCTCCAAGATAAGAGAAAATGAAGATTTAAGAAAAATAAGCAGATAAGTAAGACAGATAAGACAAGTCCTTACATACGTATAACAGTCAGGAACAACTGCTAACTAGCAACTAATACAGCTATTTTACCAGAGAAGTGGCCTTGATTAGTTGGATCCGGGTCTGAAGCATTGTATGTTGAGTCTAGTTTTAAATTATGATGGGTCAGAAAAGACCATTGTAGCTGAAAAAATTGTATCCTGAGGCCATTGTACCTTGAGGGATCACTGTATTACATTCTGTATTTTTGATAATATTTTTGAAAATTAGTAAAAAAGAGATTGAGAGAAAGAAATAAAGACTTCCAAGGATATATACCTAAGGCCCCTTCACACGACCGTATGCCCTCCGAGACATACGGTCCATGAGTGGGTCATATTTCCCAGAGTGGCATCGATTGTGCGCACCGGAGCGCACAGCATCATTGATTACAATGATGCTGTGCACGCCAGGCTGCCCCCGGGGCTACTGTCCTGCACTCATAAAATCATATGAGTGCGGAACAATAGTCCTGCGGGCGGCCCAACGTGCACAGCATCATTGTAATCAATGATGCTGTGCACTCTGGCACGCACAATCGATGTCGCTCCGGGACATATGGCCCACTTATGGACCGTATGTCTCGGGGGGCATATGATCGTGTGAAAGGGGCCTAAAGGTTTGTCACACATCTTTCCACAGCCATTGACGACATCTGTGTAGTCATGCACAGCAGCTCTTAACTCACTCTTCAACTGATCTGCTTACGTGTTATTCAATCTTCTATAATTTTATCCATGATCAGAACAAAAAGGACAACAGACCGTGGCTAGATAGTGGACTCTTTGAAACCATGATTTTGGAATATTTTATATGTCTATAAATCAGCGATTATTATGCTTCACATGGTCTTGGACATGGTCTTTGCTTCAACTTGAAGCGGTCCTGGCATCCCACCAATGATGTTTACCGACATGTGGAATTCCCCAGTTTACAAAAGTGAAGTGATCATTTGCTGAGAGCTATTTGTCAGACTTGAGTTCCTCAGTCTACATAAATGACAGAAAGTCACAAACCAGTCTATGACCGGTCGCATCAAGGAAGACACTCAAAATGTGAATTCCCTGCATTTGCCCTTCTCTGTCTTCAATATAATTATATACTGAATATAAAGAATGTTGCTGGTGGACACAATACCACAGTAAAGTCATTTCAATCTGTTGCCATTGTATAGAGCAGGGAGAGTAGAGCAGATTGATATACAGTTTATTATTCATTTATTTTAATTTCTGTTCTTTTCTATTCTTAGGAGCCCAGTAAGGGGCCTTATCAGTAAGTGACACCCATACAGGGAAAGCTTTCAGTCACTGAGGGCCTCTACCCACTGGACACAACCAAAGTTACTAGAAACGCAAATGAATAAAATTCAATTTACACTAATGGGGTCATATATTAAACATAAATACATTATTCTCACCCCGCTCACGACAGGTCTAAAAAAGTGGGCATGAGGTGGGCTGGGAATGGGCTGGGCCGGTAGGCCCTTCTCATTTTACCATTTTTTATGCCTGTTTTATGCGTAGAAAAAGGTCTAAGTGTAAGACAGCAAGGAAGCTGTCTCACATTTAGAATTGGCGCTGGCTGCGCCAAAGCTATGTAGAGCTGGTGTGTTTTCATATCTTCGGCTGGTCCACCGCCAGCTTAGGGGTTTATTAAGACCAGCGTCTAAAACGCCAGTCTGAATAAATGTGCCCTTAAACCTTTTTAACAAACCTACACATTATTGTGCTCGTCTGCTACTGCTCTATAACCTGCTGCCCTCAGATCACACACGACAGGTTCACTAAATGAGAATTTTAATGTGGCATTGTGTCCGTTGACAACATTCGGTACAAGTTACAAGAGTTAGGTACACGAGTTAGGCCTCACACACAAATGTGTTTTGTAGTCTTCAAATCACGGATCAGCAAAACATGGATACTGACCGAGTGCATGCTGCCCTTTTTTTTAAGTTTAAAAGTCCTGTAGAATCCGCATTATGTAAATAACGTCTGCAATATGGACAAGAATAGGACATGTTCTATAGTTGAACGGACATACGAGTCTGCATCCGATCGACGAAAAAAGCAGATCAGATGTGGACTGAAAATACAGTCCTGAGCATGAGAAAATGGTTGGCTGACCTAAAATTTTGGAAAGCCTATTTAGCTAGGTTGTGGGCGACATTTACTATATCTGCTATGCTTCATACTTTTGAGTGGTTTAGTGGTTAGTACATTCACAATTTCTTTACCTCTCTGCATGTTTAAGTAATCACCTGGACTGTAGTACCCGCGGATAGGACTAAGGAATAGGTATTTAACATGGGACATCCTACCTTGCTTTTGGTTTGCAACATCTAGGAAAGAAGCATTCGTCTTTATCCTATCAAAGTTTGCAGGTGCTGTGCATGCCAGGAAGAAATTGTGAATCATTATTTGGAATTGTACACACCAAGAGGTGGTATTAAGGAGCAGAATGAGGGGAAGTGGAGTGGCAAGGAGGATTGGCAAGTGGGAAAAAAGCCATGGAGACAAATTGGTCTAAAGGGGTTCTTTCTGTTTCATCTAACCTGTGGAAGGAAGTTTCAGCAGTTCTTACCCTTCTGCCATGCTGCAGATTCCATAATCTTGTCTGTGACCACGTGACTCGCTGTGGTCTTTTCTGCTAGGAGGTGGTACTGTGTCTTCCTGTTCAGCTGCCTAAGGGCTCATGCACACGGCCGTTGTTCGGCCTGGCCTGTATTGCGGCCTGCAAACAGCGGGTCCGCAATATACGGGCACCGACCATGTGCACCCCACATCATGGATGCAGACCTATTCACTTGAATGGGTCTGCAATCCGGAAGGGCAGAATGGAATGGAGGCACGGAACCCCACGGAAGGTTTCTGCCTGTGCCTCTGCACTGCAAAAAATAGAACATGTTCTATTTTTTAAAGAAAAAAAGAAGATTTCAGTCAGCACATCCCAGAGTGCAGGTGCTGGTTGCTATGGCTAAATACATGTCAAAGGAAAATACATGTGTGCGGCTGCAATTTATGTATTTTCCTTTGACATGTTCTATTTTTTGCGGTGCGGATGGATCACGGACCCATTCAAGTTGAATGGGTCTTGATCTGTCTGCGGAATCTGCACGGATGTTGCCTGTGTATTGGGGACTGCAAATTGTGATCAACAGCCGTGTGCATGAGCCCTAATAAACATACAGCTGAACAGGAAGGACCTCAGTGGAGGAACCTGCAGCCGGTTGGTCACGTATTCGCAGTTGAGATCAGAGAATTAGTGGCGTGACGGAAAGGTAAGTACGGCTGAAACTCTCTTCCTTTCACAGATAACCTGAAACAGACAATTTAGGTAAAGACCCATATTTATCGGCATCTTATGATTTTAGAGATTTAGAGGCAATAACTTATCACATTGACACAGTTATTGATTCCAGCCTAATTTCAAAAAATCGTCCTAAAACTGGAATTTTAAAAGACACAAAATGATTTCTGTGTTCAAGTGCATCCACACAACTCTTGACCAATAGTAAATCACAGGGTGACATAATACAGGAGAGTAAGACTATACAAGGAAGGAAAAAAAACAAAGGAACTCCCCCAATGTCCCTTGGAGTACTATACTAATGTGCAGCAACACGACATGGAGATCAAAGCTAGCAAATACACTGTAAGACTTCAGAACAACATGGAGACAGAAGGTTTATATAGAAAGATGCATTTAATAAAACAGTTACCTGAAGTGATGGGCTGCTTCCGTTTTTTGTCCTGAACGGCTGCCATAAAAAGACAGGTTTGTCTTGTTTAGTTCATGGTTTAATGAGCAGAAGCATAAATGTAGCTAATATCGTTCCTTATATTATAGAGCATGTCACATTGCCATTATAATATAAGTGATGCTATGAATTCCCCAAACGACTACCTGGGATCAGACATGCCATTATTTTTCACTTGGGTGGACAAAAGACAGGAAAGGGTTATACTTGCAGAATGCGACAAGATGCGGGTAATAAAGTGTCATGTGTTGAGATTCCTATTTGACATACGCTGTTATTCAGTGTAGTTAGGGGTCTCATACTGTGCCTGGGAGTGAGCCATAGACGGCAGCTGGACCCTTGATCTGACAAAGGAGTCCTGGTACCTGGTTTCCTTGATGTCTTTACATATCTGATCATGTTATGAATTGATGGAAAGACCCCTTTAATGTCCATAATGAGCACTAATCAATGCTATTGCACAGGGATCAGCAACCTTCGGCACTCCAGTGTTGTGAAACTACAACTCCCAGCACGCACACTTACTCGGCAGTTCTTGTAACTGCCATAGAAGTGAAAGTGAAATTCTGGGAGTTGTAGTTTTAGAACATTTGAAGTGCTGTTGGTTGCCGATCCCTGCTATAATAAGTTTATGGGCACTTGTTTGCTTTCATTCTTAGGTCCCATTTATCTAGAAGTGGTCATACATGCGAAGGTTCATATGATGATTCATTTCCCCCTCCTGTCATTGTCAGCCATGTCCTGTGCTACAGGAGGGGATGTGCTGCCAACAATCGTTTTTATTCCTACTGAAAAGAGGCAATCCATGTCAAATAAGAATTTTACCCCTTGCCATTCGATCGCTGGTGATGATCAGGACTGAACAATCGTATGAATGATCACTGTGCCGTCATCATGGAGAAGGGTCTTCACTTTAATGCAATTGTTGTTTAGGCAAACCCTTTAAGGTACTTGCCAGGCCCACCGAATGCTGGACAGGGTGAGAACAGATAGTTACTCAGGATAAGTGAGTAGAACATGGACCTAATAAATGAAGGGGTTCTATACTTTTATATTAAAAAGAGTTCAGGGAACTTGACCCACTGTAGTTCTGTAGCATTGTTGCATAAGCACCTTGATAAAAGGTGATCCGACATGTTGATCTCATAGACATTTTTATTACATGGTGCTTCTTTTTATAGGTCCTCGCTATGGTTGAAAAAGTGAAAATGTGAGATTCATCCTCAGGGCTCTTTAGAAAGTGGACATATCCCACAGCTGCTTGTACAGACGATGGGCAGCTCTACCCTATTGTGGTGGCTTCTAACATCTTGATTGATTTGTAACATGGTATGTATATGTATTAAAGATTTGGTGTGCCTTTTGTGTTTAGTTAATTAACTCTTACTAATATGTGTGCATCCATTTTAATGGAAAGATTGGATGATAATGCTAACAAAATGCATGAAGTAGAAGTATAGTAAGATGTTTTAGGTGCTGAGGAGGAGTTCTAGTGGATGGAAGTTTTTGCAGACTTCTCACATTTTTTACTTCTGGGTCATCTATTTGTTGTTATCGATGTGAATGAACATATAAAGATCAGATGGTATGGAGGGAATGAAGAGCAACCACATCATGCAAAGTATGCAGCACAGTACCAAACATCCACCTAGACACATCTCCTGGAGTTTTAATGGTACCTCCCCTAGTTATAAATGTATGTAGAAACACGCAGTATCGTATATACCGTAGCACATATATTTAGGAGCACTGTCAGGAAAATATATTGTGTGAACCTGTCTTGGGGGAATGAAGCTGATATATATTATGAGTCATATCCCTTTTTGGAATCAGTTATTTGTGCGCACTCACTCCTTCTATCTATCCCAATTGATTTAATCATCTGTCTGTCTCGGCGTCTGTGTGTGTGTCTGCCTTGCTTTCTGCTCCGTGCTTGTGAGGAATACATCAGGCAAATAAAACCTGGTACAGACAGGCCGAGCTGGTTCCTGTCAGACCTGTCATGAGACGTATCCACTCTTTTCTCTGATTCAATTTTACATGTAAATGCAGCAAATATTATCCTGTCTACCCTGCAAACTTGTTCTCTCACTACCGCCCTGTGTGGCTCTGATGGATGTTTGGAGAGGACGAGAATCATTGTACGTCAAACACTCAGATTGTACTCACTGCTGGCCATGTTGGATACACCTGTGAGAAAGAACAAGAAAAGGCATGTTATGTACCTTCATACAGTCACAGAATATCATTGCAATATTGAAATACATGTTATAAGGTATATGAATGACACATGTCTTTCATATTTTCTATGATGTTTAAAAGAATAATGCTGGAAAAACTTGTACCTCTTGTTATAAAGAGAATATGGCCTATGGGTGCGATGTCTGACAAAGGGATTCAAAGACACCCAAAATGTATTCCCTGTATGGTGCACCACCTCTCAGACCCTGTGTATGAGTGATACATATATTATAGACACAAGGCACAAGCCAGGAGTCCCTAATGGTCTATTTTATGGATCCACTGGCGCTTCATTTGCCTCCATAAAATAGAATAAGAATTTTCACATTGTTGATACTCACAAAGCAACTTGGGCTGATCTTGCAGCATTTAGATAAGCAGCTCGAAGAGCACCATTCTTAAACAGGTAGAACAGCATAGGATGATGGGGGAGGGTGCAAAGGCAGATATCTTCAGGTCAGGAGCTGATTTTAGGACTTTTTGTACATTATGCGCTCCTGATTATATCCTTTTGCTCACCCATCTTGACAAAACATTCATAAAATCAGCTCCTGACTTGAAGCTATCTGCCTTTGCATCCTCCCCCACCATCCTATGCTGTTCTATCTGTTTAAGAAAAAGTGCCCCTTGTGTTGCTTGTTTAAGTCCTACAAGATCCCTTCATGTTGCTTTGTAAGTGTCAAACAATGTGAAGATTCTTCAGTAAAAACCAGAAGGATCTTGTGTGGGATCTGGAAGAGTTCCTGCAATAGTAATCTGAGCAGATGGGGACCAGCGTCTATACCGACTGGTTTGGAAAACCTTTCCCCCTGGCCCTACAGTTTCTTGTACTACAACTGGGAATATTCCTCTCGACCTTTCTTATTCTTCTGTAGGGAGCCCATAAAAAATTGTTCCATCACTGGATGTACTATCTATTGGTAGGCTGATGATATGCCTTTAATAGCCTCATGGGCTGGTTGCATAATGCACTTCACACACTCTGGAGTATTTATTAATGTTGCCCCTCCACACTGTTGACATGTACCTTGCAGTGTTATGGGTCTCTCTAGAGACGTTTGAGACTTTCCTTGCACTGGAGCCTGGGGTGCTAAGGGTGTACTTAAAAACTGTATCCACAGAGGAACATTATCAAGTACGTCGTTTTTTCATTGTACCGCTATTTTGTGGTATGCGGTTTATTGTGGAGCCATTTTATGTATTCATATGCTCTCATGTCGGGCATAATCGACTTAGATATGATGAAACTCTAATTCTCTTTATTTATTTTACATTGCATATGTCTGCACTCGTCTGCATATGAGTTAGTCCCTCACTAGTTATATTATCTTTTCTACTACGATCATGTGGATTCCTCTAATTTTAATTTTTATGTATTTTATTCATGCTTTTTAAAGGAAATACAATTTTATTTCTCTTGTGGATACTTCTATTATGGGCTTTTACACCACTATAGTATGTAGGTTTAGATCTATATCAAGCTGAAAGCTCAGGGGAGTGTCCTTTCTGCTGCAGCTTAGGAGGCGTGTCCATGCTCTCCCTATCACAACCCAGGAAGCAGCTAAAGGATGAAACTGAGCATATGCAGCCATTTCAGTGAGCAGGACAAGGAAATAAGAAAACAAACAGCAGGTGGTGATATACAGATACATTTTATTGAATATCTCAGTGGCTATGCTACTTGTAATTACAACATAATTCAGATCCAGGCGCTGGTTTGAAAACTGTAGAATATTTTTTGTGGGACAACCCCTTTAAATGTTATATGGGATGGTGTAAAAGTATAGCATTGTAGAAAGCAACATGTGGAGGCACAGCTCATAGATTTACTCCTACTAAGAAAATTAGCCTGATTACACTGTGCACAGCTCACTGCCATATAACGGTTCATTTAATAGCTGGATACTACACTCAATATGAGTAAAAGTGTGCATAAATGGTGGCTATATGAGGCTGAGGTACATGATGAAGAAGATCATCTAAATGTACTTAAGACAGAAAAAATGACGCCCTAACACTCTATCCAGACCACATTTTTATTTAAAAGGTTTACCCAGGTCTAGAATTGTAACTTCTGTACTTTCAAAGCCATTTTATCTAGATATAAATCATTTGGTTAATGGATTACGGGCAGACTAGGTCGGCTGCTACACACACTTCCTGCCTTTATTAGATTAAATTCGTATCACCATCAGTTTTCCTCTTGTTTCGTCTGTCAGCTGGCCTCGGATTAAGCTCTATATTAAAAAAAATTAATTGAGCAGAATGATAGCAGAAAGCATTAAACCACTCATTGATCTAACACCTCATTGATTCCTCCATTAAAAACGGTCTGCATTAACCTCTCCCCTTCTAGAGCGTTTTGGGGCACTGATGACTTAACCACTGTTTTCTGTGGACCTTTTATAGCCTTGTCAACGTGTGCTTTCATGGTTCATCTACAGGCTGCTTTAGCACATACAAGGTTAGGTACATATCTGTTCCAGGGGCTTCATGCTTCACTATGGAATGACAGACACCATGATGGAAACCCACTTGAGTCCACCATTGTCAATAGGGTCCTTCAGGCACTTTATATGAAGGATCTGGAACCTTTTTCTCTTCCTATAACAGATAAGAAAATATGGAACTACAAAGGCAAATGTAAATCTACCCTAAAATGGGAGAACCCTTGAAGATATAAACCACCTGCTTTTATATTCTGTCTGGACAATGAAGATGAGTAACTACGCTATGTAGGACAGTTCGCACCTTTAGAATTGTAGCCCTTTACGTTGAAAATCATTGATGTATTGAATGCTCAAGTGCATAGTGAGTCATGAGTCTCTTGATGCCATTGTATGTTGTTCCCTATTGGTCTCTTTCGGCAACTTCCAATACTATTTTTCAGTTAATGAGAAGTAGCAGCTATGGAGACTCATATCTAATCTAAAAATAGGGTTAAGTAGGTTAAAACACATTAAATTTGTGGTGTGAAAATGAACTGATGTAGGACATGTCACCCCTCATCCAATTGGCAAGATAAATGTTGAACTGTCTTGAGGATCTCTGAAACAAGGCCACTAATAGAAATACCGTGGGACGCCCTTAAGTCAATGCTTGTTATCTACACGACTATGAGAAAGTACGTCAGCAAGCGTGTCTGTCATAGAGGTTTTTTTTTTCATTCAATATTCATAGAAAGAATAGAAATAATTTTTGTCTGTTTCTCTTTTTCATTTCAGCAGTACTATACTACTGAAAATTAAATGCATGACATTGTGCTTCTGTAGCCCCTTAAAGAGGTTGTCTCATGAAAAATATTCTACAATTTTCAAACCAGCTCGTGGATCTGAATACTTGTAATTGCATGTAATTACAAATTTTACATAGCCACTAATTTATTCAATATAACATAATGTACCTGCTCTTTGTTCGTTTTCTTATTTCTTTGTCCTGCTCACTGTGATGGTCACACATTCTCAGTTTTATCCTTCAACTGCCTCCTGAGCTGTGATAAGGAGAGCTGAGACACGCCCCTTAGCTGCAGCAGAAAAGACACTCCCCTTGAGCTGTCAGCTTGATATAAATCTAGCAGAGCAATGAATGGGGAGATCTCTGGATTCAAGTGAGGTACAGGCCTGGTTCTATCTTTGTAACAAACAGGGTGTCATGTACTATATGATGTCTGATTTTTCATTTTTTACATTATTCATGTGATAACCCCTTTAATGACCACTCACTATCTTTTGTCATCACTGTTTTAAAAGGAGTAGACCACCCCTGTGAGCACTCCAGCTCTATGTATGAACTCTAATTAACAGTCCCAATTCTTACAGCATTCTTTTGCTCTGCAGCCAGGATTGTAGATGGTTCCAATCCCAACTGATAACCCTTTGATCAGGGGTGTAGCTATAAGGGAAGTGTCTGCTTTGGGGCCTAAGCTCAGAGGGGCCCATTTAGGAGGACTAAAAGATTTTATTGCCAGGGCCCTCTCAACAGTACTATACATTGACATTATATATACAGACACTGTAGGAAACAGATGGGACGGCTGAGAGAGTGTGGGGGGAGGTCATAAATTTTCTGTGGGGCCCAGTCATTTCTAGTTACGCCGCTGCCTTTGATTGCCATAGTCTGTGGCCAAAGCATGATCAAAGGAGATTTTCCACTCTGATTGGGTCCCAATGATCTGACTGGAGGTTGAGTAAGCCCTCTGCAGTCACCATTGGGGACCTAGTAATTACTGTAAGTTCAGTAATCTTGCTGTTAGGGCACAATAGCGTTACGCCAACTGCAGCATGTGTCATAGAGACACAGATCATAATGTATTAGCATGCATGAGCATAAAATAATTTTGTAAGACAGTAATTCCTTAATGAGATTATAAAAATGTAATAAAAATTTCAATTAAAAAAGCTTGCAAAAATACAAAATAAGCAATTATTTTTCATACACTACATAAACATACAATGCAATATAAAAGCTACACTTATTACATATCCACAATAACCTGAACAACACATTGAACATGTTCTTCAGTATGAAATATGTACAGCGTAAAAAATAAAAACGTAATGTAAAATCAGTTTTTTCTATATTTCTAATGCAAAAAGTACATAAATTACAAAGTAATTTATAGGTCTTCTCAAATAGCATAAGACTAGGCCTTATACAGCTATGTCAAATTAAAAAAAAACATATTTTGGCTGCTTAAACACAGGCAAAAACTGAAATAAATAGCTGGTAATTAAGGGGCTGGTAGTCAACACAGAGACATAAAGCAATTATATAAATAGCTATCCTTTTATTAGGGAAAGCTGTTATCTGCTGTTATAACAGTAGATGTAGAATTTAGGATGACAGCTTTATTGTTCTCTTCATAGGCTTAGATAAAATTACCCACAGAAGAGCATGGGACTTATCAGTGTAATCTCTGATGCCCTCATTAAAGGTACCTTTACACGGGACAATGTGTTCCTCCCCTACACGGGACAATGTGTTCCTCCCCGACAATCTGCTGATCGCTAGCGGAGGAGACCGCTGCATTTACGTGACTTTCTAATTACTGAATGAGCAAGTCATGTGGGGCTGTTTGCTGTGCTAAAAATCCAAGGGAGGAAGATAAAAAGCCAGGACAGGAAGTGGAATACGTGGAGTGACTTCAAAAAAATTATATCCAGAAAACCATCTACCAGTTTTTTGTAAAAAATAAATAAAAAATAAATAAATTACATAACAATTTTTTACATATAATCTGTAAACAAATTTAAAAAATTGACGGTAGTGTAACTTTAAAGGAGAGATCATAGATTTGGCCTTAGCCTAAACTGCCACATAAAACAAAATATAAAAGAGAAGAGGGGACATATATTACAGCATGTTGCATTAATTCACACTTAGGGTATGACCACACTGCCATACATGGCATCAAATGTATCCATAAATACTGAGCCAGTGAATTTAGGATGCTCTTGCTATGTCTCTGTGCATGCTTTAGTTCATTCAGTCAGAATATTTGGAAATATTCCCTCCACAAATTTGTCCCTATTAGGTCTCCTGGACACATACAGTAGATAAAATTGAAAAAGCCCATGTATGTCTCTGTCCCCAACAATGGAAAACATCAAGAAACCATCGGGATGTTGCCGATTTTTATATTTATTTTATAGTGTATGCATTTATTTATTTATTGTTAATAATTTGTTGGACTTCTTCAATGGTGTTCTCTTTCAATTTAGAAACATAAGAAGGGAACATAGACATGTAGAAAGCATGCATTTACAAGATTTCTTACATGTACTATCATAGTATTCTAATGAAAAAACATACAATGGCTCCACACAGAGTGGGTGGGGGAGCCAAAAAAATGCTCACCCTAGGACGTTGTACCATTAAGGCATGTAGTGTATAGTCTCAGGATGCAGCCGAACTTGAAGTGGGGTACCAGGGAGGATCCACAGTCCCAATGAGTAGAAGAAAAGCCAGCGCTGCTTGAGTATTGTGGAAACTGATTTATTGACGATAATAAGTAATGTTGACAGACTCGAAGTTCACAAAGTGGACTTCGATCCGAATTTAAGGGAAAATTTGCTTTGCCATGAAGCCAAATTTCCTCGTACTTCCTGGTAATGGATCAATCAATTTTCCCTAAAATAGCAGTAAAAAAAATTAATACTCACCTCGCCAGCCAGTGTGATGACGTCATCACACACCGAGCAAGATTTCGCACTGAATTTTCAATCAAAATGGCCGCAGTGTGAGCAAATGGATAAGGTGAGTTTTTTTTAACAGATTTAACCCCTTGACAGCCATCAATGATCATCTCAGATGGCAGTCTCATCGGAGGGGTTCTATGACAGGGTGCGGCACCATTCCCCGTCATTGTACCCGCTACTCATAATGTAATGCGCCATGAAGCTAATTTCTTTGTGAAATTCGGCAAAGCAGCCGAATCTAGGTTTTGAGAACTTTGCTCATCTCTAATAATAAGGCTATGCATTCCATGTGGGCATCACATCTTCCTCAGGCCCACATCGAAATGCGTAGCCTTATTGTCGTCAATAAATCAGGTTCCACAATACTCAAGCAGCACCAGCCTTTCTTCTCCTACTCTGATGTACCATTATAGTCTAGGTTGACATCTATGTGGAGCTTTCAGCATACATTGAATGAATGGAATCTGTTGGATCTTTGAATGCTGGTATTCTGTCCCTAAGCCAAAACAGGATGCCTGAATTTGGCAACAGATGTGCACTCAGCTTAATTTGAAGCACACAGTAATATACTGTATCTTAAAGGAGTTGTGCCATGATTTACAATCGTTAATCTATCTTCAGGACCAGCTGCTTACCAGCGCATTCTGTCCCTTGTAGATCAACACAGTGTGATTACAACTTTGTGCAGGGTCACTTGGATCCTGAGGATAGATCATCAATATTACACCACTACACAATGCCTTTAAGCCAACTTTCCCTATAAAACCGCTACAACCCTCAGTTACATGACACAGGATGTTGGTTGTCACTTGTTTTGGTCATCTGTTCTCTTTGACACATTGTCCATGAGTGCAGAAAATACTAGAAAGATGGTTAATTTATCTATATCTACAGTAAGTAATGGAATATATACTCACAAATATTGGCAGTACCCTTGGGAATTGTAAGGTAGGAGCCGGGGCTCCATGCTTGTCCTTGATAGTTCTTCTTACACCGTTCACAGTCCTGTCCAGTGGTGTTGTGTTCACAATCACAGGCCAGACGGTTGTTTGTGAAGGTACAGCTGTTGGCGTGTAAGTTACATTTACACCTAGAAAAGACAAAAAGGTATCTCTTAGAAATTTGGGGAATCATTAGAAATATATTCTTAACAAATTCTTAATAAATGTAAAGAACATCTCAGCCACTGACAAAACATTTTTGGTACAACTGTTACTGAAATCTTAAAGGTTATGGACACCTTTGGGCATATTTTTAATTTTTGGATTCTACTTACTTTGGTCTAAAACTCACTGTTTCACTGCATACACAGACTGTTGCTTCTCCTTTTCAGTGAATCCTTCAGAGCAGGGGCGTGGCTATAGGGGGTGCAGAGGTAGCAGTCGCTACTGGGCCCAGGAGCCTGAGGGGGCCCAAAGACTCTTGTGTCTCATAAGAAGACACTGATATTATAGAAAATGCATGCTGGTCACACCTCTGGAGTTACACCTCTGGCTGGAGGGAAGGGGTTAAGTCAAGAATTTGACATGGGGAAGGGGGTACTGTTTTAATTTTTGCCTCAGGCAGCACAAAGGCTATGTGCTTCCCTGCCCCTCGCCTCAAAGCACTGAGAGAGGGGGGCCCAAGCTAAACTCTTGCGCCAGGGCCCATGAGCCTTTAGCTACGCCCCTGCTTCAGAGAGCTGCTCTGACGGCTCGATCTGTAGCCCTTAGATTCATTTTCCTAACAGCTCATAAGCACTTATTTAACCCCTTCCTGACCCTTGCTGTTTAGGCACTGCGCAGCAGGAAGTGACTTCCTGTCCATATATGTATTGCATGCTGATTGAGCAAGCACAGGAGCCCAGTCCACTGCTGTAACTGCCAACATTGCTGAAAACTTCAGCGCATTAATTCATTAGACGCTATGGTAAATGCTAACTGCTTTATATAAGTAGTATACAAAATGTAAAAACTATTCTAAAAAAAGTTTTTTTTAATAAAAAATAAAAATGTGTCAAGTAAAAAACCTAAAAAATAGACATATCAGGTGTCACTGCGTCCACAACAATCAGTTGAGGGTCGTAAAAAAAAAAGAAAAATGCTGCCAGAACATCCATTTTTGATGATCAAAAGTCGCACATACCCCAAAATGATACCAATGAAACTTTCATATCGTCCTGCAAAAAACAAACCCTCACACAAGACCATTGCCAAATAAATAAATAAATAAATAGAGTTCTCATAAAATAGGGACACAAAACAAGATTTGTTTCTTTTCAAAAAAGTTTTTATTGTGTGGTGAACAAAAATAAAATATAGACATATTTGGTATTGTTGCTTCTGTAACAACTGGCTCTATAAAAATATGACATGATCTGAAAAGAAAGAAAGAAAGGTGAATGCTGAAAAGAAAAATGGTGTCAGAACAGCCATTTTTTGGTCATAATATTAAGTGATCAAAAAGATGTATATACTCCAAAATTGTACCAAATTGATAATGTCCCCTCATCCCACAAAAAAGTGAAAGTGAAATAAAAAAAGAAAATATGGATCTCAGAAAGTGATGGCACACTTGTAAAGCGTTAAAAAAATAAAATTAAAATATATATGTATACGTATATTGTGAGGGGTTACATTCGGGATCGCCTTTGCTGGGGTCAAAGGACACTTGTCTGTATCATCCAATTCAGATCAAACACCGAGGTATACGTTTTAAGCTGACTTGTAGCCAGGTTTAATGGTAAGGTTGCAGATAAAATAACAAAACAACATAAAAAAAACGCCTGTCCGGCACTTACTATACATATGACATCCCTGTCTACCTGCTGGAGGGCTTCTCCCTCTCAGCTCACAAAATAAGACTTTCAGCAACCTTTACTCACATTTGGCTCACTCACACAGAAAGTCTGTCCAGGCAGAGAGGGACTGACTGACCTCCTGGTCTGTTATATCCCCACCCTCTGTGCTGCTTCATTAATTATCTCACAAGTGAGAAGCTTTCACCTGCTACTTCACATAAGAGAGAAATCTTGGGGAAATATACCTCCCTTCCACCACCAATCCTGAATTGGTATCACAATATATATAATTGGTATTGCCGCTATTGTACTGACCCGCAGTATAAAATTAACATATCATAATGGCAACTCATCCCATCCCAATAGAACCTGCCTATCAATTCAAGTAGTGTGGTGTGAGATGGCACCAGCTGGGCACAACATATTGGGTACTGAAATGTCATATCCATTCATTCTTTCAGGGACCTGCAGAAATAGTCAAACACTATACTTGGCTATCTACGGCAATCCCACAGGGAATCGTACTGGACCCCCGATGTGGGGATTTCACTGATTCGTTGGTTAGTCCCTATCCTGTTCAGTGCATAGGGGATAACTTTTAGTATGGAATGCCCCTTTAAATTGTCAGCACTGAATCAGGAAAAACTGCTTCTAAAGGCAAGCAGTTAAAAAGCATTAGGTCAGATTTTGATCACACAGTGTATTAGATAGAAGCCGGCCTGCTTACATTACCACACAGGCTACTTTACAAGCAAATAGCTTTGGGTGTTGCCAGTCAACTGAAATGCTGGAAAAATTGACAATTAACAGCACAGGTGGATAGATACGGCCATTAGCAGTGACAATCAATGACCCCACTTTAAGCACAAAAAGCTGTTATCCATGTTGCTGTAAAGCAGCAGAAACAAATTAGTAACTGCTCATTGACAGCTCAAAGAATTCACTATAAGCCGTTTGAATTAGCACATTTCCCTATAAAACCAAAATGTAAAAAAATCAAACGTCAAGCATTTTGTTAAAAATATAAGAGGTCATATAAAAGTGCTTGTTAAACAACATATGGAGAATAAGAACAGCTGCCACTAATACCATCCATTATTCATTGACACTGGGCAGAAAGGGTCATGTCAGAGGATCCAGTAATCTACATATGCAGAATAACAACAGGCATTTATAACAGGGTTGTATTCCCAAGACAAGAAGAGTGGCGTTAGGGCCTGATCACATTTGACTGTCCCTGTCCAATGTCAATTTTTTTTTTTTGTCAATTTTGTCTCTATTTGACAAGTTTCTGTAAGGTAATCAAACTGAATATAAATAAAAGGTAACTTTTAATATAATGAAACTAAAAGAATATAGTCCTTAATGCAAATCAAAAAAATGAAATAAAAAAAGGAATGTAGTAGGAGAAATAGCGCACGGCGGCACCCAAAATTGATAGCTGTCTGTCCTACCACTCCGACGGAAGGTTCAGCTTACTCCTAAAAGGGCGAACCCGTCCGGAACGTTTCGCTTTAATAAATAGCCCTAGTTCTCCCTAATCCTAACGTTTCCCGAGATAGTAAGCTCACCTAGCCCAGGGATAGCCTCTCTTTTCTGTTCCCGGACTATTGATGCAAGCTGAACCTTCCGTCGGAGTGGTAGGACAAATGATTATCAATTTTGGGTGCCACCGTGCACTATTTCTCCTACTACATTCCTTTTTTTATTTCATTATTTTGATTTGCATTAAGGGCTATATTCTTTTAGTTTCATTATATTAAAAGTTACATTTTATTTATATTCAGTTTTGATTACCTCCCTGATTTATTGCTTTGATTTTTTGGTAGTCTCAGACCTATCTTACTTATCAAGTCTCAATTTATTCTAAGTTTCTGTAAGGGCCTTTTTTTTCAGCTACATTTTTTTTTCCTTACAATTGATCAACAGGATCCATTGTATTTTTGTATAATGTAACTCTATGGCAATAATTTCTTGCACTAGTTTGTTTGATGCTCATTTATTTTACATGATAATTACAAATGAGCAAATTGATCAAAATTTGATTCGGGTTCAATCTGGCAGAATTGATCAACCAATTTGATTCAGGTCTGAATTGCTTCTTTTGTAGTGAAGACAGGGAAAATCCAGCACCCAAACGTGGAGAAAATCAGTAAGTCCCGTCATGGATCCTTGGCCAGTCTAAGCCCAACACAACAGCAGCAATTACAGGGACGGATCCGGCGGACTTGATCAAACATCAGCTTTATTGCAGTACTCACATTAAAAACTGATTATTATTATTTATTTTAATGCACCATTACTTCCATGGCACTGTACATCCAGATGGAGTTACACAAACATTAAACTACAATAAACAAGAAACTATTAAAAGACTGGTACAGAGGGGTAGAGGACCGTACCCACAAGAGCTTACAATCTATTGAAGCAGTCTTGATATGTTACAACTTTACTTAATCGTAGACAGTTGTACGATACGAACATAACTCATCAATACTGCTCTGATGATGTGAGGTTTATAATGTGAATACTTCAATAAAGCTGATATTTTTTCAATTCCACTGGATCCCTCCTTGTAATTGCTGCCAAATTGATTCTACCTGAAGCGAAAGTACGCCAGTTGGCCTAAAAATTTGTGTATGACACTCTTAGGTCTTCCAGGACTCATATTTTTTCTCTTGTTTCTCACTTTTTTTAAAAAAATGTTTTATTAATTTCTTTCTCTAAAATGAATCACCAAAAATTCTGATTCAAATTTACCTCAAATTTTTGCAAAATTCATGTTGAATACAATTAGCTTAGAATCAACTCGCTCATCTCTAATGATAAAACAAGATACTTCAACAAGATAAAAAAAGTTGTGTAAATCTAGTCTTACTGAAGACAGTCGATATCATAGTATGTAACAACAATCTTGTATAGCGACAGTCCATCTGATTTTGCTGAAATAGAAATGTAGTATTACATGGCAGCCATTTACATGAATGGTCATTTAGCAGCATGGTAACGCAGTGCTTAACACTGGTGCCTTGCAGGATTGGAGTCCTAAGTTCAAATCCAACCAAGGACAACATCTGCATGGAGTTTGTATGTTCTCCCCATGTTTGCATGGGTTTTCTCCCACACCCCAATTGATATTGATAGGGAAACTAAATTGTGAGCCCAACTGGGGACTGTGAGTAATGATAATGTCTATAAAGTGAATAAAATTATAATAATCCATGTAATGCAAAGAAAGCCTGAGTCCGCCAGAATATGTGCGACTCTAATAGAGACACTCTCTCACCTGCTCTTTAGTGGGAACCCCTCTTACTGATGTCTATAAGCAGCATGGTGGCTCAGTGCAGAGCAAATGGAGGCCAGCCTGCTTCAGTTTGCTCTGCCCTGAGGTCCTGAGTTCAGATCTGACCAAGGGCAACATCTGCATGGAGACTATGCGTGAGTTTCCTCCCACACTAGAAGAACATGCAGATAGGTAATTTGGAGTTGAGATTGGGAGTCCCAGGGGAGAGACAGTCAATGATGACAGTGCTGTGGAATATGTAAGTGTTACATTAATCTACTAAAATAAATAAATATGCCCAAATAGAACATACAGACATAAACCCGTGATAGAACAGAGATCTAATACTTTTAGAGGACACATCTTCAATTCAGCATTAATCATTCTACAGTCATCTGTTACTGAAATGAAATATGTGAATGGCTTCTATGAGTTACTACAAACAGTGTGTAATACCAGTAAAATACACTACCAGCACAATATATGAATAGATTAATGTATGAGTAAAAGAAAAACCCTTTCACTATATCATATATCACAAGTTAACGCTGCGTCGGTTATTATAAAAAGACAATGGTTAACCTATTTGACTAATGCTATGCAAAGCGAAGGGGTAAGCAGTCACTGGAGAGACGCTGATACATTTTTAATGACTTGCCATATGTTCTGAGTTTAAACACATTTTCACCTCCTTGTTATTCTGTGTTAAAGTTTCAGAGCTCAAGATTAAAAGGACAGGGGTGAGCATCACGTGGCTGGTATCAGAACTACTGGGAAATCTAACAGAGGCAATCCTGGCACATCAGCAACTACTATTCGACAATTTAATATTGCTATCCTAAGAACAGACTACACGGCTTCAAAATGTCACGTAAACAGTCCTGCAACATATACTGTATGCATGTTTCTGGATTCTTCAGATTTCATACTACAAATCACACTAGATGCAATGCAAATATTCTCTTCCTTACAAACAAAAGATGAGCTGGCTTATCTTCGGCTATGGGCAGTGAGATTGGGTTCTGGTTGCATTTCCCAACTGTATGCATCACCTCTGGATTTGAAAATGCCGTATACTATATAGATTTCTGGTGAATACAATATGTTCACTTTTTTAAGATTCATCAATTTTAATATAATGGAACGATTTTAATTAGGCTGATCATGGAGTCTACAGCATACAGTATATGTTTACATTTTTTACTATAGTTCCACTGGATGTAATTAAATTCTTGCTGTCCTCAAGATCTGCTCTTCGGGACTGACTTCCAAAATGTATTAAAAATTTTATGAACATTTCTAAATAAAAATCTATTTTAACTCTAGATTGTTGGTTTGATTTTGGTCATGTTACATGTATCAAAAGGTAACCACCAAAAAGCAACAGCCGGGAATCAAGTAAAAAAATAAGTATTAGATAATTACAATAAAATCAGATGATTAAAATATCAGATCAGAAGTGGTACAAGAGATACACGAGGCACATAGCCTAAGCAGGGAAACACCATGGACGGCACTTGGTTACATTTTTTATAAAGAAATCACCCATGCTGGTCACACAATGTAAAGAAACATGATTGGTAAAGTGTAAGTGCAAAAATATACATGTAATTCAATACCCCAGGGCTAAATACATAACGCCCAATGAGACCAGATAACAATCAGATACATAAATTATAAATGTACCATACCAGCCAAAGGGACACTGGCCCCTGGCAACTTTTGGACTTGAATTCTACTTTTATCATCAGTAGAAATGAGCAAGTTCCTCAAAATTCAATTCGAGTTTGATTCTGCCGAATCAGTTGACTAATTTGTTTTTGGTCTGAATCCTTTCTTCCTGAATCAAAAGGATAGGAGATATCCTAGGACTTATATTTTTTCTCCGTAGTCTCCTATTCCTTTCCTTTTATTTTTTATTTTTATTACATTTTCCTGTTCGTCTTCCCAAAATTTGCCCAAATCAAATTACCAAAAATTGGATTGAAACCTGATTAGAATCTATTTATTCATTGCTAATCATCAATTTTCCCCTCTGTATGCTCCATTTCTAATTGCCAGTTTTCTTTTATTACATTATCAGGTGTAGTGCAAAGGCATGATATATATCAGTATAACACAGCAAAGGAGTATGCAATAGCATGCTATTCCATATAATGGTATACAGCACCCCAATATACATATATACCGTATTTTTCGCTTTATAAGACGCACCTGATGATAAGACGCACCTAGGTTTTTGTAAAGGAAATTAAGAAAATAAAATATTTTGAACCAAATGGTGTGCTTTTGGTGGGTTTTGAACTAATGGGAGGTCTGTGGATGGCACACTGTTATGGGGGATCTGTGGATGACGCTGTTACGGGGATTTGTGGCGGACACTTATAGGGGGATCTGTGGAGGGCACTTATAGGGGGATCTGTAGAGGACACATATAGGGCCATCTGTAGAGGACACATATAGGGCCATCTGTAGAGGACACATTTAGGGCCATCTGTAGAGGACACATTTAGGGCCATCTGTAGAGGACACATATAGGGCCATCTGTAGAGGACACATATAGGGCCATCTGTAGAAGGCCATCTGTAGAGGACACATATAGGGCCATCTGTAGAGGACACATATAGGGCCATCTGTAGAGGACACATATAGGGCCATCTGTAGAGGACACATATAGGGCCATCTGTAGAGGACACATATAGGGCCGTCTGTAGAGGACACATATAGGGCCATCTGTAGAGGACACATTTAGGGCCATCTGTAGAGGACACATATAGGGGCATCTGTAGAGGACACATATAGGGCCATCTGTAGAGGACACATATAGGGCCATCTGTAGAGGACACATATAGGGCCATCTGTAGAGGACACATATAGGGCCATCTGTAGAGGACACATATAGGGCCATCTGTAGAGGACACATATAGGGCCATCTGTAGAGGACACATATAGGGCCATCTGTAGAGGACACATATAGGGCCATCTGTAGAGGACACATATAGGGCCATCTGTAGAGGACACATTTAGGGCCATCTGTAGAGGACACATATAGGGGCATCTGTAGAGGACACCTATAGGGGATCTGTGGAGGACACCTATAGGGGATCTGTGAAGGACACCTATAGGGGATCTGTGGAGGACACCTATAGGGGATCTGTGGAGGACACTTATTGGGGGATCTGTGGAGGACACTGTTATGGGGATTTGTGAAGGACAGTGTTATAGTGGGATGACTGTTATGGGGGGATCTGACCCCTTTGCATTGGGCCCCAATTATTAGAGCCATCACATATAAAGTGTATGAAGCAGCCCCTAGCAGGGCTGCTTTGCTAAACTAACTTAGCTTCCATAACTTTTCAGTACTCACTATGAATGAATGCAGGCAGCAGGTAGAACGGCAGCGCAGGTCCCTCACTCACTCACCCGGAGTGTGACTGAGTGAGAGAGCTGCGCTGCCGTCCTACCTGCTGCCTGCATTCATTCATAGTGAGTACTGAAAAGTTATGGAAGCTAAGTCAGTTTAGCAAAGCAGCCCTGCTAGGGGCTGCTTCATACACTTTCTAAGCGATGGCTGCTCTGACCGGGGCCCGGCTTAATAAACTTCAGTGACTGCGCCGGGCCCCGCTACTACCCCCATAGCGCCCGTCTTTACATCTCACTGGCACATCGCAGGCCGCTATGCTATGCAGCACAGCGCGGCATGCGATGTGCCGGCCATGTAATACTGCTCTATTCACTTTATAAGACGCACAGCCACTTTCCCCCCACTTTGGGGGGGAAAAAAATGCGTCTTATAAAGCGAAAAATACGGTATATACACCAAACCCCCTAAATAAATACAGATCCCAGATGTAATCCTTTACTTCCTTCCCAGCATGTTATGTACATCTACATCACATGTCCTAGAGGAGTATATGAGGTGGGCTCAAGTGATGAGCATGATCCATGTACAACAGAGGTAAAACATCTTATAAACAGTTTATTAGAATGTTTAAAATTACACAATAGATAAATATGAAAAGCTAAATAAATCTTTTTTTCCCATTGATCACATGCAAATCTGCAGAATAAACAATTAGCACTGTAAGAACAGTGGGGTCTTCCTGATCATTCTCACTGTGGAAACAGATAACTTCAGGTGGATCTGGATAATCTCAATCTAAGAAGTGGGAGAATGGTCAGGGTTTTCATTGGGTATTTTAATAAATTGTCACTCTTAAAATTAACAAGGATAACCCTGCCATCTTCTTCAGTATCTTTGGTAAGTCACATAATTGATTTGTTCATTTCTAGGCATTATTTCTTTAGTACAGTGGGTCATATACACCATTCACAAAAAGTTAGGGATATTTGGCTTTTGGGTCAAATTTATGGAAAATGTAAAAAGTTCCCGCTACTGTGATATTATTTCATGAAAGTAGGACATTTAAGTAGAAGCAGCAATGATGATTTCCTCATCCCAAACAATTTATTGAAAGAAAAGCCAACACCAGTGGTGGGTATACCGCCACAAAAATGTCAATGTCTCAGTAACCTGGCATGTGGCCTTGAGCATCAATTACAGCTTGACAACGACGTCTCATGCTGTTCACAAGTCGACTTAATGTCTACTGGGATATGGCATCTCACTCTTTTGAAGGGCGGCCCTCAGGTCATTGAGGTTCTGGGGTACAGAGTTACGAGCCTCTACATGGTGACTCAGCTGATCCCATAGGTTTTCAATGGGATTCAGGTCTGGAGAAAGACCAGCAGCTGTTCCCTAATGATGCGTCCTCGATGAGATGGCGCATTGTCATCAATGAAGATGAAATTAGGCCTGTGTTGTTCATGCAGAGGCATAATGACTGGATTAATGATGTTATTCAAGTAGTATGGACTTGTCACTGTACAATTCACAAAGTGTAGGGCAGTTCTGTATTGACTAGACACTCCTGCCCACACTAACACAACCACCACCAACAGCTTGTCTGGTAACAACAGTGCCTGATGCATAGCGCTCTCTTTGATGTCTCCAACATTGTTGCTGGCCATCATTTCTGCTCAGCACAAATCGACTTTCATCAGTGAACAGCACTGAGGACCCCTGGACCCACACCTAGCTTAGATACTTCCTGGCCCATGCAAGACAATGACACCTGTGTCTGGTGGTGGGGTCAAGTACCCTTGCAGGTCATCTAGCAGGCAGACCATGCTGATGTAAACGGTTTCGATTGGTCTGATGTGATACTTGGTTGTCTCTAACCTCCCTTAAATGTGCCTAGAATTGTGTGGCATTCATCATCCGGTTCCACAGGGCATTGTTTACAATAAAGAGGTCATCAGTGTACGATGTGGCCAAACAACGTCCACTACTATTCTGTGACTGTTCCATTCTCTCTGTATCTCTGTTGCAACCTGCTGATGACACTCTGTGACACTCTAAGCTCAGTGGTTACTTCCATCTGAATGTCTGTATGGAATCCTTCCATATTTTCTAAGTTTGTTCTTTTTCCAACTCAAGAGCAGGTTCATGTGCAATATGCTTTTTTGCCATTCACTACACATGAGTGCCTCTTACAAACCATACTCCATCTCTCAATTTGTTTTCTGTCAAACATAATACATGTTGGCACACTAATGGTTCTTTTGGAGACTTTATTCTCTCCAACCAGCCTAGGTATGAGTGCCGGGACCTGTCATCTCAAGCTTGAAGAGTAATTCACCTTAAAATGAACAAAAACTTGTCAGTATGTGAATAACCTTGAGTTGTCCTTCTAGTCACAAACTCTAATCAGCTATTTTATAGCAAAATGTGCCTAAAGATAACCCATAGGGCCACTGTTTAAATTTCCATGGCATGTTACCTAGACAACTAGATTTTTTAACATGTGTTGACACATACTGAATATACTCTTTAATTTAGATAGACCTGCCAATAATGAGTCTGTGATACTTCAGAACTTGTCTCCAATAAGAATATTATTGTGTGATTTTAAGAGAACACAGCATATAACCAGAAAGCCATAACTATGGAATAGAATAATTAATAATACCATAAAGGAAAAATAAAAAAGAAAACACATCGCTATGTAAAAGGTAGTGTTTCCTGGATACTTGCTATGTCAACACAGGCCTCATAAATACAGTGTGGATTGAGAGGGCATATGTTAATTAAAGAAACACTCCCACAAAAATGTTTATTCTCTGACCTGTTAGAAAGGTACATGATGTAAACTGGAGTGATGCTAATCTTTGTACTAGTGACTGTATTTGTCAGTTATAAACTCACGTCTGATTCTCAGCTGTGTCACATGACCAACACTCTGACTCTCCAAATAACACAGCATCTTATGTGTGGACAGGAAGCCAGTAACTTCCTGTACTGTGTCAGTTGGAGATCAGAGTGCTGGTCACATGACACAGCTGAGAATCAGAAGGGAGGTTATAAATCACAAATACGGTAACTGGTTGGAGGTGACCTTCACTGCAGTTTACATCATTTTCATAATTTTCTAAATTTCATCTTCTGCGCTACATGCCAGAATGAATGTTATATTGTTCCTGTGCCTTTAAATTGCTGTGTATGTACATAGGCTCCAAAGACTATGATGACTGTTTTTCTATGCTAATTTATTTCTGCAATACTGTTTGGGCCACTGTGATAGCAGCTACGAGGATCGGAGGTTAATGTTTTAATAATGAGGGGCAGATGCTTTAGGCTGTTTTGCAGTGGGGTGGGGTGCTTATTTAAATTGGGCTGTAAGAGATGTGCATGAGAAAGCAGTTGGTACGTGACAGTAAAACTGTCTGTGTAGAGCCGAGCTAGAAGGGTTGCAGAGCTGAGTTAGGAGATCAGTTAGAGGAGGAGACAAGGGGTTTGAGAAACCAGCAGAGTGGAAGCTGCTGTGAGAGCTGGACAGAACACAAGCTGCCATTGAAAAGGGCCTGGTGAGTGACTTCTGTTATGTTGCAGTGGCATTGCAGGAGGTGCTGACTGGGTAGCATAGGTCTGGGATAGGCGATGAGAGTCAGTACTGTGGATGCCTTTAAACTGTTGAGTAGAAAATTGCTATCTCAACAAGCAACAGGCCTGCTGGGGGTTAAATGAACCACCCCCTGCAGCACAATCAAAGATAACTGCCAAGTACTGTCATGGTGCCTTATCATTTCAGTACAGCTTCTGTTTTTTCCAGCCTGTATATTCCTGCTAGAGTTCAACAACCAATGACCTACAGTCTACTAAATCTCTGCTCTGACAGGAAACCAGGTGTCAAAGCAGCATCTAATCAGTCTGGCAGATTTGGTAGTAGTGATATGGTCGCCATTTTATCATGCAAAAAACAGATATTTTTTAAAATCCATGTTTAACATGTTTATTTGAGATGAGCAAAGTTATTAAAAATTGTATTCGGCTGCTTCGCCAAATTTCACAAAGAATTACTGCTTCATTAAGTGTATTTCTTTGTATGTAGCGGGTGCAATGATAGGGAACGGCAATCGCCCTGCCTCTTCATCATGGAACCCCTCCGATGCCACGTTCATCATTGATTGCTGCATCTGAGGCTACAATTTAAGGATTTCAGGGGTTAATCATGCTAAAAATAATAAAAAACCCATCACTTTATCAATTTGCTCCTGTAGAGGCCATTGCAGCCATCTTGATTGAAGACACCGTGTGAAATGTAGCACAGTGACGTTATGACATCAGGCGTTTACTGCAATGAAGATGGCTGGGACTCTTTGCATGCAAATGGATGAGGTGAATATGTATTTTTTTTCCAGCATTTCAGGGAAAATTGATTCGTTACCACAAAGCGCAAGGAAATTCAGCTTTGCGGCGAATCAAATGTTTCCTGAAATTCGGATTGAAGTCGATTTGTTTGACTTTGATTCGCTCAACACTAATCTTTAGCCAAGTATCTACAGTATATTGGTCTTTCTTAATTTATTTGGGGGTGAAGCATTCATTATGGTACGTTGACACACACTCATAGGTGAGAAGTGCCATCATGGTATTGGAAAATGGTCTGGAAAATGTCACCAAGGAGCAGTTGTGAGCTGTCTGTGGAAATCATTGATGCATTAGAATAGTATTTTGAGACAGCTTGTGGGCTTATTTGTGGGCTGGGGGTTAAGCATATTGCAAGCCTTGGGAGGCATCAGTTCTAGGAACTCTGTGATAGGGCTGTGATAAACATCAGTCCTGTGGAGAGCGAAGATGGGTCTTTGGTGATAGACTTAACCCTGGAGAAAGCCAGGGTTTAGGGAAGGCTGTGTCAGATGACAGCCTGGGGCAGACAGGTGTAGAAGGAGATTAGTAAGGCCTAGATAGCTCAGTCCTCTGTTGTAGTAGAACAAGAGTTGTTGGAGGTATTAGTTGAGGAAAGGCTCACAGAAGCAGAGCCAGATATAGGAATGAACCTTCTTCTGTTCAAAGCACAAAAAATATATTTATGAAAAGATGCCTTGTGAGTTGACATTTGGCTATGGCAAGTTCCTGAGATCATCATGAAGACAATACATGTTTTCAGTTAACACTGACCTTTTCAAAGTTAGAGCTTACTTGCTTAAAGCACTGTTCAAGTTGTGTTCCAGAGCATTCAAGTATTCTGCATCAATAGGAGCAAATAGCAAACATCAAGTGTAACAGTGGCACCTAAATCATATTGCAACCACTAAGCTTTGCTGCCTGAAAGGACAATTGTAACCATCAAGCGAGCAAGGTTTTCTGTTTACCTAATCCAGTCTGTGACTGTTTCCTTAAAGAACCCTTGATTGTGATCTTATAGGTTTCTACCAGGATGATAAGCCTCAGGCTAAGCATGTATTGACATTGGGTGACTAGTATCATAAAAACTGTCATACTGTGTTAAGTCAGATTTAGATTGGTTACAACTCCTTTACCAGGCATCCAATTCTAGGAACATCAGATACATCAGGACTAGGTCATGAGTGAAACTGGCGATGGGGGGGGCAAGGCAGTCCGTCTGATCAGTCCTTAGGTTAAAGAGTAGAGCTTAGAGCAAACTGAGCTACGGGAGACCTAAGTTGTAAATTCACACTCACAAAGTCATACCCACTTTTTACTTGAGGTGTTTTTACACAGGATGGATTTATGATATTTTTTGTTATGGTTTGCTCAAAACTGAAGTAACATAAGGCCACAACTAGAGATGACCGAATCGAATCCCACGAAGTGGAATTCGATCCGAATTTCAGGATAAATTCGATTTGCCTAGAAGCGGAATTTCCTTGTGCTTCGTGTCGGCGAATCGATTTATCCTGAAATAGTGTAAAAAACAAAAAAAATCCATACTTACCTCCTCCATTCGCTCGCGATGGGCCGCCAGCCGCCATCTTGATTGAAGATCCTGGGCGAAATCCCACGCATAGTGACGTATGACGTCACCACGCCGGCCGACGTGATGACGTAATCCCGCGCCGCGCGAGATTTCGCTCCAGATCTTCAAGCAAGATGGCGGCGGCCGGCCTGTCACGAGCAAATGTAGGAGGTAAGTTTGATTTAATGTATTTTTTTATGTTTATTTTACACTGTTTTTACACTGCGATCATGTATAAATGCGGCATCTGAGGGGTACAATGACAATTACAAACTCTGGTCACCCTATTCAGTCTTCATAAAATAGCTGCTGGAGTCTTAGACTAGATCTACTCTCAGCAAGCCTAAGACATGCCCCTGCTCCCATTCACTGACAAGGACAGTGGAATCTTTGCAACAGAAGCACCCTATCTTTGGTGTTGTCTCTTTGGGATAGGAAAGTCACTTTAATGTGCACTTGCATTTTTGAATGAATTTTCACGCTTTCTTGATCCTGGGAATAATAATTATAGAAATTATAAAAACAGGACTATGTGAGTATTTTTTTCTAAAGTATAAATACATGTGTTGCATTTTAATTTATTTTATAAGATGCAAACTTGGATGGGTTGTAAATTACCAGCTCTGCCTCAGAATAAAACAGATTAAACATTTACTATTATCATGCAACACAACTCAGCATAATATTTTCATCGCCCAGTGCCAGGTTCCTATCATTTACATCTCTGCTCTTCAGCGCTGACAAGAAGTAGGTCACAGAATGCAGGAAATCAAGAATATAAATACAAAAATAAACACCTTATGAAGAATTTGCCAGCACCAGGCTCTTCCAATTGGATTTGAAAGTTTCTCAGGAAATCTATTTTCAGCAATTTTCCATACTGCCTACAGGAGTTCAATTCAGAAAAGCCCCTGCTACAGTGCAACAGAAATGGAAAGGTGTCAATAACAGGGAGAAAAACTGTATACTAATAACGTAGCTGTCTATGATGTGCAGTGATATTTTAAGTGGTATCTAGCGAGTTGGACAATTAACAATGCACACTTAACCTGGAAACATCTTTTGATGAGGACATGCTGAGTGTGTTTGTGTGCGCACGTGTCTGACAGGTTGTCTCCAGAGGTGGCAAAGGTGGAGCTATTCCAGATATTAGGCCAGCTGCTTCACACACTGATTGCCCATTGTACTTGGCTTCTGTCATTTAACCTATGAACCTTAGGATTGATTGGGCCCTGATGAAAACCCAGAAATCCGCAGAGAGCTAATTACCTTGTTCCCTCTTTCTGTGCATTTTAGCTTTCATCTGCTCACCTCCCGAATCACAAAAACATTCTCACTGCTTCAATCGCCTCCCGCTCAGTTCATTTTTTGTGCCTTCATCATGTTTCCCTTCTTTTTCTCACCATCATTCTCTGTTTCCCCGCCAGTCTTCATGCTTTATTTTCCGAGCTTGGATTTTGCTATCCATGTCAGTCCTTTGTATTCTTCTTTTCAGTGCTGAAATATGGCTCCATTTTTCTCACCTTAATTGTTTCTTTATGCCTCGCATTCAGTCTATTGCTATAGATGGCATTCCAGGTACATTCATCTACGGTATTGATCTTTAGTTCTATGTTTTATCGTCATTATCATTAGGGAACATGCATTAAATTCAGTTTTTTTGGTGAAACCATTAAAATATAAATCTGGGTGCAGAATGCCATAAAATAAAGAGTGAGATGTTTATATAATGGTGTTACTATGAGGTGCAATATTCACAATACTAATTTGAAATACATAGCTAGAAATTGAGGCAAGTTCAATGCACAATTTCTGAGATCTCTTCAGAGTCTGTATTTGCAACTGCTTTCGTGCACCTACAAACATGTATGGCTTCCTCTAGTGTCTACAGTGCAGGGAATTTACAGTTCCCCATGTTGCCTCCACTCTGGACCTGACTCTACAGAGCAACTGGGAAAAGTAAGAAATTTTGCCTAACCCTGTATTTTATTAAAACACTGCCCACAGACTCACCCCTGACAGTTTTGTCAGGATCTTGGGTTAGATTGGGACAGTTAGGTCTCGTATACATGGTTGTCTTATAAAAGTCTGGTGAAGAAATCTAAAGGACCAAGTGTCTCTGGAGATACTTAGAAGTGTTTTTTTTATCTTAGTTACATAATTGATCAAATTCATGAAGCCCAACCTATAATCCTCCTATGTTGATCCAGAGAAAGGCAAAGACCAACATTAGAGATGAGTGAAGTTATAAAAATTTTGATTCAGCTGCTTTGCCGAATTTCACAAAGAAATTTGCTTTCAAGGATGAATTACTTTGTCATGAAATGCATTTCTTTGTAAGTACAGGGCGCAATGACAGGGAACAGCGATTGCACCCCCACCATCATCGAATCCCTCAGATGCCGCGCTCATCACTGATTGTAGCATCTGATGTAAAAATGGAGACCGTTCAGGGGTTAAAAAAAAGTCATCTGATTGAGTATGAAGAGGCTGCCGTGGCCATCTTGATTGAAGATCTTGTGTGAAATCTCACGTGGTGCGTGATGACGTCATTAAACTGGTTGAAGTGGTGATATCATATATCGCCAAGTACAAGATTTTGGGCAGGATTTTCAATCAAGATACTGCGGCGGCCTCTTCGCACTCTAACGGATGAGGTGAATATGTATTTTTTTTCCCATTTCAGGGAAAATGGATTAGTTACCACAAAGTACAAGGAAATTCTGCTTCGAGATTAATCAAATTTTCCCTGAAATTCGGATCAAAGTCCACTTCAGATACTTCGATTCACTCAACACTACCCAATATGAAGCAGGAGTCAATTGCCCCATATTAAGGTAAACAATTCTCTAACTCTAATAAATTAGAACATATCCACAGATTAAAATCCCACCTTAAGTGATCTACTGACCAAAACTTGTAGGATTATATTTTTCAAGAAGGGCATCCAGGCCCTGAAATTATACAATGAATCAACCAGCACAACATTTTGTGGCAGGGAGTTCCACAGTCTCACTCACTCTAAGGCTTCATTCACACGACCGTATTTTGTTTCCGTGTCCGTTCCGTTTTTTTTGCGGACCGTATGTGGAACCATTCATTTCAATGGGTCCGCAAAAAAAACGGAAGGTACTCCGTTTGCATTCCGTTTCCGTATGTCCGCATTTCCGTTCCGCAAAAAAGATAGAACATGTCCTATTCTTGTCCGTTGTGCTGACAAGGATAGGCATTGTTACAATGGATCCGCAAAAAAACCGGACACGGATGCCATACGGAACGTCATCCGTTTTTTTTGCGGATCCGCAATTTGCGGACCGCAAAACACATACGGTCGTGTGAATGAAGCCTAACAGTAAAGAATCCCTGTCTATGATGATGGTGAAACTTCCTTTCCTCTAGATGTGAAGGATGTCCCCTTTTCATCAGTACAGACCTCTGTACTGTCCATTCATATATTTGTAATGTACATTGGAACTGTACATCAGGATGACCTTATATAGTCTTTTTTCATTCATGGATACAGTGCACAAATATGGGTTTTTCTCAATTACATGCTGCTTTACCCAGTCACATAGAGCCAAGTGATGCATAATATAACTGTGTATGTACTTTGTATGCTACCATATAGACTCTGTGAACATATGGCTATTCTTTTGTGATAATACCATACAAGTAAACATATTTTCCTTTGATCAGAAGGATTTTATATGACTACATTTTTGTAGAGAATTACAGAGACACCTTTTGTTTGAATTTGTAGTGTTTAAGACTAGCATTCAAGAACATATTTAAATAAATTATCAGGCATATTCTTAAAGACTTAGAAGTCTGAAACATAAGCTGTTCATTTTGTTTTCACCAAGTTCTAACCTGTGAAGAAATAAAAACCGTAATACATTTATGAAGACATTAGTCCTGGAAAATCCGTTTCATGTACAAATTATCAGACATATGGCACAGATTTCTATTGTTTCCAAACAATTGGATTGTCTCCATCGCTGGGTAGATTAGTGGTGTTACTTCCTGTCAAAATTACAGAGCATTCATAAAGTCTTCAGACCCTTTTATTTTTTTCACATTTTGTAATGTTGCGGTCTTGTGCTAAGATTAAAAAAATATCGTTTTTTCTCATTTATGTGTTCTCATTACCCCTTAATGAGAAAATGAAAACTTTTGCTAATTTATTAAAACGGAAAAACTAAAATTTCACATGGCTGCAAGGATTCAGACCCTTTACAATGATACTTGACATTTAACTCTGGGGGCCTGCCCAGAGTTTTTGATAATCTTTGAGATGTTTGAAGTTTCTACACCTTGAGTGGAGTCCACCTGTGATAAATTCAGTTGATTAAACATGATTTGGAAAGACCCAGCCCTGTCTATGTAAGGTCTCACAGCAGAAATTGTATATAAAAGCAAAAACCAAGCCATGAGAAGTAATGAACTGCCTGTAGAGCTCAAAGACAGGACTGTGTGTACACCGAGATCTGGAGAAGGGTACAAAACATTTTCTGCTGCACTGAAAGTTCCCAAGAGCACAATGGCCTCTATAATTCTTAAATGGAAGAAGTTTAGAACAACCAGGACTAGAGCTGGCCTCCCCTTCAAACTAAACAATTGAGGAAGAAGGGCCTTGATAAGAAAGGTAATCAATACAGATGAGCAAAGTTCTCAAAACTTCGGCTGCTTTGCAAAATTTAACAAAGTAATTTGTTTCGCATTTCTTTGTGAGTAGTGACAGCAATGGGCACAATGATGGGGAACGGCGATGGTGCTGCATCATTGAGCCCTTCACATGCTGTGTTCATCGCTGATCACAGCATCTGAGATGACCATTGAGGGCTGTCAGGGTTTAATCTGTTAAAAAAAATTAAAAATACTCACTTTATCCATTTGCTTGCAAAGAGCCATCTCAAGTGGTGCATGATGATGTCATCATGGTGGCTGGCATGGTGACGTCTTACTTCACCACACATGAGATTTCATGTGGAACCTTAAATCAAGATGGCTGTGGAGTACTCTTTGTGCGCAAATGTATGAGTACAAATTTTTTTTTAATCGTCATTTTAGGGAAAATTGATTCCAACACGAAGCACAAAGAAATTCGGCTTTGCCGGGAATCGATTTTTACCTGAAATTCGTATCAAAGTCCACTTCGCGAACTTCGATTCACTCAACACTAGTAACCAAGAACCCAATGGTGACTTTGGCTGAGCCCCAAAGATCCTCTGTGAAGATGGCACATACTCCCAGACAGCTATCCTATAAGTCAATGTTCAACCCTTTAAATAGGACTAGAAGGTGCTGCCTTGTTGAATATCCGAGTCATGTGTCAAGGCCTATTTAAAGGGTGGAAGATGCCTTACATCTGGTGGCATTAGAGGCAGAGCTTGCTGTGATCTCACTTGCATACCTTTCTTTCCAGAAGAACATGTGTACCCTATAAGCCAATTAAGGTGCGCTCTCTTCCCAAGGAGAGATAGTACCATCCAAATCCAAATATAAGATAGAAATTTTTTGGTGTGCAGGATATATCAGCTTTAAAGAGGATTAGCAATAATTTTTTTTATAAAGTGGAAAATCCCTTTATCTGAAAAGCTTTTTAGAGAAGATTATAAATGCAACTATTATTGTTTAATTCTATGTAGTAATTAAATATAATTCAATGAAACAATGTAAGTCCAAAACATATATATGGAGCTTCAAGTCAATGTTTTTTAAAGTTAAAAGGTTTAGAAACCTCATTTTCATGTACCCTATTGGCGAATTCTGAGTTAATAGAGGGTTCTCTGTTCAGGATCTTCATCTCTTGTCCAAAATGGAGAGCTGCTACAAACGTCATCTGTCTGGCGGATGTATCCTGCCCTGCATTACACAGACAACCCACTAATTTGAACGTGGTGGTAGTGTGTAATGCTTAAGGAGTAAACATTTAATATATCATATGCAATATGCATCATATGCAATGTATATACCTAATATTTTGATCTGTGGAGGTTCGAGTGCCATCAATCGGTCAAACAAGTAGGAAGAAGCGCTGAGATGAGTGCTGTCTATCCTTGTTGCTGAAGACAGGCAGAAATCTCAGCACTCGGATCCTAACCAATCAAAACTTTTATTATTTTTTTTTAAGTGCAGTTACTCTTTAATTCCCACTGTGGTGGTACTGCGGGGAAAAAGAATACTTAGTGCTAGATTTCCTCACAAATCACTGCTAATCATTGGAGTCCTAGCAAGGGGACACTGTAATCTGCCTATTGTCATTGTACCCGTCTGTAAAGAAAGGATTGTCAAAAGTGGCGAAGCCATTTAAGTATAATACTCCTGAGAAATGGTCGAAAGAAGAACAGTTTAGATATAAATTATATAGTTCCTGACTGTAGCTTGGTTGAAAATCAACTCTATTAACCAAATGAAAATAGATATATTTTCTTGAGACCTGTGCTAGCAGTGAGGTCCACAAAGGCAGTAACAGGTTTATCTTAACAGTGAATTTGTTTTTGAAAGATAAGAGTGATCATCCCTTTAAGCGAGAGGCATAACAAGACATCTCTGGAGTCTTTAGGTGGGTAATACAAGCCCGCAGAGTTTCTCAAGGTCGTCAGTTCATCTTCACAGTGATTAGTGGCTGTGAGACATCGATTGCTGACTGTAAATAAATTATAATAACTTCTTTCGGCATCTTTAAGAAATGAAGCCAAGTGATGTTTGAGTTGTGAAAAAGATTGGAAAAAGAAGAAGATACTGACAGAAATCAGCATCATTAGGGTAAGATTTCAACAAGCCTCCCAAATGGCTAGCTCCTTGACGTGATAGCATATACTTTACCACTTGTAGAGATACCAAATGGTGAGTTGTTTTAGTGACCCAACTTCTGCTTTTCTAAAGGCATACCACTTAGCTTACAGAAAAGTATAGATCAATTAGATAGGTTTCATATATATGCATTAACTGATGGACACATTTATGGACAAAAGGGCTGGCAGCAGCACCAGGCAAACCTGGGTAGATGCTAGTGTCCAAAAAGCTTTGGTGGCCTGTGCTGAATTGAGCAAACATCCTCTAAAAGTGTCAAGTTAAGGATGGGGTACACAAGGAGCTCATTGTCTGTAAACCAAAGACCCGTGTACATATGGAGCTGTCCCACCTTATGGTTGTTCTTCTAACCCTATGGTATATCTTGGACACTATGTTGATAATTACTTTTAACACAGTGGTTCCCAACCAGTGGCTGGGAGCCACATGTGGCTCACGACTCCCTGTTGAGTGGCTCACCACAGGAGTCCTTAGTTATGACAATATTTTAAGGCAATTGACGTTGTTGCAGACCAATCCTAGATTTACCACTAAACATTGCAAATTTGGATGGAAAATATTAGTGTTAAATTTCACGCTGAAATATTTATCAGCAAATGTTTGCAATTTTCACAGTACCAAGAAAGATTACCAAAAATTAGTGTTATTCCGTTTAGAAAAAAGATGACTGGGAGGAGATCTAATAAATACATCAGAGGTCAGTACATAAATATTTCCCATGATCTATTTACACCCAGGATTGTGACCGTGATGAGGGAACATCCTCTACATCTAGAGGAAAGAAGGTCTCTACTAGAGATGAGCGAACGTGCTCGTAACGAGTACTGTACCGCTCGACTCCCCTGCGCTCACATGGGCGCAGGCAGCTGCTTCCGTCGGGTGAGGAGGACGGAAGAGGCTGCCTGCGCCCATGCGAGCGCAGGGGAGCCGAGCGGTACAGTGCTCGTTATGAGCACGTTCGCTCATCTCTAGTCTCTACACAAACATAGAAGATGATTCTTTACAGTAAGAGCAGTGAGACTATGGAACTCTCTGCCTGAGGAGGTGGTGATGGTGAGTTCACTAAAAGAGTTCAAGAGGGGCCTGGATGTACTTCTGGAGTGTAATAATATTACAGCATATAGTTATTAGATTTCCTGAGAAGGTTCATTGATCCAGGGAGTTATTCTGATTGCCTGATTGGAGGAAGGAATTTTTTTACCCTAAAATGAGGAAAATTGGCTTCTACATCACAGGTTTTTTTTTTTGCCTTCCTCTGGATCAACTGGCAGGATAACAGGTTTAACTGGATGAACAGATGTCCTTTAGCATTACAGACTATGTTACTATGTTAGATGTTTGCTCTAAAAGTCTAAAAGTGAGCCCCCTCACCTAGATATTTATGCCACATTTTGTGTATATGTCATAAATGCCTTAGATAGAAATAGGGAACTCTTAATTATACTTGGGACTGAGGTTAATTAGTTAATTTTGTAGGGATGATGAAGGGGTCATATGCAATGTCCTCCCCGTGATTCAAGGGCATTAAGATAAGTTCATTTGGGATGTTGTCTTTATTAGGATCAGAAGTTGCACCTGTAAAAATTGTGGTTTGCCCATGATTTGTGGCTCAGGTGTCCAGAAAAAAATAGAACAGAGAAGGCTGCCAACTCCATATTACACATGGGTCAATGTCATTACTTAAAACGTTAGGTCATCCAGTGCAGAGAACACTCTAAAAATAGACGTAATGATCTATCTTTTCTTCTGTATGAACAAGACTTCTAGTGAACTCTGTAGTATCCTTATCTGGATGATTAGGAGGTGCATGAACCCCATTTACGAAGGTTATAAGAATTATGGTTCTATGGACCCTGAAAGATAGTGAGTTGGGGCAAAAGAGGAGTTTCAGTGTCAGTATTAAAGGGAGCCTGTTACCATGAAAATGCAAATTAATCTGCAGGCTGCATGTTATAGAGCAGGAGAAGCTCAACAATTAATGTGCAATCAATTTTGCTTTTTGTATTGGGCATTTTTTCTGTAACCATCCAATATTTCCAGACCTATACAGGCCCAGGTATATACAGAATTGAGTCAGAAAGTAATATGTAGTTGTTGGCTATATGAATGATCTCATATATTATTAGTTGTCCATATGCCATCGGTCTGATATGATAGCTATACAGAATGGATTACAGAAGTAGTGAACAATAAATCCAAATAGTTATGAATTTGTTTAAGGATCTCAAACCATTCACATAAGGGACATGAATTAAGTCATATTATATGTGACCTAAAGACATTGAAGTCCCTTATAAAATGCTGAAACATATGTACCTTTCAAGACATTCAGTACTGTTGTTTATTAAAGTGCCCACTCAAGGCATAAAACATGAATATCTAGTTCAAATATTCTATTTCTGGTTGGCTTCCACATAGTTTATAAGGCTGAAAAAAGACATCTGTCCATCCAGTTCGGACTGTTATCCTACAAGTTGATCCAGAGGAAGGCAAAAAACTCCTGTGAGGTAGAAGCCAATTTTCCCCACTTTAGGGGAAAAAATTCTGACTCCAATCAGGCAATCAGAATTACTCCCTGATTCAACGACCCATCTCTAGTAACTATAACCTGTAATATTATTACCCTCCAGAAATACATCCAGGCCCCTCTTGAACTCTTTTAGTGAACTTACCATCACCATCTCCTCAGGCAGAGAGTTCCATAGTCTCACTGCTCTTACTGTAAAGAATCCTCTTCTATGTTTATGTACAAACCTTTCCTCCAGATGCAGAGTATGTCCCCTCGTCACAGTCACAGTCCTGGGGATAAATAGTTCATGGAAGAGATCTCTATACTGACCTCTGATATATTTATACATGGTTATTAGATCTCCCCTCAGTCGTCTTTTTTCTAAAGTAAATAACCCTAATTTTGATAATCTTTCTGGGTACTGTAGTCCACCCATTCCAGTTATTAATTTAGTTGCCCTCCTCTAAACCCTCTCCAGCTCTGCTATGTCTGCCTTGTTCACAGGAGCCCAGAACTGTACACAGTATTCCATGTGTGGTCTGACTAGTGATTTGTAAAGTGGCAGGACTATGTTCTCATCACGGGCATCTATGCCCCTTTTGATGCAACCCATTATCTTATTGGCCTTGGCAGCAGCTGTCTGACACTGGTTTCTGCAGCTTAGTTTGCTGTTTACTAAAATTCCTAGGTCCTTTTCCATGTCAGAGTTACCCAATGTTTTACCATTTAGTATGTACTGGTGACTTGCATTATTTCTGTCCATATGCATAACCTTAAATTTGTCAGTGTTAAACCTCATCTGCCACTTCTCTGCCCAAGCCTCCAGTCTATCCAGATCCATTTGTAGCAGTGTACTGTCCTTTTCTGTGTTAATTACTTTACACAGTTTAGTGTCATCTGCAAAAATTGATATTTTACTGTGCACAATTTAATTTCATTTAATAGAGAATGGTGTAAATAGCAAATAAAATAAAAAAAGCTGTAAAGTTATGGCTACCAGGGGACTCACTTCCACCTAATTTTCAGTCCAATGCCTATTGTCAGTAAAGATCAATCCCTAGTAAGGAGTGTAGCTATAGGGGGTGCAGAGGTAGCAGTTGCTACCGGGCCCAGGATCCTGAGGGGGTCCAAAGACCCTTGTGCCACAAAAGAAGACACCAATATTAAATAAAGTGCATGCTGGTCAAGTTATACTGCTGGCTGTAGGGAAAGAGTTAGGTCAAGAATTTGGCATGAGCGGAGTGCAGTTTAAATTTTTGCCTCAGGCAGCACAAAGCCTGTGTGCTTCCCTGCCCCTGGCCACAAAGCACTTAGGGAAGAGGGACAGAACTCCTGCACCAGGACCCATGCCCCTGTAACAGAGACACAGAAGATGGCAAAGGGTGTGTGTGGCAGAGCTATCTGAGATTGTGATCCTGTTAAAATAATCGCTTCTACACTGCTTCTGAAAATCACAGGAGCATCCTGTCTTTCTGTATCTGTGATCTCCCCCTCCTTATCTGTTCTGTCTGCAAAGGACAAGAACAAAGGATGTTACAGCAGTACAATACTGGTATATTTCAATAAAGGGAGAAGACCCCTGCTTCTGAGAGAAATGCATCTAGCTGTGTAGCTGAAAAGGGAAATAATTAGACTGAAAAGAACATTAGGGAAGCCTAAAAAAGACCTGTTCTTCACAGTTAAAATTATACAAAGAAGTAGCCATTATGCAACCTTTTTTGTTTTTAAACTCTGGCACACTTTAAGTAATGATTGGGGCTCCATAACATGTTTTCTGGTTTGCTCTCCTCAAGTTAGTTACTCTCCTTGTGGCATGCCTGGCTGTATTTTTTAAAATTAAAATGGGAATATTATCCTTTGTTTTTTAGGTGCAGTATGTATGTGCAGGCAGCAGTGGAGAAAAGCAAAATTTCTTTCTTTGTCGTCATACTAAAGGGGATGGTACATAAAAGATTTGTCACAGGGTCACAGTTTTATGTAATAATAAAGTATTTCTCTGAAGGTTACTCCTATTTATGCAAATGTGCAAGCACAGTAATGAGAAATACCAAAAATTTTATAGACAGTAATTTATGTGCACCACAAGAAAAGGTTTTCCGTTCCTTAGCTTTTGGAGAGTTGGGGCTGGAAGCTATGTGTTTTTGTATATTAAATATAAAATGTAATAAAATAATTAGAAAAAAAAAACTCCATTGCGCTGTGAAGGCTTCATTTGTGAGTGATTAACATGCATACTGCCACTGAAAAGCATCTCAGACGGTCAGAAGGGATACATTTTTGTGTACAGGAGGCTACCCAGTGAACACAGGTCAGGGTGATTGATTTTTACTATGACTATACTGTAAGTTGTTTGTCTGTTTTATCTTTTATGTATTTAATAACAGTTGGTGAACTTTTGAATTCACCTAGCCTGTGTAAGCGTATCTTAGTTTCAGTTACCAGAATTCATGGTAAAACACATGGTGGCAGCGGTGGGATACAGTTTAATAAATACGATTATTGTTGATAGGGTGATACATAGATACATTCAGGACAGTCAGAAGGTATACATTTTTGCACATTTAACAAAGAGTTTTAAGCTCCTATGGAACATTTATAAGGTAGAATGTCAGAAGACTTCCTCTCTTGTATCCAACCATTACTGAGTGGCAACTATTGGCAGTGGCTGGCCTGTGCACAGCTGGGATAGTCAACAAGAGTGTCGGCCATGTGAATATGACCCTGTCAACGCAGGACAGAGTAATTATTTTTTTACTATGTCTGAGTTGTTTGTTTTATTTTTATGTATTTAATCACACCTATTAAACTTTTTAATTCACCTAGCCTGTGTAAGCGTATGTTATTCCCGGATCTCAGAGTTCACGGTAAAACATGTCCCATTTACTTATCACATGAATATGTCCTGTATGCTGATCCAGCGCTTGTATGTTATGTAACACTGTTGTTTGCTGGAAGTCAGTAATTATATGATATGAAGAGTGTTACATGACTGATGCTATGTTTCAATTAGGTCATGGATACATTACACAGAACTGATACATGGGCAATACCAATCTACTGCAGATAGGGTGAATTGCATGAAATAAGAAAGATATACATGCAGAATTTTAAATATATGTATATTAGAAAATTGTATGAATTCCTATTATAAAAACAAAAATAAAAAATAAAAACTGGAGTACCCCTTCAAGCAATTGAAGCACATCCTGTATACATGGCAGAAGCAGGAACTTCCAAGTCTCTTTTTCAGTTCAATAGTAAATAGTTGTGGCCCCTCACAGATAGTCTTTAATTTACTGAACATTTTAAAACATCGATTAATTTTAAAACCCGTCAAAGTGGAAAATAAAGCAATAGTAGGTTGCCCAGAAATGACAGGAAATAGTTAACACAGTGCTAAAGAGAACACGTGGCTTGATAACCTTGTCACGTATTTTTGCCGAGATTTTTTTTAAAGCTTTTGGCTTTTCTGTTGCAGCTGAATTCCCGGTTCTGCTTTATTCTGTTCAAAGCTTCAGATCCTAACTTCACATTGTTCTGTCCTCGTTTGAAGCAGAGGATAGCTATTCTAACAAACTGCTGTTAGATCTCTGTGCTACCTTTCCACCGGGATATGAAATCCATAGTTAGCCGCTATGTGCTTCTCACATATTCTTTTTCAGCTATTTCTGTACTGGATTTTCGGTCACCACAGATAGTGGGTAAATTTACCTGCAGTAGAATATTCTCTTCTTACATATGGCTTTCCTTTGTAGGTCAATATATTCTAGCCTGGTTAATTAATGTTTTTTTTTTTGTGTTTAAGACTTTTAGAGAAAAAAAAGAGAACAGTGCTACTGTACGTATTGTTAACCACGGGACCAAGGTTACATCCAGCATAAATGTGTTCTGTTGCATTTCTTACTCTGGAGTCTTGAAAGACGCACATAAATTACCCTTCAGACTTGATGTAGGCAGCTGCTGTCCTAGACTTTAATGAAATCCATATTAACAGCTTTAAGGACAGACACGTTAGGGAGTCAAGCTGTGTCCCTGCAAAGAGGTTAAAGGATTAAAGATGAGCGAACAGATTTTAAAGAAATCAAATTTGTTATGAATTTCTCTAGAACTTCTTTTTCCGACGAATCTGAATTTGGGATTCATAGCACAAGAATCACTTAAAATGGTGGCTGCTATTCTACAGTTCAGAAGACAGAAAAGAAGACATCTCGACTTCCACCATAAAGAGATACTTTTTGGACCGTTTACCCATAGCCATATACATCACTGTCATCTGACATTAATAATGTTGTTTTGGCGCTTGAAAGCTTGAAAGGGTTTGGACAAAGTCCTAAGAGACCTCAGAATGCTCTATACAACTTTGTAAGTTAATTGGGGCAGTTTCAGTTCAGACCGAATTTATTTGGACCAAATTCACTCTGATGACTGATTTAGCCTATCATGCAGAGTTTAGAAGGGCTATGTTTATTAGTCCTTTCAGATATACATGTACAATTGAGGCGGTGGCAATTATACATTGTACAGTATATACATCAGCAAATAAACATTCTTAGAAAAGGTACAAAATAGGTTAATAAAATAACATATGTAATAATTACCTCATTGATCTATGGCAATTATTTTCTAGCAATTACTGGGCACTCCACTGGTCTATACTTCCTGGTGCCTCTCAACACAAAGGAAATGCCTACTTATTGGCTGAGGTGAATGGCCTTTGCAGCCAGTGATTGGCTGAGTGGTTATTTCTTGTGGGTTAAGAAGCACCCAGAAGTATAGATCAGCATCAGAATGATAGTCCTCTTCTCTACAAGACCTACCTTCTCAAAGTTGCTGCAGGCACCCTCATATTCAATCATCTTGTAGCACCTTGCTGCTGTGTGAACTGGTAATATGTGATGTATCTGTTTGATGGGCCCCCAAAATAAATTTTACTGGTGGGCCCTAGGCACCCCAGTCTGACAGAGTGTCAGATCCCCACTGATCTGTCATTGATGACCTATCCTAAGGGTAGGTCATCACTATATTACTCCCAAAAAATCCCTTTCATTTGTTTGCAGATTTTAACTAACAAAATTCCAAGCTTGGCAGAGAATTGTGAAATCTTGAAATCTTCAAAGATGTTCATCTCATAATAAGGAAAGGTAATGAAGGATGCATCTGCATATACAGTATATTATCCTGCTCAGTATGTAGGAGTATTGTAGTGATGATAATGGTGTACTCTGTACATTAACAATTTTAGGTGGTTGGTTTTTGTAGTATGGTCTGTGCTACCTGTCAATTAGGTCTCTATACGCAGCAGAGCAACTAGGTATCAATCTGAATTGAAACTGGATTTCTGTGAGTGGTGTAGTAGTAGTGCAAATTAAGGTGTAATGTGGAAAAATACATCTAGTAAAAGAGATGCTTAAAGGATGTCATCTCTTCTAGGCAGATTTTATATTTTTAGTATAGTTTTATATCATTTTATGCTTGTTATAAATGTCTACACACCAACACTCACATGATACAATGCTCCCTGCACACGAGAAATGATTATATTTTAATAACTCTCTCCTTGCAGAAGGGATCAGCCAAATGCAAAAGCAAAAGGATGGTGGTACTCTGTTTAATAGGCTCTAGGGGAATGAGATGAAGTGCGAATCTCTTAAGAAGATAAGCCCTTTTTTAATGATCTTGATCATTTTATTTTAGGAATTATGAGGAACAATAGCCACAAATAGTGGTACTTGAATCTCATCAGGGAAAACAAGCAGCTTTGAAGAGTAATCCGTTCATAATGCTGTAAATCCGAAATGATGATCCAAACGCCATATGTCGTGCTGTACACAACAAGTCTGGAATGAGGCAATACCTAATGTATCACCTTTAACTTTCATTATGGTCAACAGCATTGAGTTGTGTCGTGTATCATGATCTAAATGACATTTTACCCAAAATGCGCTAGCATCTCTTTACTTTGTTTTTGATAGGCACTGCATACTTAAAGAAGAACTCCCGCAAAAATTTTTATTCTCTGACCTGTTAGAAAGGTGCATGATATAATCTGTAGTGATTGTCATTTTCTTATCAGTGACTGTTTCTGTGAGTAAAAACCTCTCTTCTTATTGTAGCTGGGTCATGTGACTGCTCTATTCATTCCTATGGGAGCCTCACTTTCAGTCTCTTAGGAATACATAGAGAATTAGACTTCCTGTCCACACATAAGTCTATGTGTGAGTTTGTGGGTCTAATTGCTGTTTACATGACACAGATGAGAAACATCAGGGAGATATAAGTCAAAAATTCAGCTACTGGTAAGAAAATGACATTCACTACAGATTATATCATGTACATTTCTAGCAGGACATGGAATAAGATTTTTGTCGGGAGTTCTTCTTTAAGGAAATGTAGTACAAATAATATGTTGGTAATATGCACACAATAAAGGCTAAAGTAGGCTAAATGTCCACTATCAATTCACTGATATAATAGTGATGTTGGAATTAATTTGCTCACAACTTGGATCAATTAAATTGTATCTTTTAATTCTCCAAAGAAAAATCCACACATGAAAGTGACATCACATTTCCTGAAATTTCTTTGTGCAGCATATGGTCACTCCTGTTCAATATTTGTGGTGCTTGTCTTGCACCCAATAGGTAGCAGAAAGTGTGTGACAATGTGAGGGCACTTACTGACTGAGAGGAGCATGATGGTAGTAGTTAGATGAGTGGAGAACCTAGGGAACATACAAATGTAGGCATGTTCTGTAGGCCTGGGAAGTAAACCAGGATATCAACTTTGTGATATCTCAAGTTTGACATATACTCCATGGCTGTGAATGAGTAGACACTGACTTTTGGAGAAAATGTACTCTTATTATATACTGTAGATCTGGATTATAGAGCAGTATAAAACTTTCTTGTGCTTTATGTAAATGAAGCTGGTTGTATGAATATGTCAAAATGCTTGTAAAAGGACAAATTATAAAGTTGACCTAGAAGATTGCTTATTACAATAGCTACTAGCTGTGTTCCTATGTTCCTCATGAAGACAGCTTTTGTAAAGAAGCTGTTCTGGTGATCTCTGGATTGCTAGGGTTGTGGCATCTAAAACCCCTGGCAATCAGATATTATCGCTAGCAATTGCAGGGAGGTATAATATTGTGTGGCAGCAACTGATATAATTAAATCACTATCCAAATTAGGGTACAACCACACCTAGTAGTTGTGACTCAGTTTCTGTCCAGTGCAGTCCTCATTATTGACATGAACATGCTGTGTGGTTGTACCCTAACACATGGATGGGCTCAGACTACCCCTGATGATCTGTTGTTTTCCACTTCAGCTAATGGATGGGGACACACCTCTATTATACCCTTCTGTTTAGTCCACATTACAGATGAGCAAATTTATTCTAAACTAACTCAGTCAGAAGGGGTATTCAGCACAGTAGGTGACATAATCACACTGAAGGAGACAAAATTATCCTCTACAAGTGTAGAAACTCTTACATATTAGCAATAATAAGTCAGAGCAAATGATTTTTTTAAAGACATTTTACTAGTCATCCGACTGGCTTTCTCAATTAGATTGGCTTGTATGAAAATTCTCCCACTGGTGACTTGTGCTTCAGTCATGGAAGTAAGGTGTTAATTGCCTTTGCATGACTGAAGCTATTAGGTGTGGTTAAATTGCCTCAGGAGAGGTGTTAGAGCCTCTTTGTAAGCGGCAGGCAATAGATGTTGCACCCCTCTAACTCTATTCAAGATTAGTTTCTCCATCTTAACATAAGTAACTTCTTTCACACTCTTTTAAACAGTATGTGTCTCTGTGTCCTTAATATATAGGTATAAACCTGCGTCCTGATTGGAGGTGTTGGCTCTTCTGTGCTGGGACAAAATCTGTCTTTATTTCTTCAATGTACAATTTTTGGCACTCCGCACTGCACTGCATACACAATATTGCTCTGTTTGTTTTGGCACCAAAGACAAAGGACACAAGTTTGATGACAGAGAGGTCTGACTCTTAAATACAGAGGAGGACTGGCTCAAAAAGGTGTGAAAGAAGCTATTTATGTTAAAGTGGTTGTCCCAGGAAAAATATTCCACAGTTTTCAAACCAGCACCTGGATCTGAATATTTTTGTCATTGCATGTAATTAAAATTTTTGTATAGCCACTGAGTTATTCCATAAAATGTATTTGTATAGCGCCACCTGATGTTTGTTTTTTTCTTATTTCTTTGTCCTGCTCACTGAGAAGGCCACATATGCTCAGTTTCATCCTTCAACTGCCTCCTGAACTGTGATAAGGAGAGCATGGACACGCCCCCTGAGAGCTGGCAGATAACACACTCCCCTTGAGCTGACAGCTTGATATAAATCTATCAAAGCAATGAATGGGGAGATCTCTGGATCCATGTGAGGTACAGGGCTGGTTCTAGCTTTGTTAGAAAGAGATTGTCATGTGTTATATGATGTCTGATTTTCAATTTTTACATTAGTCATGGGATAACCCCTTTAAGTGCTATATGGTGTCTGATTTTCATTTTTTACATTAGTCATGGGATAACCCCTTTAAGTTGGAGAAACCAATCTTGAACAGAGGAGGAGTGGTGAGACATCTGTTGTCTGCCACTGACCATGCAGCTCTAACACCTCTCCTGAGGTAGGTTAACCACATCTAATAGCATCAGTCATGCAAACGCAATCAATAACCTCCATGACTGAAGCATGAGTCACTAATATTTAAAGCAGGAGGGTTCTCGTACAAGCCATTGTAATGTCAGGTGACTAACAAAATATCTTCAAAATGAAACTGATTTTCCCTAATTTTCAAAAGCACAACAGATTTGACAGAGTTTGGTATTTTTAAAGAGGCATAGAAAGAGAGAGAGCCTAATATGTATATTCTGTGTGGAGTATTGTAGGCCAGGTAATGCTCTGGGTTTCTAGGAAAGATATTAAAATTAGTTGTCCTAAGCCTATCTGATACCAGCAGATGTAAGATGTACTAATTTTCATATATTTTTCCCAGAAACCCAGGAGAAAATTAGCTGGCTTACAATACTCCTCAGGCATGCTCGGTGCCCTAAATAAGGAGAAATAGTATCCCAATCAGGGGCTCTCGAGCAGCCAAGCAAATTTTATTTGATCAGCTTTGTTAAAGGGTAGTTACTAGAGATGAGCGAGCACTAAAATGCTCTGGTGCACGTTATTCGAGTCGAACTTTTCCCGATGCTCGGGTGCTCATTTCGAGTAATGAACCCCATTGAAGTCAATGGGAGACTCGAGCATTTTTGCAGGGGACCAAGGCTCTGCCTAGGGAAGGCTGGCTGAAAACCTGGAAACATCAGAAAATGATGGAAACACCACGGAAATGGACAGGAAACAGCAGGGGCAGCATGCATGGATGCCTCTGAGGCTGCCTAATCCCACCATTACCCCAAATTCTCAGGCAACAGCCTGGTGGTTACCCTCATGGCAATTGTGCTCACCCAGACAAAGAAAGGTGAGGCACATGCCCATCATATGTTAGGGAAGCACCCAAGTAGGTGCAACGAAGGTCCATCACCGCCTGCAGGTGACACCACTGCTCATGCTGGCACTGCTGTGCTATCCCCCGCCCCACGACGCAGGCATAAGCCTGACACATCATGGTCACAGCGTAGTGACACCAACAAGTGACCAAGTTAGATTGAGGTAGCAGTCAAATGTCTGTAGGCGAGCCTCCCAAAAATGTGTTTTGGAGTGTCCGAAGTTGACCCTCCTAAAAAAATGTTTAGGAGTGACTGTAGTTGACCCTTCTGTAAAATATTTTTTTTGGCTGGCATGGTGGCAATATATAGGTTTGCTTCACAGACGGTCCACTGCACCGTTACATTTTCTTCATCATTGCCAATTACTTTTTCACCAACTGTTGTCTGGCAATGATAAAGGGGAAGGTGAATCCACTGCGGAAGAAAAGTGTCATCCTCCTACAATTCTACACTTGCTCTCAATTGAAAAGGGGATGTTCTTGCCGTGGCCTTCCTCATAGTGGCCGCTTCTGCGGACGACAGAGGTGGTGTACCTACTGACAGCCTGACCGAACACGATGGCAGACCGGGAGACACTCCCTCATGTAAAATTGTTTTGGAGTGTCTGCGGTTGACCCTCCTGTAAAATATTTTTTTTTGTTTTCCCTGTTATTAGTTAATGTACAACCCATGGCTGGCATGGTGGGAATACATAGGTTTTGCGTCACAGACGGTCCACTGCACCGTTACATTTTCTTCATCATTGCCAATTACTTTTTCACCAACTGTTGTCTGGCAATGATAAAGGGGAAGGTGAATCCACTGCGGAAGAAAAGTGTCATCCTCCTACAATTCTACACTTGCTCTCAATTGAAAAGGGGATGTTCTTGCTGTGGCCTTCCTCATAGTGGCCGCTTCTGTGGACGACAGAGGTGGTGTACCTACTGACAGCCTGACTGAACACGATGGCAGACCGGGAGACACTCCCTCATGTAAAATTGTTTTGGAGTGTCTGTGGTTGACCCTCCTGTAAAATATTTTATTTGTTTTCCCTGTTATTAGTTAATGTACAACCCATGGCTGGCATGGTGGGAATATATAGGGAAGCACCCAACTAGGTGCAACGAAGGTCCATCACCCATGCCCATGCTGGCACTACTCTCCTATCCCCAGCCACACGATGCAGGCATAAGCCTGACACAGCATGGCGGTGACACCAACAAGTGACCAAGTTAGATGAGGTAGCAGGTGAGCCACCCAAAAATTTAGCCTGATGCAGCATGGCGGTGACAACAGAGTGACCGAGTTAGACTGAGGTAGCAGGAGGTGAAGCACGGATGGTAATTCGAAGGTGGAGCAGGAGGGGTTGGAGAAAGTGGCATAGTAATTCTGACAAACCGTGAACGAGGCAGGCCCCGCAATCCTCAAAGTGGGCAGTACATGAGCGGCCCCAGGGTCAGACTCGGTCAGAGTATGTGAAATGTTCAGGGTGGCCGAACGCCGGGCTCGACAGTTGTCAACTATGAGCTTGATCAAGTGTGGTATGTGTTCTATGTATTCTTCTCAGTTTAATACCGTATATGGCACCTATCCGTAAAAATAGTTTGGAGAGAGAGAAAGAGAGGTAAAAGACGTATTTTTAAAAGTGACGTTCAGTATAGATCAGTTAAAGAGAAAGAAAGGATTTTATGAAATGGATTTGTATCACTGAGAGCAAAAGAACCTATTTTATTACGTGACGTGCAGTATAGATCACTTGGGGATAAAAAGGGGAATGTGCAGACTTGGGCTGCTATAGTGCAAACCACTATGGTGGTGACAACAGAGTGAGCGAGTGACACTGCGGGAGCAGGCGAACCACATAAACATTTTTTGTGGCCCTGTATGGCGGCGGTGACAACAGAGTGACTGAGTTAGTATGCGGTAGCTGGTGAAGCACCCAAAAATTTAGCTTGGCACAACATGGCGGTTACACCACCAATGACTTTGTCCGACTGAGAATGCAGTGAAATGGCTTTTGTTGAGCCTCCAAAATTTTTTTTCTTTTTGGAGTACATAAAGTCTACCCTCAGGAAAAAAATTTTTTTTTTAAATGTCGGTACTTGCGCATCCTGAAAAATTGTTTTGGACTGTCTGTTTGACGCTCCTGAAACATTGTTTTACACTGTCTGTAGTTGACACTGCGGAAAAATTGTTTGGAGAGAGGGCCTGTAGGTGGACCTCCGGAAAAATTGTTTGGAGAGAGGGCCTGTAGGTGGACCTCAGGAAAAATTGTTTGGAGAGAGGGCCTGTAGGTGGACCTCCGGAAAAATAGTTTGGAGAGAGGGCCTGTAGGTGGACCTCAGGAAAAATTGTTTGGAGAGAGGGCCTGTAGGTGGACCTCCGGAAAAATTGCTTGGAGAGAAGGCCTGTAGATGGACCTCCGGAAAAATTGTTTGGAGAGAGGGCCTGTAGGTGGACCTCAGGAAAAATTGTTTGGAGAGAGGGCCTGTAGGTGGACCTCCTGAAAAAATTGTGGTAAGAGTGCCAGTTGGACCTCTAAAAAATGGCGTTTTTTTGGTCAGCGTTAGGCAAAGAAGACAAGGAGGAGGAGGAGGAGTAGGAGAAGTAGAGAAGAGGAATCGGATACATAAGTAATGTAAATCTTTAGCTGCTTTCCCCCGGAGGAGATTTAAATTCCGGTGAAATCCAGGCTTTGTTCATTTTAATAAGCGTCAGCCTGTCAGCGCTGTCAGTTGACAGGCGTGTTCGCTTATCGGTGATGACGCCACCAGCTGCACTGAATACCCGCTCTGACAGCATGCTAGCGGCAGGGCAGGCCAGCACCTCCAAGGCGTACAGTGCCAGTTCAGGCCACGTGTCCAGCTTTGAAACCCAGTAGTTGTATGGAGCAGAGTGATCGCTACGGACGTTGATATGGTCAGCTAGGTACTCCCTCACCATCTTTCTGTACAGCTCCCCCCTACTCTGCCTAGACTGGGGACAGGTGACAGTGTCTTGCTGGGGTGACATAAAAGTGGCAAAGGCCTTGGAGAGCGTTCCCCTGCCAGTGCTGGACAAGCTGCCTGCTCGCCTCCTCTCCCCCGCTACTTGGCCCACAGAACCATGCCCTCTGCCGCTAGCGGCGTCAGATGGGAAGAATTGTTTCAGCTTGTGCACCAGGGCCTGTTGATATCTATTCACTCTCATACTCCTTTCCTCTGCAGGGATGAGAGTGGAAAGGTTCTGCTTGTACCGTGGGTCCAGGAGAGTGAACACCCAGTAATCGGTGTTTGAAAAAATTCTTCTAACGCGAGGGTCACGGGATAGGCAGCCTAACATGAAGTCTGCCATGTGCGCCAGAGTCCCAACACGCAAGAATTCCCTCTCCTCACTGGCCTGACTCTCCATTTCCTCCTCCTCCTCCTCCAAGTCCTCCTCTTCAGCCCATACACGCTCAAGAGTTAAGGACTGAGCACTGGTACCCTCTACTGTCTCGCCGACATTCTCCTCCTCTTCCTCCTCATCCTCATCCCCCTCCTCTGATACGCGCTGAGAAACAGACCGGAGGGTGCTCTAGCTATCAAGCGACGTATCTTCCTCCACCGTCTCTTGTGACAAGCGCAAAGCATCCGACTTGATGCTGAGCAGTGAGTTTTTCAACAGGCAAAGCAGCGGGATGGTGAGGCTGATAATGGCGGCATCGCCGCTGACCATCTGTGTTGACTCCTCAAAGTTGCTCAACACCTGGCAGATATCAGACATCCACGTCCACTCCTCATTGTAGACTTGAGGAATCTGACTGACCTGACTACCAGTTCTGGTGGAAGTTGACATCTGGCAGTCTACAATCGCTCTGCGCTGCTGGTAAACTCTGGATAACATGTTTAATGTGGAATTCCATCTCGTGGGCACGTCGCACAACAGTCGGTGAGCGGTCAGTTGTAGGCGGCGCTGCGCTGCCCTGAGAGTGGCAGCATCTGTGGTGGACTTGCGGAAATGCGCACAGATGCGGCGCACCTTGGTGAGCAAATCAGACAGATTGGGGTATGTCTTGAGGAACCGCTGAACTATTAGATTGAACACGTGGGCCAGGCATGGCACATGTGTCAGTCTGCCGAGTTGCAGAGCCGCCACCAGGTTACGCCCGTTGTCACACACAACCATGCCTGGCTTGAGGTTCAGCGGTGCCAGCCACACATCGGTCTGCACCGTGATGCCCTGTAACAGCTCTTGGGCGGTGTGCCTTTTGTCACCTAAGCTCAGCAGTTTGAGCACCGCCTGCTGGCACTTACCCACGGCACTGCTGCTCTGCCTAGAGCTACCGACTGAAGGTGCCGTGCCCACGGATGGTAATTCGGTGGAGGAGGAGGAGGGGCGGAGGAGGAGGCATAGTACGTCTGAGAGACCGTGACCGAGGTAGGTCCCGCAATCCTCGTTGTGGGCAGTACATGAGCGGCCCCAGGGTCAGTCTCGGTCCCAGCCTCCACCAAGTTAACCCAATGTGCCGTCAGTGAGATATAGTGTCCCTGCCCGGCAGCACTTGTCCACGTGTCCGTGGTTAGGTGGACCTTCTCAGAAACAGCGTTGGTCAGGGCACGGATGATGTTCTCTGACACGTGCTGGTGTAGGTCTGGGACAGCACATCGGGAAAAATAGTGGCGGCTGGGGACCGAATACCGAGGGGCAGCCACCGCCATGAGATTGCGAAAGGCCTCGGTCTCTACCAGCCTATAGGGCAGCATTTCCAGGCTTACCAATTTGGAGATATGGACGTTGAGGGCTTGGGCATGTGGGTGGGTGGAACTGTATTTCCTCTTGTGCTCCAGAGTCTGCTGTAAAGACAGCTGAATGCTGCGCTGGGACACATTGGTGGACGCTGTGGAGGATCGTGGAGGCGAAGGTGTGGTTTTCCGGCAGGAGGCGCTCGTGCCGGGGTCCTGGGCAGGGGGTTGACTAGCAGAGGCAGCGAGTGACACAGGGGGTTGACTAGCAGAGGCAGCGAGTGACACAGGGGAAGGAGCAGTGGTGTGACCCGCAGGAGGTGAACGGCCTTGGTTCCATTGAGTGGGGTGTTTAGCACTCATATGCCTACGCATGCTGGGGGTGGTTAGGCTAGTAGTGGTGGCACCCCTGCTGATCCTGGTGTGGCACAGGTTGCACACCACAGTCCGTCGGTCATCCTCACTTTCTTTAAAGAACCTCCAGACTTGCAAACATCTAGGCCTCGCCACGGGAGCTTCACTACGTGAAACAGTTGCTGCTGATGCACCAGCTCTGGCCCTGCTTCTCCCTCTGGCCACACCACTGCCTCTTCCAACCTGTTCTGGTGCAGCACTCGCCTCCGCCTCAGAGGCACTGTCTTCACTCGGCTTATCAACCCAGCTTGGGTCAGTCACCTCGTCATCCTCCGATTCCTCAGTCTGCTCCCCCCTTGGACTTCCTGCCCTGACAACAACTTCACCACTGTCTGACAACCGTGTCTCCTCATTGTCCGACACCTCTTTACAAACTTCTTCCACTAAGTCAACATTGTCATCATCATCATCACCCACAGACTGCGACAGTTGGAAAACTTGGGCATCGGGAACGAGGTCAGCAGCAACCTGAGAAGTGGTTTGTGACTCTGGGAAGGGTCCAGAAAACAGTTCCTGAGAGTATGCCGGATCGCATTCCAAATTTTCCTGGGAGGGGGCAGACTGGGGGGAAGGAGGTTGAGGTGGAGGAGCCAGAGGAGTGCTCCCTTGGGTAACGTGGGTGGACTGCGTGGAAGACTGACTGGTGGACAAATTACTTGAAGCATTGTCCGCAATCCACGACATCAGCTGTTCGCACTGTTGTGGTTTCAACAGTCCTCTACCACGTGTCCCTGTAAGTTGAGACATGAAGCTAGGGAGTGTAGCTCTGCTGCGTTCCCCTGCTCCCTCATCAGCAGGTACTGTCTCACCCTGCCCAGGACCACGGCCTCTGCCCCCTGCAGTAATTGAATGCCCACGCCCACGCCCTCGTCCTCAACCCTTAGCCCTGGGGTTCAACATTTTCTGTATATAAGTGTATTATATAAAAAAAATATAATAAATGGGCCTGCTGTACTGAAACCCACAAACTTGTTCAATCTGAACAAGTAAATATATAGGTGGATAAGTTAGATCAAAATTACGTATGTTATTATGTACCGTGCAGTATGGAGCAATTACACGGAAACTATTAGATTAGGCAGACTTTGTCTGCTTAGTTGCAACCCAGACAAATGTCGCACAGAGATTTTTGTAATCTAGCTGTATCAGTGAGAGCAAAAGACCTTTTTTAATTAAGTGACGTACAGAATGTGTCACCTGGACAGAAAATACGGATTGTGTTGAGTGGACAGCTGAACTGTGACACACAGAATGGTTCCACACAGCTGTGTGAAATGGATTTGTATCACTGAGATATAACAATAAAAAAAAAGGGTTATATATGGCGATAGGTGCACTACTAGTGCCAGCCAGCCAGCCCAGCCAGGAGACCAAAAAAAATGTCTTGTAGCCCTTAGAAGGGCTGTTGGGTTCTTGTGAGATCACTCCTGCCTAACAAAGAACTAAATGCAGGCCCTAACACTCTCCCTGAAACGCAGCAGCTCTATCCCTAACGACATCCAGACAGCATCTGAGCCGAGCACCGCGGGCAGTCACTAGTATATTCCAGGGTCACCTGATCAGGCCAGCCAACCCCTGCTATCGACATGTAAGGGCCCTACGTGATGCTGGGTGTACCGCAGAGTCTCCTGGCTTGTGATTGGCTGAGTTTATATGCGCCAAAAATGCACAATGCGGAAGTTGCCATTTCCTCGAGCATGGCGAGATACTCGTCCGAGCAGTGAGTACTTATGAGTACTGTAATACTCGAACGAGCACCAAGCTCGGACGAGCATGCTCGCTCATCTCTAGTAGTTACTCAAAAAGAACTGGGTTCTTTGTATGAGACACTCTATTTTACTTTGCTTTTGGAGAGGAAGCTAATGTGCACGTCTTTTTTTCTGAGAAGCATTATGTTGGGAAACAAACACAGAAATAGATAAAAAAAATCTTACTATGAAAAACTGATTGAACAGTTTGAGGCTACCACTAGGGTAAACTCTTATTATGAGTCGCCGATTGAACAGTTTGAGGCTGCTACCAAAAACATCTCTCTCAGAAAAAATATCCTAGGAGACCAGGGCAATTGTAGAATCAATTTCTAGACAAATCACATTTCAAGACATTTGCTCATCTCTAGTCCACAACTCTAGTCAATTCTATAAAAGTTTATATAAAAACGGATTGTCTTAGGACGTTACCTTTTTTAACGAGAACCTGTCATCTCTCCTGACATCTGTTTTTAACTGTTTGCAATGCAATAACAATTCTGGAGCAATTTTCTTATAACTATAGTATATGGTGTGTGATTTCTCTATTATTGCTATTTAAGTTTATAAATAAAGGTACAACTGGCTGTTACCAATGGGGGTGTGCCCTTGCATAATCTAACACTGTCCAATCGGTTCTTCCAGTGTGTTAGGACACCCCTCAAGAGGTTATATCCAGTAACAGACATGTCAGGACTGGTGGTAGGTTCTCTTTAAATGGAATGTATTATCAGAAAATAACCTGTTTAAATAAAGTTTTTATGTTGAATATATTCTTAAGAATGTTTAGTGATGTTATATAATTTTGCATGTCACTATCTATAATTTTAAAATAAATCCAAAAATCTTCCAATTTGTACACTGTCCACTAAACCTAAATTTCTGCTCTGTAGAGATCACTATTCAGCATGGTAATCATGTCAGACAGGATTACAATGAAAGGTAACACCTCTGTACAGATAACACAGGATCCACCATTCACATTAATTGATTTCACAGTTTATCCACTGTACTCTTCCTCCCTGCACAGTGTCCTTTGTGCACATTGACCTCATAGAACTCATCTCTGGTCCATTGTGTCTATGGTCCATGTGGCTTCTGTAACATATATCTGTAAATGGTGTTTATAACAGTTTAGGCAAGATAACAGCTGTCATAATCATGTATAGAAAATAAGAAAACCTACATATGAAAACGGACTAGAAGAAAGGAATATGTTTCAATATCCGGTTTTAAAACTAGGAAATGCATTTCTTTTAAAGGGGTTGTCCCATGAAAAATTGAATACTTTTATAAGGTCAAAGCACATCCTAAGCTTCGTCCTTCAACTGGCACCAACCCAAATCAGAAACTGTGACAGTTACAGGCAGAGAGTTACAGCAGAAGGGACATGCCCACTGAGAATAGACACACCCTTGAGCAGCCTGCTTAAAATAAATCCAGAAGAGCAAGAAAAGCAATTAATGGGGAATGCACTGAATTCATGTGAGGTGCAGGGCTGGTTCTAGCTTAGTTGAAAAGATATTGCCATGTGCTATTTGGTTATTGGCTATTATTTAAAATGGTTTTCAGAGATTTTTTTTTACAGGTGACTATCCACTCGGGACCCCGCCTATCAGCTGTTTTGAGAAGGCAGCGGCTCTCCTGTGAGCACCACTGTCTTCTCGCAGCCTTCCAAGCACAGTGCCATCCATTGAATAGTGTCTGTGCTTGGTATTGCAGCTGCACCTAGGCCACGTTATCGGTGAACGGGTATTCACTTGGCCTAGAAAAAGCAGAAGGAAGGCCACGGCACTCACAGCTGCCTTCTCAAACAGCTGATCATCAGAAGATAGGTCATCAGTATAAAAATCTCTGCAAACCTCTTTAATTTTAATTTTGTCATTTGTCTTCTGTTATTTACTTAAGGTGAATAGCTACTCAAAGCATTGTTTAAATTTTGCTAGTCTCAGGTAAAAATGACATCTGAACAGAAAACAATTCACTTATAAAATCAAGGGAAAGACCAATTAATGTCACCATTTGTATGTACAGTCTTTGTACATTTATCCGATATTTTCTTCTTTGTAAGATGGAAACACGTATGACACTGAGCTGAAATCATGTAACACATTTCCTTCTATTGTAAGCTCTTTCTAAATAAAGTGCTTGTTGACCTTCCACGCAAGTGAGAGCCATCTTGTCTCAGCATTTAATTACACCAAGTGCCATAACGTAATGCGTCTAGTAACACTTCACTGTCCTTTTATTAACTGGTAGCTCTTAAACCAGACAGGAAACGACCTGATATATTATTACCAAGGAAAAGGAGAAGGCTTTCCAGATCTGATGCACGCATTTCAGTCTAACAGTTAATATTGGGCTTACTTATACTTAGAAATTGGATTCCTTGGAATTTTGATGTAAGATTGTAAATAAATATATATATATATATATATATATGTATAGTTATTAATATTGTTAATTTTAAAGGGGTTGTCTGGGTTCCAGGGGTGCACCACCAGTAAGGCCAGGTGAGGCGATTGCCTCAGGCAGCACCAGGTAGGGGCAAGAGGGGGGCATTGGAAGAACTATGGGCAATGAGAGCTTTCATTGTAGCATAGGGGTTAGATTAAGAAATTTGCATGGGGGGCACCGTTTCAGTTTTCACCCCAGGCTGCAGAAAGGCTGGTGCGCCCCTGCTGGGTTCAGAGCTGAACCTGGACCTATCCCCATTTTCACCCAGCCAGCCTCCCTGATATCATGCTCTTCTTTGCCATCACAATCACTGATGACATCACCGTCACTGATGGGCAGGCTTTAGTGTTGCCCTAGCCTGTAAAACAGTTAGGGTAGTGCTAAAGCCCGCCTATCAGTGCTGGTGACATCAAGAGGAAAAACACTGCTTGGTGGAAGCCTCTGCCTAGCAGAGTAATAATGTAAAGAAACAGCCCTTGCCCTGCGTGATTCAGCACAGGACCCGGAAGAGCATCAGAGCATGAAGTGCTCCGATGCTCGTCTTAGTGGGGCTGCCTGGGTGAAAATGGGGATATGTCCAGGTTCTGCCCCTTTAATTACCAACACTAAGCTTATAACACCCTAATACCCTTTTAGGGAATGGGGACAGAAAAGACATTACAGTGTGTTGTTCTTCATTTTTGCTTCCTCTCCAGAAATGATTTTCAGCAGCCTTTTCTGTATTATTTATCATGTCTGGCTCTTGCTGCTATCGTCTTACTATAATTGGTATTTCTTGTGCCTATTGCGGCACTGTTGCATCATTTATACTTATATATTCATTTTGGAAATTTCACACATTTAACTCAATTCCTATTTAACTGAACATTATTTTCATTTTCCATGCAATTAACGCACTAATTTCATTATCCTACCTAAGCCGCTTGCTGACTGAAGTACGATTTGATATTTCTGCAATGTGTTGCTCATCTGGCAGTGAAAGGGCTAATTTTGATAGCTCATATATTTAATGGGCTGTTTCCAGCCTCTAGTATCATAGCAGCTAATCCTTGTTATCTGTCCAGTCCCCCGTTGCAAAAAAAAAAGGCTCTCCAGAATTTAATCCCACCCTGATGGGAAAGACAGCATTTTTAGTGTTTGGCATGAAACATTTTGTTCAGGTCCTGAATCCATCCACAGAGCATACCTAGATAAGCTGTTAATCCTTGCTTGGCAGGATCATGCACTCGGGAGACATAAGGATACATTGCTTGTATTTATTCTCTTACCTGTCCGGGATACTGTACGGAGAAAAGTTATATCCTCCAAGCAGAGAGAGTGTTTTAGGCTTAAGCAATGAATAACCCTATCTCAGATACACATACTGTACATTGGATTTGTGCATCCAAAATCACAGCCAGTTTTCAGATTAACCAAAATTCTCGTAATGGCGTGAAGGACCATAGGAAAGGTAAAGAGCTACCGAAGAGGTAGGAACTCATGATGGCTATGAAAAACAGAATCATTTCATACCACATAAATACTTTCCTGTCAGATTACGTTAAGGGACTGTGTTACAAATGTCTATTATGCAAACTTTGAATTACTACAGTCAGGGCTCATGCACACCTTTTTTAAAAAAGTCCGTATGCTGAACCATTCACTTCAATGGGGCTTGAAAAAAACGGAAATTATTCTGTGTCCGTATGTCTGCATGTCCGTTCCACAAAAAATAGAACATGTCCTATTCTTGACCGTTTTGGTGACAAAGGCAGATATTGTTACAATGGACCTGTAAAAAAAACCTCATGTAACACAGACGTCACACAGATGTCATCTTTTTTTTTTTGCTGATCGTGTTTTGCGGACCACAAAATACAAACGGTCGTGTGCATGAGCCCTTAGGCTGGGTTTACATCATGTTTTTTGTATCCGTGTAACGTATACAAAAATTGTATATGTTAAATGGATGCCTCAGACTGATGCCAAATAGTAAAAAAAAACATTGTAAAAAACAAGTATGTTTCTTTTTCTGGACTCTGCAGAATACAAGAACGTGGTGCGCTGCGTTTTTGTATTTTTTTTTTCTATGGTATACGTCAAACGGAGGCATAAAACCTGATGTGAACCCACCCTTAATGTAATGAAATGTGTGTGTATGTATAACATAATGTAAAGGTGACTTGGAATAGCCAAAGAAGAAGTGCAACCTCTGTGGCTCCACCTGTGGTGAAATTATGACTCCCTGTCTGCAAACTTGCTTGGCTGTTCTCGGGGCTCTTATAGAAAGGTGCAAGATCCATCACCTAAGGGAACCAATGCAAATCTTTTTTTTCATGGTAACATTTATTAATGTGCAGAACAAACCTGTATGCCGCACCCATTGAATGTCACATACTATATTCTTACCTGCCATATATCTTGATATCTGATATAGCATAGAAGTATCTTCCTAGATTTCTTTCATCAACAAAAGTGGCTCCTGTAGCCGGCTTAAGAAGTCTTATCCTTAAATCAGTCACCGTGAAGAAATCCCGCAAGTTTTTGGTGGTGTCCAGTTGACTGTAGAGTGAAGCCATATTATGAAGGCGTGGTCCAGCAAATATTGCAAACCGATCTTTTATTTCAAAATACATCGCTTTAGCATGAGCTGCATAACTTGTGGAATATTCTTCTGTGCATATAATGTCTAGGACGGTATTTGCTGTCAAGTCTTTCACTGATTTAGGCTCCATTCTGAAAGCATCTAGGCAATCAGCAGCATAAAACTGGTAGGGTTGCCATGTTACACCATAATCCAGAGATTTTTCTAAGATCATCTTCTCAGGTCTTCCAGACTCAAAGATAATTACTATGTTTTGGGTAAGCTCAATGGTCTTGTTCCAAGACAATGTTATATTGATCTGTAGGGGGGTGGGATAGTTCTTCCATGTCACAGACTGCCAAAAAGTGCTGGGATTTCTGCCTTCAGCATCAAACATGAGTTCGGGAGGATGGGCAAGCTCTTTTGTGCTGGCATCACATTCATTGTTGCACATGTAAGGATTGCCCTGAAATGACAGAAACTTGATTAAATCCCACAAAAAAGTAATCATTGGTGATCATGGTGGATAAGCCACAATATGAAAACAGATTGGCAAATTATATCCAACAGGAAATGGCCAGGAGGCTTCATTTTTCAAACTAATCTAGTTCTGAATGTATTAGGATTAGGTTTAGAAGATAAAATGGACAATTATCACCACATATGGCAGCTTATCCCTTCAGTAAATAGCAGAACTTGTATTAAATGCATCAAAATGGTGCATTTTGAGGCAAGAACACAGGTACTGTATCTGAGGTTTTATAATCTGATCCCAGTCCAATCATAATGTAATTCTCACTCTGATCTACATTTGGAGACACTCTAAACCATAACTAGCATGCACTAAAGAGATAAATCAGTATTTGCGGTGATATAGTTGACAGTGTTGTCTGAGAAGGTCCTCATTCATCCAGGTCATGGTATATCATTAGCATGGCTTTCTAATTGAGAAGGCCAGTCAGACGCTATCTTCAAGGAAAACAAAAATACACATCAAATTGCCCTGAATTATTACTGCTGGTAGTTGACTGTGTCCATTTTTTCTTCAACATAACTACACAGGATGCAGCCACTGCCTCCTGACTTCTACTTAAATTGAGTTTCAGAAAATGGGTGGTCCACCCTCAGGATAGACCATCCATATCAAATTGTTTTTGTTTCTACTGTCTGATCATCTCTGCTGATCAGCTTTTTGAAGTGACTGGATGAAGCTGAAACACCCTATTCCAGGCATCATCAACCTCTAGCACTCCAGGTATTGTGAAACTACATCTCCCCTCATGCACACTTGATTGGCTGTTCTCTGAACTCCCACAGAAGTGAAAGAAGCATGCTGGAGTTGTAGTTTCACAAAAGCTGGAGTGCTGAAGGTAGCTGATCCCTGCCCTACCCCATCATTCCTAAGTAGACAGCATGCAGTTAGATGTACCCATACAGGGGTGGACTGGGAACCTAAACTGGCCCTGGAAAAGAATACCCAAAAGCGCCCCCATATTGAAGGAGGGCAATAAAAGTAGGGGGGTCAGCAATACCATAGCGCAAAATACCACATACCACATACCACCGGGCCACACAATATATTGCCCCAAAGGCTGTCCCTCTGAGTTGGCCATCAATAGCGGCCATTTTCTCTTCTCCTCTTCCAGTTTTCTCTGATTAAGATATGGAGCAGGCGGCTTAGGAGGTGAGATTCAGGACATAGTTGAATTCAGAAGGGCATGTCGCTGGCCGGGTACATGGGTACCTGATTCTCACAGAGTTAATTACCACTGATAGCTTATGATGTACCCAGCCAGCAGCAGAGATGGGGTCTTGGGGGACCCCGTGGGCATCGGCCCACCGGCAAAATTCCCCATAAGGTCTATGTTCAATCCGCCAATGGACTCATATAAACAATGCAAAGGCTGCAGCTAGTGATGAGCCTGGCCCTGACAATCTCTCGTTTTCACTCCTACTCTGAATAGCAGTGCAAGCGCACCGACTGTTTCCATTGCTGGAGCAACATACGCTTCCATACTTCAGGATAGTGACGCCTGAACAGTCACTGCTCCCAAAGTGGAAGAAGAGCCCCTAACAGGTAAAGAACTTTTGCTAATGAGACAAGTTGTTTTGTTAGAATCAATTTGCTCATCACTAGCTGCAGCGCTTACACAGTGTGTTCAAACAGTTTATCGTAAGCTCCACAGCCCCTTCAAACAGTTGATCATCGGGGTTGCTATAGTTGCACCACCATTGATCTGATTACCTATCCTGCAGATAGACCATCAATTAGAGATGAGTGAAGTTCTCAAAAATTTGATTCGGCTGCCTACAAAGAAATGCGCCAAAGTAATTAGTCACAAAGCACATTTTTTTGTAGCGGGTGAAATGACAGGGAATGGCGATTGCAATGCCCCCATCATTGAACCCCTCATATGTCGCATTCTTCACTCCAAGCATTTTAGTGGTTGATAATAAAAAACATTAAACTGTACTTACCTCATCTATTTCATTGTGAAGAGGCCGCCGCAGCAATCTTGCCATCCAGCGTGAAATCGTGCGTGGCGCGTGATGACTTCATCATGTCGGCTGGCATGATGATGTCATACGTCACTGTGCATGAGATTTCCCATGGGATTTTCAAGCAAGATAGCCATAGCGGCCTCTTTGCACACAAATTGATGAAGTATGATTTTTTAAATTTTTTACCGACATTTCAGGAAAAATCTGAAATTTGGCTTCGTGGCAAATCAAAATTTTCCAGAAATTTGGATCAAAGTCCGCTTTGTGAACTTTGATTCCCTCAACACTACCATAAATATTCTAACACCTTTAATGCATTCCTTCATTTTTAGTTTCTAGCAGGAATAATAAAGGAATTGCACAGCACAGAGTCATATGAATAGATGCAAGGAGTTACTAATACACACATTAGGAGAGGCTACAGATCCTCTTTAAAGGATTCTTTACCCCAGGGGTCAGAACCGTGGAGAGAATCATACTTACCTGATCCCAGGTGCTGGGTTCTGTCTCCTTCACTTCCCCACTGCTTCTACACATCTCCAGTCTCCAAGCATCAGTTTGACATATTACTAGTGTTGAGCGAGCAGCTCTGTGCTCGTATGCTCAGGTGCTCTGGTTGAGCACTAGGGGTTCGCTTGGAAGAGGGGAGGGTGTCTGGTTAATAGAAAAAGGTCAGAATCGCGACTTCTCCTCTTTTGTTCCTATCACTCGTAAAAGTATGCTAATTAACTGAATTTGTACGCATTAGCGTACAATGCGTACGCTTTAGCGTACAAATCAACATTACAGTGCGGGGAAGAGACTCGAGCATTGCGCTCGAGTACACTCGGTGTTCGGCCGAACACTGAGCGGACCCGAGCGTAGGCATGCTCGGCCAAACAGCGAGTTTGGCCGAGCATGCTCGCTCAACACTACATATTACATGGATGCATCACCATGGTGGACAATCATTGGCTGTGGATGTTGTTGGTGGGGGGGCGAAGATGCAGGACCCAGTGGCAGGGCTCATGTAAGTATGATTCCTTTCTCAGGTCTGGCTACACTGGGGGAAGGTGTATGCCCAAAAGTTTCTCTTTTATATTATTATTCTTCCAGTCTCTCAGCTCCCAAACGTCTTTGTGCAGTCTGAACCAGGGTGTAACTAAGCACGGCAGCACAGTTGCTCACGGAGTTTGTACATTCTCCTCGTGTTTGTGTGGGTTTCCTTTGGGCTCTCCGGTTTCCTCCCATGCTCCTAAGACATACTGATAGGGAACTAAGATTATGAGCCCCATTGGGGACAGCTAAACAGACAGACAATACTAATGTCTGTAAAGCGCTGCAGAATATGTCAGCGCTATATAAGTGCATAAAATAAATAAATAAACTAACAGCCCCTCAAAATGGTAAAGCAAAGTTTTATTTCTACTCTTCATTCTCTCTGTTGTCGCTTTTGTTTCAGCTGTATATGTCTACAACTAGTTACTGTATACTGGGACTACACATGCATGTTCTCTGTGCTGCATAAGGCTACTTTCACATCTGAGATTTCCCTTTCTGCTATTGAGATCCTAGGAGGTCATAGGATCTCAACACTGGAGGAAAACGCTTCATTGTCAATGGGGTTAAAACTGAACTTAACGGAACGGAGTGCACCAGAATGCATTCCGTTGTGTTTGATTGCGGAGCAAGATGGATCTTCATGACTCACAATGTAAGTCAATGGTGCCGGATCCGTTTTCTCAGATAAAAGAGAAAACTGATCCGTCTTCTATTGACTTAGAATGGTTTTAGGAATCATCATGGCTATTTTAGAGATAATACAACCTGATCCCTTCATAACGGATGCAGATAGTTGTATTATCATGACGGAAGCGTTTTTTTCTGAACCATGACAGATCCAGCAAAAACGCAGATGTAAAAGTAGCCTTATACCATCCCCAAAAACATCATGTCTTTCATAACATCTCATGTACTGAGCAGTGATGATCTGCCTCTAGGACATGTCACCAGTATACAGGACTGAATCACAGTGGGAGATAAGCACTGCAGTATTATTTATTTGATCACAGGGAATATTTCACTATAGGGACACTTTGGGGAGATAAAAGTTTGATCCTGGAAAACCCATTTAATTTGACCAGTTTCTTACAAACATTAAGCACCACATAATTTCTTGTTAACATATAGGACACTAGGAGGCACTACCTCTCTCTTTCTTCTTTTCTTTTCTCGGTGTATCAGTATTAGGAACATCAGCCAACGTGTTCTACTTCTTAAACCAAACTGAAGTTTCAGCAATGCAAAGCTGCCTTTAAAAAGATTAGTGGCAATTAGCTCTCTCCAGAGGAGGCCGAACAAGCAGATTCTGATCCTGATGCTTTATTTACAAGACGCCTTTATAAATAAATTGTGTTCAAAAAGAACAGAGACAGCATATTGATCCTTACGTGAATCCTCCATTATATTTTTTATTAAACTATGACATTTTATTTTTCCCGTATATACAGACAACAACAGGAGGGGGTATAGCATTACTTGACTGGTGTTGCAATACAAATCAAAGCAAAAAAAGCAATATCAATGGTCTACCTATGCCAGACACATTTCACTGAAAGCAAAGCTTTTATGATTTCTTGTCTTGTAGGACTACACGATTGCCTTTTCATGCTTAGAATTCAAAGCTTCAACCTTTTTTAGCATTAGTGACATCTGGGACCTTTATGTATTTAAGTGCCAAATGAAAACGTCTTAGAAACTGTAGTATGGCAAATGTTGGATTGATTTATTGGTCATGATGTACAGTATCTTTTCAGCCTCTATATTCAGCTGCTATTAGTTCTCATTCTCTCACCAATAAAGATTTTTTTTCAAAGGTCAAGGATCGGGCCAATTAACACGAATGAATGTCCCTACAAATACTCATTCCGCATAATTAGCCCATGTAAATGTGCCGCTGATCATCTGACAATACAATAAAGCTCTCGTTTGTCGGTTAACCCAATAGTTTATTGCGAAACATAAAATAATAATTTATCGGTAGCTCATTGGCCTATGTAAACAGAGATGTGCTGCCTGCAAACAATGAATCCGTATGGGGATGAATAGTCATAATAGCGATCATTCATTCTCATACAGAGGGGATCATTGCTGCATGTATACTCATTGACAAAAAAGATGCACCCAGATAGAAATGCCGGATTGCAAAACTCATCATGTATATATTTCTCAGGTATATATATATATATATATATATATATATATATATATGATTAAGTATGGTGTGTGGTCTGATTAGACACTGGGTCTTATACCACCAGAGGGCATAAAAGTACTACTGTACCCCCTCTGCCCTATACAGAGGCTCTGTGAGGCTCATTTTGGGGAGTGTATCTTTTGGTGTGAACTTGTTGACTGATCGACAAGCCTCTACGATGCACTCAAAGACTTTTTGCCCAGTGAACAAACAATGAGAAGGATGCATCATTGGACTGAGAGAAGAAAGATGGTAATTTCAACGAATTGCCTGCCAATCTAGGCCATTCTGACACAGTTGTTAGGACCTTTTAGGAGCAGTGGTTATGAGAAAGCAAGCACACATGGAGAGAAGGTTCTGGACAGCCCAGACACACCACCAGTAGAGAGGGTCATCCAAATTACCAAGCATGATCAACTCCCACAGTTTCATGGTTCACCATTCAAACATGGTGTTATGACGCTCATTATGTGTCCTGCCATTGACAGCCAGCCACCGTTGCCTTCATTTGCAGTGGTCTTGTAAATGTGAAACCTGAACTGCTAGGTATTGGAAACATATCATCTCTAGTGAGAAATCCAGGTTCTATTTGGAATCAGACAATAGTCAGGTTTGAGTATGGAGACTTTGTGTGGAGCCCTTTAATTATGCCTTTGCTGTGGAGTGACACACTGTCCCAACTGCTGGTGAGATGATCTGGTAGTGATACTAGGGAGACAAACTGCTAAGCAATATGTGCAGGACATTCTACCACCACGTGTTATCTCACATGGCAGGGCTTCCAACTAGCATTTTTCAGCATGATAATTCTCGACCAAATACACAGGAAATTGCAACACTTTCTTGGCCTGCCATATATATCCCCAATTGAGCATTTATGGACCCAGCTTTGGCAACCTATGAGTGTGTAGGATCTACAGGCCCAGCTACAACATCTCTTGACAAATGTGCCATAGGATACCATACAAAACCTATATGCCTCCCAACTGCCTCCCAACCTCCTTTCAATTTTCCAGTTTTCCCCAATAAACTTATTCATTGGTTCTAATATTGTAATCACATACAGTACATATGCAATCATTATGTTTGCAGATACAAAGTTTCATTCAATTCAGTCCTTCTTGGTGTGTTCATTCCTGAACATTGCCCTGTATATTGGCCCATAGAACAGCCCACCTTCAGAGTAATCTACGATATTGAAATATATAATGCTGTTTAGATTTTCTTTACAGTGATAGTTTTTCGAACTGGAAGTTTTAAGTTGACTTGAGTTCATTTACTTGTTCCTCATCAGGTTCTTTAGACTTCCAAGCATGTCTGGAAAACTTAGTGAAAGTCCATACTGTACGTTTCATAATAAAATGCAGAGCTGAATGTTACCATACAACATCCTGAAAGATTTTCTTTTTCTGTAGTGTGATGAAAGGCAAATAACTGATGAAAGGGTTACACTGTATGTCTAGGTTCCTTCCTTCACAAAAGGTGAGGATGTTCCATTGTAGTTGTGGTGACATCCAGCTGTGTGCTCATCCACTTAAGTAATATTGTGAGCAGTGCACAGATAAATAATGCATTATGCCCTCAAAAGGAATACATCATCTTTCCCCTTCTGATCATATGATGTTACAAGAAGTCACCTATTGTTTCCTGTTTATATAGTTTTTACAAAAATGAGAGGAGCCTCACACAGTTTGTCACAAATGGTTGAAAATTCCCAGATTACTGCAGATTTCTGTTTTATGAGCTGTTCACTTTTAAGGCCCTACCTGTAATCAGAAAGGGTCCCAGGTATTCATCTACTTTTCCTGCACAACAACCTGAAATTACATACTACTACAGAGTGCAATCTGCCCTGTGGGTATTGCACTTGACCACCTCATTAAAGGGTATAGGCACCTTTAGAGGTTGTGTTTTTTTTTAATAACGTGCATTTTCAGCTACAAATCATTTTTGTAATTGGGTTTTATTTAAAAAAAAAAATCAACCATTTGATTTTTAGCTGCATAATGCTTACAAAACAGTCAAATCAGAGAGCTTGTCTGATGGTTTAATCTCCAGCCATTCCTATCTCCTCCTGAGCAACTTTGATCTTAATTGAGCTTACATGATCATTCAGGGGAACATAGAAGTGGCTGGAGATATTGCCATCAGATGATGAGTGATGGTTTGACTCTGAATGACATTTTGCACTTTGCTATGTACTGTGAAACGCCGAAGCTGCAGAAATCAAATCATTGAAAAGCTTTATTAAAACCTCCTTACAAGAATGTTTTAAAGCAACAATACATGCATTTCAGGCAATTTGCCCATACTGATCAAGTTAGTAGCCTCTGGAATTTTATTGACTGGAAGTCCACGATCAGCTAAATTAACACAAACCCCTTCATTTAGAACTCAAATGTCTCTAAAACTTTTAAGTAGCATTTTTGTGCTTTTTTTTGTTCCTAAACAACCACTGCTGTGTAGTGGAGCATACTGTAACAGTTAGGTGTTTTGCATGAGATTAAAAAAAAAAAACTCCAACAAAAATGTGCTGTGTCCTATAGACACTAAGATGATCTCTGTAGCTTCTTGTTGCCTCATTGTACATAGATGAAGATCCTGAATGATCCACTAAGACTCAAAATTACTTATTTTAAACTGAGGTTTTTAAATCAGACAACACTTTTCATGTCACAGCATAGACAGACTGGGACTCTTTGATCATAACTAAAATAACTACTAACCTCAATCCCCTTGAAACCAATAAAAATGCAGCTTTCATTTTTGCAGAGCAGTGTACAGTAAGTAGTGGAAGCTGTTTTAATAGGTTGCTATGAATAAAGCTGCTTTTCAAATAGATACTTTTGATGACCATTTTGTTGCCTTCATGGTTGAAGTTGCAACTGCAGAAACATATTAGATTGGCTGAACCTGCCAATTTCAGCAGGACCATCTAACATGTATTGGGGCTTCCCAACTCTCCTCCACCGCAATGAGGGGGTAGTTGGATTTAAGCACACCTGATCCTTTTGTTCTCAGGGAAAACTGCTGCCAAAGGTGTCTGGCAGTGGCTTATTGGCTGAGGACAGATGTATTTGGAGGTTGGGAGGGTAACCATCATGTGATTGAACGTTTGGCTGACACATCTAATGTACTTGGCCAGCATTACATCCTTGAACTGTTTTTTGGCAACTTTTCTCCACTAAAAGTTCTCAGGTGTGCGAACAGTTTGTGGATATGATAAAACTGTATTTGTGAAAACCTATTTCCTAGTGTTGATTTCAACCAAATGTCGCCCTATCTATCACAGGACATAAGGGAAGCTCAGGAAGAGATACAGTGGTTCTGTGAGGTTTTCTTACAAGAAGCTAGAGATGAGTTTTGACATGTCTTGGAAAGAGATTAAAAAACTGTCAGGGTGAAGACACCAGAGCGGTGACAAGAAAGACGAGATCGTCCTTCAGGAACAAAGAAAAAAAAAGAAAAAAAAGAAGGCCTCTTGCTCCTAATTTCATCAGCAAAATGCTTTTATTGAAATCAATACCAAGCAAATTAGAATCTCGGAGCAAATGTTAAGAAAATCAATGAGAGTTAGGTGTTGTAGTGAGGAGGGCGAGGACTGTGGGTGGATTGATGTTCTGACAGACATTAAAGACCGAATCAAATAAATGCGCACCATAGGCGTGGTAGGTCACACAGCACTGTTTGAATCATTGCATTACAACTATTAGAACAGTTGTGTTCAATATTATTTGTGCACATCCATCAGTAGAAAGACTGAATACAGATGGAGTAAACTATGGCAAAGGATGAATTCCGTTTAAAGTAATAAGAAAAAATATACAATTCACCAACAGCGACACAATTTTCATTGTCGGTATTGACAAGTTATTAAGCTATCCCTCGTTTCATTCTATTCTACATTCATTTATATATCTACTTAATTATATCTGTTCTGCAGTATTCTCATTGAAGTCATATCTACTGAAGAAACTGTTCTTTTACAATTTTGTACTATATTATTGAGGGTGTTATTGTCAGGGTATATTCACAAGGGACAGATTTTTGTTAGAGAAATTTCTGTAATAGAAAATTTGTTCCATACATCTGAATGGGATTAAGGGCTCATGCACATGAATGTATTTTTGGTCCACATTTTTTGCGGGTCGGATGCAGAACCATTTATTTCAATAGGGCCACAAAAGATGCGGACAGCATACCCTGACCTGTCTGCATTTATATAGAACAAAGGACTATTATATTATGGCCTGGATAGGATAGGAATATTCTATTATGGCTTGGACGTCCTATTTCCCAAAATGCGGAATGCACACGGCTGGTGTCCGTATTTTGCGTATCTGCAATTTTCAGACCACAAAACAATCAACGGTTGAGTACATGAGCTCTAATTCTGCAGCATGTGATTGGATTCCTGCAAGCTCCATTCAAATGAATGGGACAGTAGTAGGAATTGTGTGAACATGCAATTGCAGAAAAAATAAGCGAACCCTTTGGAATTACCTGGATTTCTACATTAATTTCTAATAATCAGTGGTCCAATTGGTATCTAAATCACAATTACAGAGAAACTCAAACCAAATAAACTAATAACACGCAAACTGATGTGTCTTATTTCATGTTCATGTCTTTTATTGAGCCCATTGAAAGAGTTTTGTCACATCAGCAAATAGCATTTATCATGTAGAGAAAGTTAATACAAGACACTTACTAATTCATTTTGATTGTCCCTGAACTAAGCGTAATGATGTAACCATGTGATCACACTCTTAGCGCAGGTCCTTCTGCAGGTCTTTTCCACCCAAAAGAGGAGAGGACTGCCTCTGCATGAGCAAGTGGATGAGGTGAGTAATTTTTTTTTTTTTTAAACCCAAAAGGCCATAGCGTATTATCATTTTTAACATCTGTTAGATGGGTGCACTTCTGACTAAGCGGCCGTTACAAATGGTCCCATTGATTGATAGGCTGAATTGGGTTTTAACATTACAATTTGTAATTAATTCATTCATAACAAATCAAATTTCTTGTCAAAATTGGTCGAAGCTGATGAATCGAACTTTTCAAACTTTGCAGCAGAGGGACAGCTTTTGGGGGTAGTATATTGTGCAGTACTTTGATATTTGGTTCTGCTGGGATGGTGTTTTGCATTATGGTATTCTTGGCCCCTCCTACTTATATTGCCCCAACTTCTGTTACGTTGTACCCGCCTACAACATGGGGCCACTCTTTTTTTCCCAGTTCCTAGTCCGGTCCTGCTTGGGAGGTACTAACCCCTTGGACAGGTTATTGCCGCTTATACACTTTATTCCTACAATAACTAGCCCTGTTTTTTTTCCATCCTTATCTGTCTAATTAAAGTCTGTTTAACTCTCCCCTGCTGCTGGGGTGAAAGGGTTATATATTAATACACACACACACACACACAAAATCCCTCTTTTCGCATACATACAAATTCCTGGCTAGAGATTTTAATGAAGTCTGCTCTCCCTGTTAAATATTTCATACACATATTTTATGTCGCTGAATTTTAAAGCAAACAGATAAAATGAAAGAATTCAGCCTTAATGCCACCCTTGTGAACTTTTCCTCTTTCTTTCATTTCCAGGGTTTTTTCATCAACCTTCATCAACAGCTTGGGTTAACCCTGTAAAGGGCTGTGGAGGCAAGGTTTTTATTGAAGTAACATTACCAGGGGAAGTGTTTTTCAGAAATCCTCTGCCGTGATTATAAAAATTAGCTTTCCAGCATTTTTCAGTAATATTGCTCTCAATATGGAACCACCACGTAAATCTTAATAAATTATGTAAGACATTCCCTTGTAAGCTGTGTAAAGATACCTAAGGCTGTTTATGAAGATTGGGTTTCTAATCTTTGAAAGTACACACAAGACTAAAATGATGTCTTATAGTTGCCTGTTTTCTTAGGATTATTTTTCTCTAAAATAAAAAATGCTGTTAGATATCTTGTAAAAGTCCTTGGTTATTGGGCAAGGCTTGAGCTATAGCCATTCCAGGGAACAAATTACCGCTAATTATCACCTTCAATGTGAGGAGTGGATGAAAATGCAGTCCTATCAGGTTGCTTTGTGGTCATGTAGACTTCCTGTTCGGCTAGCAAAGCGTATAGTGCAACATTATGATTCATTATATAGGGGATGATTCGATTTTAATTTTGACTCTTGAATACTCATAATTGCCTACAAACTTCAATGAAAGAAAGAGCCTTAGTGCATCATGACATCGGGATATTGACCCCAGAGGACTCAGATTTCATCATTCTATATGATACTGTTACATCACAATTTGGGAATATAGAGCTAAGGGAATTGTAGTGAAGTCAATGCCTCATGGTTTTCATCTGGAGAGTGTCAGCTTAAAATAGCTACAATCAAATTAAGTGGTATGTAACACAGTAAAAATGTTAATATCTAATATGTACATTTTCAGTGCTGTGCCCCAAGATCATGTAATCAGCATTCCTCTATATAACCTTGATCACAGTAATCCAACTAGTAATTATGCTCAAAATGGTAACCATGTTGTATAAATTGTACACCAAGTCAACTATACTATATACACTAAAGTCCCACGTGGCATACTATCCCTAATTGTATGTATTGTATATATAATGTATGTATATATTGTCCACCCTTACTTTTTATTGGATTTGATTCAAAACTTCAATTTCTCACAAGATAAATTTAGTACAATATCATGACATGCTAGCAAAACCCTTGACAAATTGCAACTCACAGCACAACTCAACACTATTGTACCCACTGAAGTCCCATGTGACATACTATCCCCAATGGTATTTGATATATCACTTGTTCTTCATACAGATGTGTCCACCCTTACTTTTTATTGAATTTAATTAAAAACCCCAATTTCTCACAAAATAAATTGATTAAAATATCACAACATGATAGCAAAACCCTTGACAAGCTGAAACTCACAACAAAACCACTGGGTGGCCACACATTGACTTATGAGGCATAGATATCTAGTGAAACAGAATTGCAAAATCATTTTTTTTAAAAGAGCTGATAATCTTGCACCACACATCTTGGGATATGTTGAGACAAGTGGAAAGGTAAGAACGGAAAAATATATGTGGAGCATTTATTATTAAGTCCTTAGAATTCCTACAAGGAGACTCTGATGGTTCACGAGATGAACATGTTTCACGGATGTTGGCCACTGTTTGATTCTATTTCCTTTATATCACAGGAGTCTTATACATTTTTTAATTGCCTTAAATGGGAAAATGTTTCTGTACGGTATATTTGCTGCATTCATTACCAATGTTTGTGAAGGCATCAGCAATACAGGGAGGTTCCTCTTTGCCCTTGAGGCACCTTAAGGGGTTAACAGCAAGCTTTTACTCTAAACCTCAGCTCATGTGCAACAAGACTTGATACATTGTTTTCCTCCACAATTAAGCGCATATTATTATATCTAAAACCGCATTAACCCAAATGAAATGCTGTTGAATAATTAAACAGACACTGGTCCAAAATACTTTTCTTTCAATTAGTGGTAAATTGATATTGGTGTTGTGTTCTTTTTACAGTTCTGGAATTTACCACCCATTAAGGGGAAATTAGAACTTTAAGTGCATTTAAAAGGTAATAAGGATCATTTAAACAGGAATATGTATTTTCATTAAAGAAAGGAATGGCATATTCTCTCATCCATAATAGTTTTCTTTTTTACTTGAAGAAAATTGTTTCTCCGATTATGAGCAAATCTGTATTACTATATTTCAGTTAAATGTGCAATAAAATGTATAAACATATTTCTGTAGTCATGGAAGTCTTCATATTGCACACTGATTATGCCATGGCTCATTGGAGAAAAACATGATGATCATTCTTTTCATAAGCATGGCCTGATACATAAAATTAGCTTTTTAGAACTGTTTTGTACATCCTAAGAACCTCACACACAGGGCTTTTCAATTACTAGGATACTTTAGTTACTATAGTTAGAAAGGGGTTTTGAAATTGTTTGGTGCATTATCCACACAGCTAACATCATCATCTAAGGGGCACATTTATTATGACTGATATTTTAGACGCCGATCTTAATAAACCCCTAAGCTGGCGGTGGATCCGCTGGAGTTATTAAGCGCCGGCCTCTTCATAACTTTGGTGGATCCTCTGCCAGTTCTAAATGTAAGACAGCTTCCAAGCTATCTTATATTTAGACCTTTTCTAAACCTGAAGCTGGTGTCGAAAGTGGTAAATGAGATGGGCCCCCTTCCTCACTGACGCCATGCCCACAATTTTAGACATGGCGTGAGTGGGGAGAAGTTGCAGATTGTGACGCAACTAACCATTGCGCTGCAATCTGTGCCTATAATACACCTAATATTAGTGTACTTCAGCATCATAAAGGACCCCCTTAATCCTTGAAAACTTCAATTAGATTCTGGTCTATTGTAACATCAAGGTTTATAAAAGTATTGACATCTCACTAGGACCCTGGAGGTTTTCATCAGTAGGGGTCCATGGGCTTAAAAAACAAACGCAGTCTGCACTCTAAGAAATGTGGTGCCTGTTGAGGACTTTCCAGTCATCACAAAAAGAGAAGATTAACAGCAGTTCACATGTGTATGCTCCTAAGGAATCAGTCTTTACTCACAAACATGTAACTTCCCAAGCTGATGCAGGTCAATGTGACTGGTGCAATATAAGGCAACAATAACTGTACAAAATAACTGGATGTTTCGGTCCTTTATGGACCTTTATCACCAGTAAATCTGTTATATGTGATAAGTGTGTGGCGCCTGTCTAGATTGTTACAGACAGACAATCTAGACAGGTGCAAAACATATCATATCTAACAGATTTACTGTTGATAAAAGTCCATAAAGTACAGAAACATTCGGTTTGTCAATAAAGACTGATTCCTTAAAGGGGTTTTCTGAGACTTAAATACGTATCCTCTGGATAGGTCATCAGTATCTGATCCATGGGACACCTGAAACCCCTGGAAATCAGCTGTTCAAAAAGGCAGCGGTGCTCACAGAAGCACTGTGGTCTTCTCCCAGCTTTAGCAGTGACGACACATTCATTGGTCACATGGCCTAGAGAAAGCTGGGACTGAACTATAATATCAAGCACAGCCGCTATACTATTTATAGCGCTGTGCTTGGTGAGCACAGAGAAGGCCATGGTGCTTATAGGTGCCTTCTCAAGCAGCTGATCAATGGGGGTCCCGGCTGCTAGACCTCCATTGATCAGATACTGATGACCTATCCAAAGAACCCTTTTAAGAGCATGGAAATGTAATGCACTCAAAGTCACACAAAGGGTTTCTTAAAGGTGATTATGCCACTTAGCTCCTTGTGTGCATACTGTCTTTCCCAGATGTTCTATTCCATCTAGAAGATTCTGTCTGTTCTGTAGGACAAAGTCCCAGTGGTTGAAAAGAAATTAAAAATAAAAAATTAATCACATTCTTGTTTTCCCCAAAGTGCACTCATCTGTCACTGCCTACTGCGGCTTTCTCCAGCTAAAGGGATTCAGAAAGGACTCAGCAATTTCATTAAAATGCATTAACTAGTTAGATTCTACTCAAGTCAGTTATAAATATTAACAAAGGATCCAAAAAATGTCTACTGACTATATACACTAAGCAACCTGTTATTCAAATTCGAAATTAATTAGTTATCTCGCTAATATGACACCTGTCAAATGGTGGGACATATTAGGCAGCACAAAGTATTCTCTTGATGTTGATGTGTTTGAAGCAAGAAAACTGGACAATAATAAGGGTTTGAGCAACAAGACATCTGGGGTAGAGCAAAGCAATTCTTGTGGGGTGTTCCAGATATGCAGTGGTTACCAGAAGGAACCAGAAGGAGTAATGGGTAGCTCTGTGAATTGTTTGGGGAGTAAAGGCTAGACCAGGGATCAGCAAACTTCGGCACTCCAGCTGTTGTGAAACTACAACTCCCAGCATGCTCCTTTTACTTCTGTTGGTGTTTAGAGAACAGCTAAGCATGTGTGCATGATGGGAGATGTAGTTTCACAACACCTGGAGTGCCGAAGGTTGCTGACCCCTGGGCTAGACCATCGGGGCTGATCCTACAAAAGACTTATTGAAAGAATAAATTGCTTGTAAAGAAATGCTGGCTATGACAGAAAGGTATGAGAAGAACTTGCACCTTATGGGGCTGCCTAGCCACAGACCGGTCAGAGTGCCCATGCTGACTCATGTCTGCCACCAAAATCCCTACAGAAAGCATGTAAGCATCGAAACTGAACTATGAAGAGTGGAAAAGGGTGGCCTGATGAATCCTGTTGTCTTTTACATCATGTCAAAGACCAAATGAGTGTGTAACAGCGGCTGCTATGCGCTGCTGTTCCCCTGCTTACTGCTACTGTCCTAGATGTCATGTTCAGCGGTGATCTGCTTGTGTTTCCTGTTCACCGCTGCAGTCCTGGGCTCTGGCTGTGTATGTGCTGTTTCTCTGAGATCCACTCCAGACTTCATTCTTGTGCCGCCTGCCCTGACCCATAGCCTGTCTGACTTCGCCTCTGCCTCATCCTTCGGTGCTGCATAGTTGCTTCTGGTAACGACCCGGCCTGCTGACCACCGTTGTACCTCTGCAGGTATCTCCTGGTCCGCCTGGACCAGCTGCCTCGTGATCCGACCCTCCTCAAGAGGTAGCGACCTCGTGTTCCCCTTGGAAAGTCTATCCCCACCATAAGGGGTATTTGTGAAGATCGAGGGGTTTCACTTAGACAACGCCCTTAGAGGAGGTAGGGTGCGAGGCACAGTGGGTCCACACCAACTGGTTCGTGACAGAGTGTATGTTACTAACTCACGTTCCCACTTGGGAAGAAATTACATCAGGTTCCACTGTGAGAAGAATGTAATCTGGCATAACCAGTTCGATGCTCTGGGCAATGTTCTGCTGTGAAAACTTTTGTCCTGGTATTCGTATTGATGTTACCTTGCACCTACCTAAACATTGCTGCAGAACAGGTACACCCCTCCATGGCAGAAGTATTCCCTAATAATAGAAACCTCTTTCAGCCACACTTAAATTATTCAGGAATGGTTTGAAGAACATGACAAACAGTTGAAGGTGATGACATGGCCTCCAAACTTCCCAGATCTGATCGAGTATCTGTAGGATGTACTGGTCCATGGAGGCTCCAACTCACAACTTTTAAGACTCAAAGGATCTGCTGCAAATATCACAGGACACATTTAAATGTGTAATTTGGTGCATTTCTTAATGGGCCACAGCAGTTTTGGTGGCATGAGAGGAACCTACACAATATTAGGCAGACATTCCAGGCAACATTGTAGCTGATCAGTGTATTTATCATATATATCCTATGTACTTTTAATGTATGTACAGCCTTATCTGTTATATATTAAAAGGTATTGATTTGCTTCCCTACCATTGGCCAGTGCTGAACTTTTAGCATCACGCAACCAAACTGAACAGACGCATAGGGCAACACAGAAAGGAGAGCGTAGTAGGTCATGTAAACTTTCTTGCGTTATTCTTGGTCTGTATTCTGGACCACAGAGTTCTTAAATTCATGTAGTGCCAGATTTACAGACATACGATGAACTCACAAAATGCAATAACAACAACAATAACAACTGTGAGTCCATTTGTCTTGTATTCACAGTGATAACATAAATTTACTCCTAGCTCTTCTAAATTTCTTAACATTAGTAATATAACTGTTTGCAGGATATACAGAGGTATAGTATAAAATTAGAAATTTTCATTCTCACTATGAATAATCAAAGTGTTCATAATATATATATATATATATATATATATATATATATATATATATATATATTATATATACACCGTATACTGTATATAAAACGTTTTGAAATTAGATTGGCTAAAAGTCTTTTCTTCTGTATCTGACAAACTCCGATTTTCTAAATCTGACATACTCAGCACGTAAGTCTGTTTGAATGATGTTATTCAGAACTTACTATTTTATAAAGCATAGCCTGTCACAACCATGTTTTGGTGCAGAGCCTGTGGGGAAAATGAACTTTTGGTGCAAATTCAGAGACTGAACTGTGGAGAAGGATTGCACCTGCACCAGGTTTACGTGTATTTACTGGATCACAGAAGGCTGAGGAGTGGGCAGGTTCTAATCCTCCCAGGGCTTCATTATGCAATGTGTGCATCATTCTTAATTTCCTAATTCTGACTTTGCAAAGACATCCCGCTTAGCCAGCTGGAGATTTCCTTACTGCTTTAATAGGGACACCAATCAATAGGATTTTTTTTCAAGTTAAAAAGCTTAACTGGCTAGCTCATGCTTCTAGAAATGTCTTCCCTACTGTAATTCTGTTTAATGCAACTCAACATAAAAATAGGGCATTGTATGACACTCTGCATTTGCAGTAAAGTTTAAGACCATGTGAATTCATTTAAAGCAATGACCAACCATCTCAAGTGCAGATGAGAAAGTGAAATCTCAGCACCCTGAAATAGTCAGAAGTGTCAAGAGGCTCTCATGTTGCCTGTCCCCCCCACATGCAGATGTTTCTAAAAGAAGGGGTGCACAGAAGAGCTGTCACCTCTCCTGACATGTCTGTTTTAGTCATTACTTGAATTCCTTATGAAACAACAATTTTGGACTTGCAATGAAGGTTAAGATGTGCCCCTGGCCAGGGGCTGTTTTCCATCACCAGCGCTTCTCCTCTTTGCCTCTTTATTTCCTCTGCGGCAGAAATCTGAAGAAGGCCTATTATTGGCCGAAACGTCATGTTTATGAGCCGCAATTATCTACCTAAAAAATATACTCACCTTGCATGAAAAATGGAGTTGTTTTATCTATTATAACTTGGGGTGGGAACCCTACTCCGATTGCAACTCACAGTGTGCACCAAGTCTATACGACAAGTAAACTACTAAGAGGTCATAAACACTTATTTAAGCCACATTCTTATGAGTAAGATAAGAACTGAGCTATAATGAGTGTTTATAATGTAAGAGAGCAGAAATTAGGAGTCCATCAGTTCCCCAACTGATTGGAAAGAGAGAAAATCCAGAGGCTGCTACTATAGCATCTCAGCTATGTACACATAAAAGGGCTCCATATTTTTTAGCTCACAATAAGTACAATGCAATAATAAAAAAAATTGCCCCCAGAGTTGTACATAGCTTTTAAGTCATAAGAATAAATGTTCCAGAATTGTTACTACAAAGGGGATGCAAATATTTGCTAAAAATATGTCAGGAGAGGTTAAAGGTTTTCCTTAAGTGAGTACGTGGCCATGTTAAACCTATGATCTGGACTGAGTGGTCATTTAGTTGGTGCAAAAAGCAAAAACAAAAAACTCACCTCCCATCTTATTTCTATTTGGTGTTCATTATGTTTACAAAGTGCAAAGAAAGGAGAATATCTATTCTGGATATATAGGTTTAATGTGGATCCTATAATTAAGGTATTTTCTGCCAAAAATGTAAACCTGACTGTCCTTTTCTAGCCCTATATGCAGTGACTTAATGTCACCTTTAATTTATTGGATAAGAAGTAACTGTCTAGTGGTTAAGACTGTCAGCAGTATTTGCTCTCACGCTCTGTCTCCCTATCACACAGAGGGTCCGGCTTCGCTCTTCCTCTCCCTGACATTCCTCCAACGCTCTTCCTGGCAGTCACTCACAGTGAAAGAAATATACCCCTTAGGGCTCATTCAGACAACCGTATATGTTTTGCGGTCCACAAATACAGATCTGCAAAACTAGATACCGGCCATGAAAATGCAGAATGGAACTGCAAGCCCTATGAAATGCCCATTCTTAACTGCATTGCAGACTAGAATGGGATTTGCTCTATCGTCTTTGTGGGGCCACAGAGCGGAAGTATGGATGCGGAGAGCACACAGTGTGAGGGTGCAACTTCTGGAACCCCTGCCGATTATCTATTTGAAGAGGCTGTGGCACTCTGGTGAGCACTAAAGCCTCTTCCTAAGGCAGTGATGTCATGTTCATCTGTCACATGTGCAGTACCCCAGAGCGGGCACTACCATTCCTTCAACTTGCTACTGTCTCTTATGCCTAACCAATGTGTGACACTACTATGCATTTTGTTTCCAGGTCTGTTCAGAAGGTGTTATTACAGATGTAACTGTTATTTATTGTATTTCATGCACTGTACCTGGTTTAACAGCCGGTGGCAGTATATCTGGCAGTGAGCTCTTCCTCTCTTTGGAGGAGTGGGCTCGCCCAGTTCTTCCAAGGGGAGGGATGTCTTGCCTGCCTGTTGAGAGTTAGTTGAGTCTGAGTTTTGGTCCAGCTAGAGAAGTAGTGTAGTGCAGCCCTAGCCTAGAAGCCAGACCGGGACCACAATAGGCAATCTGCAGCCAGAGTCAAGACAGCCCTAACCCAGGGGTTGTAAGAGTTGCCACTGAGACCTGACAGGTTATCAAAGTGTGGTCAGAAGCCCACCAGGCACCGAGCCTGCTATCAGTGGCACGTAGTCCAGATGAAAGGTACAAGATTCCAGATAAGAGGGAGAGTTCAGCACAGCGGTAATAGAGGAAAGAACCCAGTTCACCTGCCAGTGCACCCTAAAACCTGGACAGGTTTTTTTTGACAGGGACAGGTGTGATCACGTTTAGACTGCCTCCTCTTGTCAATCAAAGTGGAGAGGCCGTGGCAGTTGCATAGAGAGCAGAGCCTCCAAAACCTAGATAATGGCAACGCCCCCGTTGCTCCTAGGGGCTCAGTTGCACATATTAAAACATCATGTAACAGGTCAGCCAGTTTCATATGTACAAAACTGCTGACAGATGCCCTTTAAGCTTCTGCACATGAGGAACCTATAGTGTATTGTGTAATAACGTCATTCAGATGAATTTCTTGTATTATTGGCTAAATATATTTTACCTCATTCCCTTACATCATTATAAGAACGAAACCTTAAAAAAAAACAAAAACAATGTGACCTTCTTTGCCAAGTGCAAACCTCTCTATCCTCTTAATTGTCAGAGAATGAATCAACACGGGTTATAAATAATATGTCTGAAGTTTAACAGTATGTTGTTAATTACTCGAGCACGGCTAACAGAGATAATGAATGGGGGATGACTTTCAGGAGCAGAGTATTTCACCATTGATTAAAAGGGGTCATATCAGAGGGTCTGGCAGTATATGAAAGTAATAGGTGGAGCTGGACAGCGCTAATTTCTATAGAATGCGTGGAACTAACTATCTGATCTCACACACTTCCATAGCAAGGCAATGTGTCTTGCCCTGGAATACTCTGATTTTCAATGCTGGAGGAGTCTCGCTGTGTTACTGTAGTATGGCCATTCATTATTAATCCACAGCTGCACTTAGAGGCCGGGTAGGCACTATTAGAGGCTTCCTGCTGAGGCTGGAAGATGAGCACATACATCTTGGACTGGCAGTTTCCGTCCCTGGATTTTGTCTTAACCCATGCCTTACTGGTGGGTGTAAAATATACAGCTCAGCACAGCAGAAGTTCATAGCAGAAAGCCTGTTCTGGTTGTGATAAAATGTAACCACTGCAAAAACCTCTTCAAAAGACCACCTCTTTGAGAAGACCACCTGTTTATAGATATCCCCTGACGTATTTTCTGTTAAATCATAGATCAGGCATACTAGACATCTTTTTTTTTATAGGATTGACCCTCTCAAAGACCATTTTTAATCCAAATTTGAGTGGTCACCTCAAAGAGGTTTTATTTTATGATACAAATAAATTCATAGGCAATTTGTCTCTGCGATGTGTCTAGAGACATCATTAAAGGGGTTGTGTCACTTCAGAAAATAGCATTAATCATGCAGAGAAAGTTAATACAAGTCACTTCCTAATGTATTGTTATTACCCATATTGCTTTCTTTGCTGGCTGGATTCATTTTTCCATCACATTATACACTGCTTGTTTCCATGATTATGACCACCCTGCAATCCATCAGTGGTGGTCGTGCTTGCACTCTATAGGAAAAGGCACTAGCCTATGTGTCCCGGCCACCAGAGAGGCCAGCACATTTTTCTACAGTGTGCAAGCACGACCACCGTTGATGGATTGCGGGGTGGTCTGTAACCATGGAAACGAGCAGTGTATAATGTGATGGCAAAATTAATCCAGCCAGCAAAGGAAGCAATATGGACATTCACAATACATTATTAAGTGGCTGGTATTAACTTTCGCTACATGATAAATGCCACTTACTGAAGTGAAACAACCCCTTTAAAGGGCTTGTCGGAGATATTTTCAAATTAGTCTATGAGCAGGAAATAGTATAAAGCAATAAAATAAGCAATACTCATCACTTAAATGCCCCACCGCCGCATCACCACTGGTCTAGTCTGGAAGGGTTGACATCTCATTTCTTTTTACATGACCACTGCAGTCAATCACTGGCATCAGTGTTCAAGTGCCATATTTTAAAATATCTTGGACAACCCTTTTAAAGAGACAAACCCTTCCCCAAATGAAGGGCACCTGGCAGAAAGTCGGTAGCTGCAGGATTGATGTGGTATTACATGGGGCGCCATCAAGTGCATGAAATACATGGTCATGCTGAGTGCTGAAGAGTTAAAGCTGCTCATTGCAGGGGTTCTCTAGCTAATAGAGGGGTGTCCCGAGCAGGGGACTGTCTTTGTTGTGTCCATGTTTCTCAACAGAAAATTTGGACAGGAGTTGTCTTGATGGGAAAATGGAATATAATGGGATATACCAAAAAAGTGACTTGTTGACCTGGATGCAAATCTCCCTATAACATAGTTGGCAACATTAATGTCAGATAGATGTGCTCTGAACATCTATGAGTGATGATACTGGAGAATGCCACCATTCAGATTTATATGAAAACCAACAGCAAACCCCTCTATGTCTCCATATGAAATGAGTAGCATGCAGGGGTACAGTAAGACCTCATGTACCTGAATGGATTCTTTAATATGGAGCAGTAATACGGTAAAGTGTTAAGTGCTTATTTGTGAAGTGGTGCTGGCTAGAGATGAGCGAACGCGCTCGTAACAAGCACTGTAGCGCTCGGCTCCCCTGCGCTCGCATAGGCACAGGCATCCACATCTGTCGGGTGAGGAGGACGGATGCGGATGCCTGCGCCCATGCGAGCGCAGGGGAGCCGAGCGCTACAGTGCTCGTTACGAGCACGTTCGCTCATCTCTAGTGCTGGCTATAGTATTAGCTACTATTGTACCAATATTTTAAAGAAAAGGTGATAATTAGTGATGAGATATGTTTTCAAAAATTCGATTTGGCTGCTTCGCCAGACTTTGACAAGAAATTTGGATTTGTTACGAAGTAATTAGTGACAAATCGCATTCCATTGTAGCGGGCACAATGACAGGGAATGGCAATCAAGCCGCCCCCCATAATTGAATCCCTCAGAGGCCGCATTCAACACTGATCAGAGCATCTGACAGTCACATTGAGATCTTTAAGGGGTTAAACAATGGTTAAAAAAAAACATACCTCATTCATTTGATCGCAAAAGAGCGTCGTGGCCATCTTGATTGAAGAAAACGCGCCACTGATGACGTCACCGCATCCAGCCAGTGCGCTGACGCGATATCACACAGTGCATGCAAGATTTGCCGTGTTTTATTCAATTAAGATGGCTGCTTCGGCCATTATTGGATGAGGTGGGTATGTATTGTTTTTTTTTTTTACTGCCATTTTAGGAAAAATGGATTCATTACCACCAAGCACCAAGAAATTCAGATTCGTGGCTAATCAAATTTTTCCTGAAATTCGGATTGAATTCCACTTCATTAACTTTGATTCGCTCAACATTAGTGATAATTACCACTTACAGAAATGTGTCATCTGGAGGTAAAAGCCACATAACACAATAGCAAACTCAACATCTATACATCAGGATTTAATTGGCATTTAGGCAAGGATTTCTGGTTGGATGTGTCTGTGCAGAATTTTGCTGAAGTGGGTGGCGCAGTAATCCAGATTCAGAGGCTATTAGAGCTACAAGTACTATAATTCCAATGGGCTCCGTATTCACATGGGTCCCATAAAAGATACAGTCTTCCTTGTCCATGGTTAAGTCATATACAATACTTAAAGGGGTATTCCATGATTTTGATATAAATGACCTGTTCTCAGAATAGGTAATTAATATCAGATTGGAGGGGGTCCAATATCCCACGCAGCCACCCATCAGCAGTTCTGGAATTACACAGCTCCATCCATTGTGTAGTAGATGGAACTGATACCTTCAATGGAAGCAGTTCTATAGTTACCAGCTCTGTCCACTACATAATGGACCAAACTGTGTAATCAGACTTACACTGCAAGAACCACCCTGAAACAGGTGAATGGTAGGGATTCCGAGTGATGGACCCCTGCCGATCTGATTTTGATGGCCTATCCTGAGGATAGGCCCTCAGTATCAATTCCTAGAGAATACACCTATAAAATTATCCCATGACTAAGCTGAGTTCATGATAGGAAATAAATTATTTTCCAGCTTCACCATAGCTGCGTGGCAATGAAGTAGTTAAGCCAGTGTGGGGCGGAATGTGCAGGGAGCATGCACCGTAATAAAGGATACAATAATAATTCTCTTTCTTGCTGCCCTCTGGGACATTAATAAGGATCCAGGCTGTGAGATGAATCCCAGCCGTCTGATTTGGGGTTTAATTTCCCAGATCTGCCCCAATGAAGAAAAACTTCAGATGTGGACTGCGATTGATGCAGAATCTCAAGATACTTCTGAGAGATATAATATTCTTTCTGAGAACTCTGCCTGTTTCATGTCATTAGGAGCAAATTTAACCCATCCGTGCTACTGAGAAACATTGTAACATCCAGACCACAGTCACACATTAGCGCCCGTGGCGTGGTGTTTTCTTCTATAGGAAAAAAATGTAGACAGCAAATGTGTACCACTGTATATGCATTCATTATGAGCTGAGTGAGCATCTAGGAATGACACAGTCAATGCTGCACAAATTAATATCAAGTACGTAGCACTAGAACCATAATTTTTGATATAACAGATAGATCTGCTAGTGTTTTCATGGATATATGGCTAGGAGAAGGAGGCTTCATGCCATATGGTGGCCCATGAAGTCCCTAAAGCTTTGTATTATTGAGTTGTGGTCACTACTGCCTAACCAATACTTTCCCTTGGTGCAATTCTGGATGACATTGCATCTGTTAGAGCATAGCAGGATTCTGCTGTATTAATCCAACAGAAAAAGCCTCAGTGTCCCTCAATATGAAATCAGAGGCATACTGAGGTGTAGTAGGCCTCTGCAGATCCCTATGGATGCTATACAAGGCTAATTTCACACAGCAATCCAGCAGACTGTTTCGGCAAAGAATAGTGCTGCTTGGAAACGTCTGTTTCCCGGCAAAAATGCTGAGGTTCAGCCGGACAATAACAATAATGGGGTCCAGTGGGAATGTGGGACCATCCGGCTAAGAGAACTCCAGCAGGCAGGATTGCTGTGCCACATAGTGAAACTAGTCTTACAGTATAGATCATATATGGAGCATGTAAGTGGTTGTAGGAACAATTCATAGAATTACGTGCATGGGACGCAACCGTTTAATGCACTTTTTTTTTTTGCATATTTCCTCCTTGGAAGTCAATGGAGTAAAAATACTATGTGAATCCCTCAATACCCAGATGGTTGGGGCATTGTTGTGGTTTTGGGCTACTTTCATACCAGGATTTTTGCTGGATCCGTCATGGATCAGCAAAAACGCTTCTGCCACGATAATACAACCATCTGCTATCAACGGATCCGGTTTTATTATCCTTAAAATACCCAAGACGAATCCGTCATGAAAACCATTCAAAGTCAATGGGGATGGATCCATTTTCTATTGTGTCAGATTGTGCCAGAGACTTACATTCAGAGTCATGACGGATCTGTCTTGCTCCGCACCACATCGCGGACAGAAAAACGCTATTCTGTCCCCAATGGGGACGCAACTAAACGGAATGGAATGCATTCTGGTTTTGTCCCCATTGACAATGAATGGGGATAAAACGGAAGTGTTTTCATCCCGCTATTGAGATCATATGATGTATCTCAATAGCGGAAAGGGAAAGAGCAAATGTGAACGTAGCCTCACATATTTGTAGTATGGCATAGGAAAAGTACATGCATAGGGTCTGACAGCTAGTACAGTGGCAAAAACGCATCACTGGTCTTGTGCATAGAAACAGACTTTGTAGATTTTTGTAGCTATATTTCAAAATACTGGTGAAAAGGCCACTTAAAACCTGCAGAAAAGCTGTTTTGAAGGTAAATCACAGTAAAGCTAAAATTCACACTTCCTCCAGTCAACCAATCACTAAGTTGAGCTATGAAGTGCAGTGATGGCTAATGTCATTCAGTCTCCTGCTGTCCTACTCTGCTCCATCACTGAGATAGTAAATCACATCACCTTATCGAATCTTCAGTTGCTACTCAGTGTGAACACGCAGATTTATAGACATCATAATACCGCACAGTGCTGTCCTGTATCACACTGATAACTGAGAGCCCCAAGCACTAAAAACAAGAAATGCACAATGTTTTATGTATATTCTGTAAAAATTAAAAAATTGCACTGTTTAATGCATTTGCATTACATTGACACATAAATCTAAAATATTTTTTTTGTGGGATAACCCCTTTAAGGAGGTTTTTTGGTAGTAAAATACTGTTAACCTATAGGTCATCAGTATTTGAACGATGGTAGTCCAACTCATGGTAGCTGTTTGAAGAGGTGGGTACTCCATGAGCGCTGCTGCCTCGGCTACATCATCGGTTATATGGCTTATGTGCAGCTCAGTCTTATTCAACTGACTAGGACTAGGCTGAAATCCATACACAACTATACAATGTGGGGGTGGTGGGAGTCTGACCCCACCAATCCTATATTGATGACCTATCAGAGGATAGGTCATCAATATTGCCCTCCCACACAAACAATTCTAACACATAGCGTTCCTATGGAAGCCATCTCAAATGTGGTTATAGGTGACTGATTTTCTTTTAGGGAGAGAATGCAAAACTGAAATTTTCATTTGAATGATTTAACATATTTTAGTCAATTAGAAGTTTATATGTCAGAGCTTTATGGACATATCGGCTTAGGTTTGTTACAATATGCTCCTTTCATAAGGCTACAGTATAAATATGTAATGTGAAATCAGATGATAATTCCAAGTGCCCAAATGCAATCCACTAAGGTATAAGCGCTCCTAATGGGAGCTCTAACTCGGTGCTCAGAAACTGCTGAAAATTAAGATGGGGCTATTTTTATTGTTTCAGTCTTCTGAAATTCCCCCATCAGATATTTTAATACACTTGATAAAAATCCATCGACGCAAAAAGAACCTTATGGAATTACATCTGTATCTTCTGAGATCTCAACCAATATTGCTATGCTCCAGTGCTGATCCCCTGACTGACGTTTAGGTTGTCTTAAGACTCTCGTTATGTTGCCACTTGGATGAGAATCAGAACGGTTCTGAAGTTAAATATAAAAGTAATGTCTTGCTTATATCAGTGAGACTTATATCAGTCCAGTAATCAAAGCAAATGCCTTTTAATACTTTTCTACGGTACATGGACAACTTAGCAACAATCGGGTCCTTCATTTCAACTCCTAGAACGACTTAAACCTGCGACTTTGATATTTCGAATTTAGCATAATGACATACACTCATGTACTATGCTCTGGTGGTCATTTATTATTTTATTACGCCACTTTTTGGCGTATTTAGGTTGCAGATTTTGCCGCAAAGTGGTTTGTGACAAAATCTGTGACTTTACCCCACTCAAAAGGGGACATAGCATGGGCTGGGAAGAGGGCGATTGGGCTAGCCCATCCCATTCATCATTTTCCACGTCAGTTTATACCGTGGAAAATGGCCTTAAACTGTGCCAGCAAGGGACCTGGCATGAAGAGGGCAGCGATAACGTTACTGCCAGTGGTGGAGTGGTAGTCTGGGACAATACTGTTGCTAATGAGATAGGGGTGGTCAGGGGACAATGATGAAGGTTTTTTGGCACTCCTGAGGAGATATGTTGTACTGCATGGTGGCATTGGATGCTGCTGGAGAGATATTTTGAGCTTTATCATGCAGTACTGTAAGGGGGTAATATACGTCCCTGACCATATGACTAGGCATTTCTGTCATCCATTTTTATTTAATTTCTTGTATTGATGGTTTACCTAGAGGCATGATCAACTAAAGCAAAATTTGCGGCAGCATGTATTGCCACCATTATCTTGACGCAATATCATATTGGGTGGGGTTTGTGTGCTGGGGCTACTTTCTAATCCCAGCCTGCCATTGGCTTTGTCTCTAAGCTATGGCTAAGCTGCATAATAAAAAATAAATAAATAAAAGCACTAGAATTAAAGGGGTTTTCCAAGACTTTCTACTGATGTCCTATGCTGTAGATAGATCATCAGTATCTGATCAGAGGGGATCTGATATGCGGAGCCCCCCACAGATCACCTCTTTTAGAAGGCTCCGGCACATGCAGTAGCGTTGCGACCTTCTTGAAGTTTAGCCTAGGACATGTGACATCACTTTCATTGGCCACATGTCCTAGATGAAGCCCAGCCCCATTGAAGTGAATGGGGCTGTGCTGTGATACCAAGCATTGCCGTTATCAAATGGACAGCGCTGTGCTTGTTGAGCTGAGAGAAGGTCGAGCGTCGGTGCCTTCTAAAACGGCAGATAGACGGGGGTCCTGGGTGACAGACTCCCACCAATCAGTTACTGATGAACTCTCCAGACAATAGGTCATCAGCTGAAAAGTCTTGAAAAAAAGACTTTATTCTTGGGGAACATTGAGAAGAACATGTAATGTATCTAATTTAGATATTGAGTCCCTGTAAAATTAAACATAATTGGTTGAGTATAGAAATCAAACAAAAATCCTCCGCTCAGTTGCATGGTAGCCAAGTACAGTGTTCGACATCTCTTTATTATTCTTCTCTATCACAGAGGAGAAAATATCAGAGTAAATCTTTGTGATGTACTGGTAATTGCTTGTATCCACCTAATATTTTCCCATTAATAAGACAATTCATTATGGGTTTGCTGTCACAACAAATATCCCAATTATCTTATTCTTATTTTAATTATGTTTTGCTGCCGGCGGATCGGACGCATGTTCTGGTTTATTGAAGATAACGTGCGTTTGCCCTGTCGCTCCTGAGCTGTAGTTTTTGTTTTAAATGCGACCTCTCTGCGCAGGCGACGTTAAATATTCATAAGGTGAGAAAAATCAAATGGTAAAATCAGCTCTGAGCTGACAGCCCGAAAAATATTTTATGAGTATGGACTTTAGCTGGAGGAAATTCAGCATAAAGAGAGTTAAAATGGACTAAGTCAAAATCAATATCCATTATTTAACCCCTCAGATGACAGAAAATCTATAAAATTAAGCATGAGACAGCAAGGCGGGTGCAATATGAATGTAAATGCAGAAAATATTTGATCAGCATAGTATTGAAGTCATGAGTGCCTGAAACGAGTGTTTTTTTGGCCGGACTGCACTTTTTTTTGTTAACTGGATTTTTCTTCTTGTCAGATTTTGCTTGAGCTTTATTAACACAGGATATGGAAACCAATGAATGTGAAAATGTTATTAACCATAGCAACCAATCATAGGCTGATTTTTCAAGATGTAATTAAATACAGTAAGTGAAATAAAATAATGTGTTAGCAGAGCAGAATGGAGTATATCATATCGGGGTAATACAAATTATCAAAGCCAGAGAGGTCAAGCTTATAACATTTATTTATGCCAGTTATTACTGCTCAACCTAAGAGGTCATGACTACATTAATGCCTGAGATCCCGAAGAGGTCAGGAAGGAACATCATCAGGAGGCATAAAGATGAAAAGTAAGAAGGAAAGGGAAAAAAATATTATATATATATATATATATATATATATATATATATATACAGTACAGACCAAAAGTTTGGACACACCTTCTCATTCAAAGAGTTTTCTGTATTTTCATAACTATGAAAATTGTAAATTCACACTGAAGGCATCAAAACTATGAATTAACACATGTGGAATTATATACTTAACAAAAAAGTGTGAAACAACTGAAAATATGTCTTATGTTCCAGGTTCTTCAAAGTAGCCACCTTTTGCTTTGATTACTGCTTTGCACACTCTTGGCATTCTCTTGATGAGCTTCAAGAGGTAGTCACCTGAAATGGTTTTCACTTCACAGGTGTGCCCTGTCTGGTTTAATAAGTGGGATTTCTTGCCTTATAAATGGGGTTGGAACCATGAGTTGTGTTGGGCAGAAGTCAGGTGGATACACAGCTGATAGTCCTACTGAATAGACTGTTAGAATGTGTATTATGGCAAGAAAAAAGCAGCTAAGTAAAGAAAAACGAGTGGCCATCATTACTTTAAGAAATGAAGGTCAGTCAGTCCGAAAAATTGGGAAAACTTTGAAAGTGTCCCCAAGTGCAGTCGCAAAAACCATCAAGCGCTACAAAGAAACAGGCTCACATGAGGACTGCCGCAGGAAAGGAAGACCAAGAGTCAGAGGATAAGTTCATCCGAGTCACCAGCCTCAGAAATCGCAGGTTAACAGCAGCTCAGATTAGAGACCAGGTCAATGTCACACAGAGTTCTAGCAGCAGACACATCTCTACAACAACTGTTAAGAGGAGACTGTGTGCAGCAGGCCTTCATATTAAAATAGCTGCTGAAAAACCACTTTACCACTTTGCTGAAAAATCATATTAAAACCACTGCTAAGGACAGGCAACAAGCAGAAGAGACTTGTTTGGGCTAAAGAACACAAGCAATGGACATTAGACCAGTGGAAATCTGTGCTTTGGTCTGATGAGTCCAAATTTGAGATCTTTGGTTCCAACCACCGTGTCTTTGTGCGACGCAGAAAAGGTGAACGGATGGATTCTACATGCCTGGTTCCCACCGTGAAGCATGGAGGAGGAGGTGTGATGGTGTGGGGGTGCTTTTCTGGTGACACTGTTGGGAATTTATTCCACATGTGTTAATTCATAGTTTGATGCCTTCAGTGTGAATCTACAATTTTCATAGTCATGAAAATACAGAAAACTCTTTGAATGAGAAGGTGTGTCCAAACTTTTGCTCTGTACTGTATATATATATATATATATATACAATAAAAAAATAAGTTTCCCCACATCAATCTGTACTCAATACCCCATAATCAGAAGGTGAAACAGAAAACCGAATTATAGACATTTTTGCAAACTTATTAAAAAGGAAAAACTAATTTTACATGGACCCTTTTCTATAAAACTTGAAATTTAACTCTGGGGGCTTCCCATTTCTATTGATCATCTTCGAGATGTTTCTACATCTTTATTGGAGTCCAACTGTGGTAAATTGAGTTAATTGATTTGGAAAGACGCACACCTGTCTACATAAGATGCATATAAGAGCAAAAACCAAGTCCTGAGGAGGAAAGAACTGCCTGTAAAGCTCAGAGACAGGAGTGTGTGGAGGCACAGATTTGGAGATGGCTGCTAAAATTTTCCTGCTGCAATGAAAGTTCCTAAAAGCACACTGGCCTTCATAAAGCTTAAATGGACAAAGTTTGGAACGACCGGGACTCCCACCAAATTAAGTATTTGAGGAAGAAGGCCCTTGGTAAGGGGGGTGACCAAGAACACAATGGTCACTTTGGATGAGCTCCAAAGATCCTGTGTGTAGATGAGGAAACCTTCAAGAAGATCAATCACTGTGGCAATCTGGGCTTTATGACAGAGTGTCCAGAAAGAAGCCTCTCCTCAGTAAAAGACACACAAAAGTTTGCAAAAAAGCACCTAGAGGACTCAGACTGTGAGTAATAAGATTCTCTGGTGCGATGAAACCAAGATTTAATTTTTTGGCCCCAGTTTTAAGTATCATGTCTGGAGGAAATCAGGCGCTGCTCACACCTTCCCAATTCCATCCCTAAACTGAAGCATCGTGGTGGCAGCATCATGCTGCATGGTGTTTTCAGTGGCTGGGACAGGAAAACCAGTCAGGGTTAAGGGAAAGCACAGAGAATTTCTAAATGAAAACAAATTGGGCCAAAATCTCACCTTCCAAAAACACAATGAACCAAAGCACACAGCCAAGACAACACAAGAGTGGCTTAGTGACAGCTCCGTGAATGTCCTTGACTGACACAGCCAGAGCCCAGACTTGAACCAAATCGAAGATAAGTAATGGCTGATTTACACTGCACAATTGTCCGGCTAATTTTCAGGAATGAACATTACTGCAAATATTCATTCCCGATAATCTGCCAGTGGAAATATGCTACCGATTACCCGATGAACAAGCAAAGTGCTTGTTCATCGGGTGAAATCATCTTTCATGCAGCGCATTAAATCATTGTTTGTGGCCAGGAGATCATCCTGTGTAAACAGTACTCTGCTGCTCAGAAACAATGAATCTGTATGAGGACAAGCAATGGCAATAGCCATCCTTTGTCCCCATACAGTGGAGCTGATCTCTGCATGTAAATGCAGCTCTTCACCTGCAATTATTATGAAGGAGGGGTCTTTTCCTGATAATCGCCTGCCAGGTTGGGCAGTATGAATGCAGCATAAGGCTTGGTTTGCATGTTTAGGGCTTTTATATGCATTAAAACTGAACAGAAAGCCAGCCTCATAGATCTTTTTTAGTGTAATTACATTTCTTATTTAGAGAAACGCTATCCATAATTATTGTTCTCTGTTCTCTACACATGTCTAAACCATTTGTTTTTCTCTAATGTTGATTATAGCAAACCCAAACTTGTCCTTCAATATGATGTACAATTTTTCCATCATTTGTCCAATTTCAGGAGATCCAACAGATCAATGTAGGTTTGGGTGCAAGCTATTGTGAAATTGTGAAATCTTCACATTGACAGCTTGAAAAACCAGCTGAAATACTGGTCAGTTTGGTACAGAAGACCACTTATAGATGGAAGAAATAGTCAATTTTGGAAAATGGTAGTTTTTATTGGCATATCTCTGGAAATGGGACTGTGAGCTTCTCATAATCTTCTATGGGAATATGAGATATACTAGGCCAATAGCTTTTATATTAAATACTTTGTGCATTTGGTTTCACCAAGATGTTTTGGAGAGCGGAGACTGGAAGCTTGTAATCCTCTTCCTTTGTGCTAATACGTCACATTTGCATAGTTTGTGGCTTCTTAGAAGGGACAAAAATGCACATGGTTTTGGCGCGTTGGATTATTCCAATAACTACAGCGAAATGTGCACCATTTCGTAGCCCCTCTATCAAAATATATTTGCCCTTTACAAGGTGAAACAGAAAAAAATTGTATGGTGAAAATAGAAATATATTAAAAGCTTGCTGTATCTATACTTCTCAACAGGGTCTAAGCGGAGTAATTTTAGTGGCAGAACCAAAGTCCTTGAGGCAATGACTGCAAATTATACGATACAGACGTATCTGCTGCTATTCCTGGAACCTATCAAGCTGAGATTCCCAAAATACACACCTCGTTTCTGCATCTGATCCTCCAGCTGAGAGGCAATCGGGACAAATTCACAGATAGCCGGGTGGAAGCCACAAAGTGGAGTCTAATCAGCCTTTATTTCCACTGGTTCAGAAATGTTGGTTAAGAAACAAAGATTATAGGTTATCCGTTGGATGGCAGATTGTAAATTGCACAGGGATGCATAAAAAGGATTGTGATGGTGTAGGCAACTGTGCAGCCTTATTTGTTCTTCATGGTCAAGCATGGGGTTATAATTGTGAAGGAAACAGATTATGAATTTAGCTTTTATGGTTTTGGTCAATAGAGATAATTCATCACAGCACTGGTATATGACAAATAAAAATAATATGTTCTGCTACACTTGTATAAAAATAAAAAGATGAGAAGGTACGGTGTAAGCAGATGTCCACTCAGAGGGAGATATGCCTGATGTTCTTTCTGGTGGGCCAGTTGGACAGTCCCTGTCCTTGACCTCTCCATGTGTAAGAATGTGTATATTGGATCCTGTGATCTCAGTGGTTGGGACTATTATATTCAAATATAGTTTTATTACAAAAGTTTATTTAATGGCTGGTTTACAGAAGTAGGCCACGCTTGAATGGGTGGAAAAGTGCCCATGCAGAAAGATTGACTCTGAATGACACTGTAATTTACACCCTATAGAAAAGTCTTTAAAAGAAATAATTAACAGGAAGGAAAATAAAGTAAAGAATAAAGCTTACCTATATGTCAGTGTGCAGGGGATCTTGCAGGCTTCTGGAAGGGCCATAAGCAATTCTGACAAAGAATTTATAGCTTGGGTCGGGCTTTTCTATGAGAGTAGGGCTTATTTATGTTTGGTGTTATTACGGTTAGTGCAGTAGTGGGTTTTTCTACTACCTGTCACCTGGAAACAAAGCAGTCTAAACATCACTTCTTTTCAAAATCCATTGTTTTCTTAATGTAAGCTCTGAACAGCGTGAGTAGAAAACAGGGTGAGTATCACTGAAAGATTTTACCTATTTTTTGTTCCCCATATATTTATGATGAAACAATAATTATTCAGTTTTAAGTCATACATCTAAGTCATTGAAATGTATTTTTAGTATATGATTTCCTCTAAAAGGTAAAAAGATATATGTTAAAGTACTCTACACCGTACAAAGAAATCACAATGTATTTAGCCATTAATAGATTAGTATCTTTTAGCAGTGCTGGCAGAAAGTTTGACATTCAGGGCTACTTTCACACTAGTGTTTTTGCTGGATCCGGCAGGGTTTTAGCAAAAACGTTTCCGTTACTGATAATACAACCATCTGCATCCGTTATGAACGGATTAGTTGTTTTATTCTTTAACATAGCCAAGATCTGTCATGAACTCCATTGAAAGTCAATGGGGGATGGATCAGTTTTTCTATTGTGTCAGAGAAAACGGATCTGTCCCCATTGACTTGCATTGTGGGTCATGACGGATCCGTTTTACTCCGCATCCCATGACGCATGCTGCGGTTTGCTCTCCGGTATGAGAACCGAAAAGAATGCATTTTGGAGCATTCAGTTCTGTTCAGTTACGTTTTGTCCCCATTGACAATGAATGGGGACAAAACTGAAGCATTTTTTTCCGGTATTGAGACCCTATGACGGATGTCAATACTGGAAAATATTAACGCTAGTGTGAAAGTAGCCTAAACATACATTCACATCTCTGGTAACTTGATCTGGCAGAGAACACCCTGTTGGAGTTCACTGCCATTGACTTTTGAAAAATGTAGCCTAACCTGCGTATTGGGGGCCTTTTCATGTATGTGTGGCTTCTCCTGGTGTCATTTAGGAGCTGTTCCATGTGCACTGACTGATGTCTCCTTACCATTACCACTGTTCCCCTCTTGCATCATGCAGTTTCACATCATATATATTCTGCAGTCTCATCCTTTCCTCCCCTCATCTCTGTATTTTATTTATTGGTTTACACTAACTTGATGTCTTTATAAACTAATTTTCTAAACATTAATAGAGCATTTAAGAAGGGAGGCTTTCCTTTAATAAGGTATATTACAAAGTTTCACATGTTCATATATACACTAAGTATTTAAGTTTTTGGAGTATGTGTATGTGAATTTTTACCCACTAATCCACAAGAGCTTTTGTGAGGTTTTGTGGTTGAGTTTGGTGTGCAAGAACTTGACTGGCCTGAACATAGTCCTGACCTAAAACCTTTTGAACGCCAGGACATCTTGTCCAACATTAGTGCTTGACCTCAAAAATGCTCTTCTGGAATAATGAGCAAGGCAAAAATTTAGCTGCAAAGGGGGGAGGGGGGGCAACCCCATATTATTGCCTATGGATTTAGAATGAGATATCATAAAAGCTCATGTAGGTGTAATGTGTAAGTGTTGTAATACAGTAGTCAGATAAAGTGGGTGAGGTCAAGGACGACTTATTACAGGTGTTTTATTTTAATTTAAATATCTTTGGCTTAACCCCTAAAGGACTGAGCCTATTTTCATTTTTGATTTTTCCTCCCCGCATTCCAATAGCCATAACTTTTTTTTTACTTTTCCGTTCTTATAGCCATATGAGAACTTTTTATTTTTTTTTGCAGGAAAAGATGCATTTTTTTATGGCACCATTTAAGTTACCATATTGTCCCATGTGTGAATAAAGTGGTAACATGCATGTGTGGCCACTGCTCTATTCTCTTCTATGGGATTGACAGAAATAGATGAGTGCAGTACTCCCAAAGTTTCCTTTACCCCAATGCATTAAACAGTAGGACAGTAACACAGACAAAGAAAAACATAGGTGAATAACTAATGAGAAAATTCTGTTAAAATACAAGAATTCAGATAATTTCTCAGTTGTACAGTAGTTCTTCCACATCCCTTATAAAGGAAGAGTTGCATGGTAGACATGACTACTTGGCAGACGGGACAACCCCAACCATCAGTTTTACCTTCTTTAGAAACTCAAATTACAGTGATAATATTAAATAGCTCCCAAGTGGGCTTTAATTTCCTCTTTTAATTGTCCAAGACACAATAAATCTCTAGAACCTGCGGGAATAATGGATCTGAAAGAATTTCTGTTCCTTTCCCTCCTCCCTGAACCACAAGGTAAGTGGTACAAGTAATGAATCTTTACAAGAGCAATCAGGCAACCACTTAAGAAACCTCCAGCAAAAACACAATAATTATTCCAAGCACCAAGATGAATTACGTTGGATCTAATGGGCATTTGAGCAATACAACTTGTCGTTTTGACCCAGATGAAAAATGATGAATGGGGTCATTGAGTGAGATGAGAAAAGGGTTTACTGGTTAAATGCCATTATGAAAAACAAATAAGAGCCGGTGGCATAAGGGACATTGTGAAGTATCTTGTCTTGGATAATTAGAGAGCGCTCTAATTAACACAAGCCCCTTAAATCAATCCTTCTTATCCTGCAAATGAAGACTTGTCTATTTATTGACAAACGCATAACTGATCAGATGATTGAATTGAGCAATGCTTAATGTCTAGAGATAACAAAAAATATTGTTTTTAGTAAAAAGGCGGCTGACCCCCACCCCCACCCCCCCAATGTGTCTATTTCCAAACTAGATTATATTTAAAGGAGTTGCCTGAAGCCAGGATGCGTTAAAAATAAAAATAACCATTACTCAGCTTACCATTCCCCTGTCACTGCCATTTCAACGTGACCGCAGTTCACTTCTTGACTTGATACACAGAAAATGTCTGAAATGCTTGCTTAGCCAATCAGTGGCTGGGGAAGGTTACTGGTGATTGTTTGGGTGGATATTTTCAGCCATTTCTTGGACCAGGACCAGGAGGTGGACAGCATCAGGGACCAGAGTAGTGTCAGAATGCAGTTATAGAGAATCAGATGAGTGATCTTATTTTTATTTTTAACCAATCCTGGTCCTTTAAAAAAAATCCCTATGGAGAAGTCTTTTAATCATTATTGTACATGTAAGCTGTGTTTAGTTAAGTACAAGCATCACATGTTTCAACAGCTAAAAAATAATATTAATGGGATTTGCTCATATGGGCAATCCCTTGATAATTTAAAGGTGAACCTACTGGTAACATGGATGAGCCATGTTCACTGGAACAAGAGTTACTCTGTTACCAGCTCTCTGATCTGGCTCTTTACCATTCATGTGCCCTAAAAGGGAATGTGGAAAGAGGTTGCATGAGATAACCCCTTTAGGATGTAGGCAAAAAAAATCCCTCTAAATTATCCCTTCAGGATAACTGTGCAGTGTCCCACATAATTGTGTTATGTGTGTAAAAGGAACACTACAAACTGTATTTTATATAGCCATGTCACTCTTGATAGCCATGTCATTGTAATCTATTGTCAAAGTTCTTATATGTGTTGTAAGAACCTCCTAGGCTGTAATAACCATTTTCACCACTAGATGGTGCTGACACGTAACATATTTATATATACCCTCTATGGTTATCACCAGAGGAGTAGGAGAGGTAGAGTGCAGAGTGGAGAAGAACATCATGGAGAAAAGAGGTCAGGAAGCTCCTCAGGAGCTCCTGAACCTTCAAGCAACTTAAGAAATGTGTAGGAGGAGAAAGTCTCCCTAAAGGCCGCCATTCCTGCTGGACACTGGCCACGTCAAGCTACATGATGGCACTTACCATTTTCTAGTCCGCTAGCAATTGGCAATACCTGGATACTCAAGCCTGTCAAAGGTAAACGCTGAGCTCATCAGCTTAATGGACTTTGTCAGCAACACATAGTGACTAGGAGTAGCTCCACAGCGCCTGGACACTGATTTATACCTACTGAAAACCCCAACGGGCAGTCAGGTTACTATTCTTAAAGTGTCACGGTGCAGATGTATTAATAGCTGCCGTGCAGGGTTTAACATACCCTGGAGCATCAGTATACAAGAGAAATATTCAAATACTATCCAGAGCCAAGACTAGTTTATTAAGGGATTGACTAAGTGGAGATTTAAGAGTAACTGGATTTAAAGCAACAGCAACTTAAAGTAACTGCCTTAAAAGGAGTTCTTACAGCATCAATTTATACCATCTACTGTCTATTGAAGACAATTGTAATTTGCACCATCTTACCTCAAGGCAAAAATGAAGTTCCCATTGTTTCTATCAAAACTGACTCCTTTTTACTTCCACCACCAATTTTGTTTCTACAAAAGACACTGGTGTCACGACATTCCAGGACCCAGCTGTCTGACACTGTAAAAGTTAACATTAAGGGCACCTCGCCTCACCATCCGGCGAGGTTCCTGAGTACAGAGTGTGCTCCGAGGGAAGTAGTGTCCCCCCTCCATCCACTGTATGCCGGCCCAGGGAGTCACCAAACCGTGAGTAACCATCGGCAACACCACACCTGTGACACAATAACCATCATATCTCACGAGCCCTGCGGCTGGGCCGTTGCAACTATACATTGCCATCTCAGAGCAGTTCTTCATTGATTCCACTGATTTTCATGCTACTTTGTTTAAAAGGGCGATCCCATGATTAAAGGGGTTTTTCAAGATGACACCCTCTGGATTGGTCACCAGAATTAGATTGGTAGGGGTCCAACACCCTGGACTCCCACTGATCAGGTATTCCAGAGGATAGGTCACCTTGTAAAAACCTTTTAATGTAAAAAATGAAAATCAGGCATCATATAGTACATGGCAATCTCCTAATAAAGATAGAACCAGCCCTGTACCTCACATGGATCCAGAGATGTCCCCATTCATTGCTCGTATTGTTCTACTAGATTTATTTCAAGCTAGCAACTCAGGGCTGTGTCACTTCTCAGGAGCCATGTCCTTTCTTCTGCATCTGGTGGCATTTGAAGGATGAAACTGAGCATGTGTGTTCACCTCAGTGAGGTGGTCAGGGAAATTAGAAAAAGGAAAAACAACAGGTGGTGCTATACAGACAGATTTAATTGAATAAATCAGTGGCTTTTACACTGGTGGTCCATGTCCATCGCTGCCTGCTACTTCTATTAGGAACATGATTCATTTAACTCCTATTCCTATTTTTGCCATCACCACCACTCCCCTCCTCTCCTTGCTCTGTGTGTAGTTGTACAGCTGCTTCTAGATGTGAATCAGCTTCTGCTATAAATGTTGAGATACTCTCTCACTCCTTGCCTGTGCTTAGGTTCCTAGTTTATTAGTGAAGGTCTGCTATCTTGATTGTCTAGCCATGTACTGAACTTTTGCCTGTTAACAGACTCTGATCATCCACGACCTGTGCTGACCTTAGGCAGTCTACCATACTAACCCTTTGCTGCCTGACCTCAGATTAGTTTCAAGGAATTACACAAACCCTGCCTGCCTGAACTCTGTTTACCTACTATGAGTATTGCCTGACTCCTTAGTGCTTCACACTGGTGTATCTGACCTATGCGAGTCAGCTGCCAACTACACCAGGATTATTCTGAGGTAGAGGAATTGTGGATTCACTGTAGTAAAGTCCAGATCCCTGTATAGGGATTAAAGGGTAAATACCAGGGTATTGACAGGAGAATGCCCTTAGGACTAACCTGAAGTAAAATCGGTTAGTCCCCACCCACTGCCCATTAAGGTGGCTTTTTATTGCATGCAATTACAAAAGTATTCAGATTCAGGCACTGAGTTGAAAAATGTAGAGCATTTTTCATGGGACAATCCTTTAATTTTACTTTTTTTTTAAAAAAAAATTACACTTAAAGTGTAACTCTGGGCACAGATAAAATAATCCCATGCCTGTTCACACCAATGTTCTTCTCCATAAAGTGTAGTAGCAGTTAATGCAGGTATTGTAGAGACATTCAGTGCATAGTGTCAGTAGTTGAATAAACAGTCTTGAAAAGTGACAACCACTGTGCAGAGCCAGGAATAGGCTCAGAGCAATTCACTTCCAACCTCTTCTTGGCAGGTAATACAAAGTGCATTACTCAGCCAATGAAGAAAATGAGTGCAGGAGAAAGCACTTCACAGGGTAACAAGAGTCTGAAATATGTGTTCTGTAGGGACACATCATAGAGGTGAATCTCAGAATTATATATATATATATATATATATATATATATATATATATATATATATATAATTTTTTTTCATTCAACAACACCAGGGTTCAACGATTGTCTTCATAATATTCATTGTAATAAAAATTTACTAATGAAATTTAGAAGAAGGGTGCCTTTGGAAAATGATGTATGCCAGTAACTGTGGACACAAGGTCAGCAAGGTGGGTATGCAGATCCATTTGAAAACATATTATTTTTGCTCTGGAACCCGTTCAAAGCCTGGTAAGAATTTCCTTGGGTGGAGTGTAAGACTGGAAAGCTTATGAGATATTGATTTGGAGAAACTGCCCTGTGCAATTTTACTTTATTAATTAGAAACATAGTCTGGTGATTATTTTTAACATAATTGTGTTTAAATTATTCATAGAAATTATAGAAACATTAATCATTATCGAGTATATATTACGGTCACATACCCAAATTGTGCATTCTCTAAACTGTAACTCATTTGGCACTAACTAGATTTAGTATGGAGTATATGACCCCTTTCACACGGGCGAGATTTCCGCGTGGGTGGAATGCATGATGCGAACGCATTGCACCCGCACTGAATCCTGACTCATTCATTTCAATGGGTCTTTTCACATGAGCGATGTTTTTCACGCATCAGTTTGCCGTTGCGTGAAAATCGCAGCATGTTCTATATTCTGCATTTTTCACGCAGCCCTGGCCCCATTGAAGTGAATGGGTCTGCGTGAATCACGCATTGCATCCGCACGCAAGTACGGATGCAATGTGTGATTCACTGATGGTTGCTAAGAGATGTTGTTTGTAAACATTCAGATTTTTATCATGCGCGTGCGAAATGCATCCATACGCATCGCACCCGCGTGGAAAAAACTGAACAAACATACACAATCGCAGGCAAAACTGACTATGATTGCATGCGGATTGGTGCAAGCTTTCCGGAACGCACCCTGAACGCATCCGGACCGAATCCATATCGTTCGTGTGAAAGGGGCCTAAGAGGTCCACTTCTGTTCACTATTAACCTCCACAAGGAGGTATGGACTTTGCTCCAGGAAGAGCCTCAGGTCGTGGTCCCAAGAATGTAGATGGGTTAGCGGCAGTAGCACAGATACAGTGGTAGAGTTGTCAGGAACGGAGCCGAGGGTCATCACTGAGAGATCAGTCAGATTGTGGTGAGCAGAGAAAGTGAGAGGAACATAGTCAGTATTGGACCCAAGCATCAGAGCCAGAAGTGGAGCAGCAGGAACTAGACAGACAACCTTAGGGACAAGGTAGGAGCATAATCAGAAACAAGGCTGATGTTAGAATCAAGGTCAAATTCTATCATGATTAAAATGGAATGGCAGTAACAGGACAAGGAGACAGAGCATGATGAACCTTAACATGTAACAAATGGCAGGACACTGTCCCTTTAAATGGACCACCAGGCATGTTTTTTTAGGGGACAATTGCCATGGCAACCTATTGCTGCTGTGCATCTGTAGCAGCAGAACGGCAGCCCGGGTACCAGTGAAAAACAAGTGCTGAAGCAAACTGATGAAGCGTCCAGTTTTTAGCAGAGGCCACAGCCGGAATGTGACATTGAAACAAGACAAGGTAAGGAGATCTATTATACTAAGTGCCAAAACAGTTAAGTGCTAAAAAGTTAAACTAGAATGTGTACTAGAAGGTATGGCAAGAGTTATAGAAATAAGGTTTGTCTTAAAGGGAACCTTTCACTAATTTCAGCTGCCCTATCTGAGACCAGGATATGATAGAGGAAGAGAAGCTGTGCTCTGGGACATAACAGTATTTATATCATTTGGAGTAAAAAGCAAAGTAAATCCAGACAGGACTCCTGGGAGGCACAGTGAGAGTCCTGATAACCCCGCCCACACACAGTGAGTGATAGCCTTCTGTGTACATGCACTGATACAGAGAGACCTGTCAATAATCCTGTGTGGGTGGGGTAATCAGGACTCTCACTGTCTCACCTTGGAGTCCGGTCAGGATTTACTCGGCTTTTTACTCAGAAATCTTATAAACCCCTATATCACAGAGTTCTCTCCTTCTATCACAGCCCAGTGTCAGACAGGCCAGCAGAAGTCTCCTGACAGACTCGCACTAATCACAATCTTGGAAGGTACTGTAATAAGTTTTATTGCAAGGTTATAACTACATACAGTGGGGAAAAAAAATATTTAGTCATCCACCAATTGTGCAAGTTCTGCCACTTAAAAAGATGAGAGAGGCCTGTAATTGACATCATAGGTAGACCTCAACTATGAGAGACAAAATTAGAAAACAAATCCAGAAAATCACATTGTCTGATTTTTAAAGAATTTATTTGCAAATTATGGTGGAAAATTTTGGTATTTGGTCAATAACAAAAGTTCATCTCAATACTTTGTTATATATCCTTTGTTGGCAATGACAGAGGTCAAATGTTTTCTGTAAGTCTTCACAAGGTTGGCACACACTGTTGCTGGTATGTTGACCCATTCCTTCATGCAGATCTCCTCTAAAGAAGTGATGTTTTCTGTCTCTGGGCAACACAGACTTTCAACTCCCTCCAAAGGTTTTCTATGGGGTTGAGATCTGGAGACTGGCTAGGCCACTCCAGGACCTTGAAATGCTTCTTACGAAGCCACTCCTTCGTGGCCCTGGCGGTGTGCCTGGGATCACTGTCATGCTGAAAGACCCAGCCACGTTTCATCTTCAATGCCCTTGCTGATGGAAGGAGGTTTGCACTCAAAATCTCACAATACATGGCCCCATTCATTCTTTCATGTACACGGATCAGTCGTCCTGGTCCCTTTGCAGAGAAACAGCCCCAAAGCATGATGTTGCCACCCCCATGCTTCACAGTAGGTATGGTGTTCTTTGGATGCAACTCAGCATTCACTCTCCTCCAAACACGACGAGTTGTGTTTCTACCAAACAGTTCTACTTTGGTTTCATCTGACCATATGACATTCTCCAAATACTCTTCTGGAACATCCAAATGCTCTCTAGCAAACTTCAGATGGGCCCGGATATGTACTGGCTTAAGAAGGGGGACACGACTGGCACTGCAGGATCTGAGTCCCTGGCAGCATAGTGTGTTACTGATGGTAGCCTTTGTTATGTTGGTCCCAGCTTTCTGGAGGTCATTCACTAGGTCCCCCCTGTGTGGTTCTGGGATTTTTGCTCACAGTTCTTGTTATCATTTTGACCCCATGGGGTGAGATCTTGCGTGGAGCCCCTGATCGAGGGAGATTATCAGTGGTCTTGTATGTCTTCCATTTTCTAATTATTGCTCCCACAGTTGATTTCTTCACACCAAGCTGCTTGTCTATTGCAGATTCAGTCTTCCCAGCCTGGTGCAGGTCTACAATTTTGTTTCTGGTGTCCTTTGACAGCTCTTTGGTCTTCACCATAGTGGAGTTTGGAGTGCAACTGTTTGAGGTTGTAGACAGGTGTCTTTTATACTGATAACAAGTTCAAACAGGTGCCATTACTACAGGTAATGAGTGGAGGACAGAGGAGCCTCTCAAAGAAGAAGTTACAGGTCTGTGAGAGCCAGAAATCTTGCTTGTTTGTAGGTGACCAAATACTTATTTTCCACCATAATTTATAAAATAAATTCTTTAAAAATCAGACAATTTTTTCATTTTGTCTCTCATAATTGAGGTCTACCTATTATGTCAATTACAGGCCTCTCTTATCTTTTTAAGTGGGATAACTTGCACAATTGGTGGCTGACTAAATACTTTTACTAAACACATTTACTGATTTAGAGAAACTTTATACCGAAGTTAACAAAGTGTCATTTAATTGACTAAACTAACCCATGGAAGCGTTATACATTCATTTTTTTTAAATAAAAAAAATTCTGCAGAACCCTATTTTCTCTGAAGCCATCTCACTTTTCCTCACAGACCTCCCTTTCTGGCAGAGCTATATTAATGCCATTACTATTCTATCCATAGAGAGGTACGCTGAGAAAAATTAAAGGTCACCTAATAGTTGTAACATGTAACATTGCTGCTTCTAAGATAATGCCCACAGCGCATTTTTGGAGTAATAGTCGTCTGCTTGATTCACATAAAGGCAAACAACATTATAACAAACATAAAAATCTCTTTCTGGCAATGCTTATGCATTCGGCCATAGTTTTGGCCAGCATCCGATCCACATTTTTTACGGATCAGATGCAGAACCATTCATTTCAATGGGGCCATAAAAGATGTGGACAGCACAAGGATAGCACATTTCTGCAGGAGAAATTAAAAAAATGGCTGCAGACTCTCGACCGTTGTCCGCGTTTTGCGGATGCAATTGGCAGACCATAAAAATAGATACGATTGTGTACAGGAACCCTTAATCGAACACTGATCAGTCGTCTAGTAGATCAGCCAGCTTGTCGACTATTGCTTTCACAGCCAAAAAGAACTACACGACTTTTAGGGTACATTCACACGCCGGTGGAAAAAATGGCCATGAAAAATGTATCCAGTGTCAACTGTTCATGGCCATTTTCAAGCATTTTTGCATCCATTTTCTGGCTGTCTCATTTTTAATGGCCACTTTGTATCCATTATAATAGTTAAGAATGGCCATTAAAAATTGATTATTTTCATTGGCTTTTTAAATTTAAATCCCAACCCCTGCAGTATACACAATTTCCCTAATAGTGAGCTATCACCATGTTGAGAGCACATGGTGACATCATTACACTGGGAGAGCAGGTCCTTCTGCATCAAGTGAGGAACAACTGTCTCTTCACATGCAAGCGGAAGTGAGTACATTTTTTAACTTTTAACCCCCAAATGGTAATTTTTTTCCCTAGTGAACCCGTTTTTAATGGCCATTAGATGGGTGCCCTCCTGTCTAAGCAGCTGTTAAAAATGATCCGAGTGTTTTCAATGGGGTCCGCCCGGCTGTGAAAATGGCCCAAAATAGATCATGTCCTATTTTTTAATGCCCGTTATTCACTGGGCGTTAAAAAAACAGCCATTTGAATAGTACAATAGACTGGTTCTGAAAATGGCCCTGTGATGGCTGTTAAAAAAAAATGCCCATCACACATGTAAATGTAGCCTTACTTCCAGCTTCTGACTCCTGACATGTCTGTATCACTAAATAATTTTATTCCTCATGCAAAAATGTTTGTGGAGCATCTTTTCACATAACTGTATGTTGTTACTAGTGTTGAGCAAAGCGAAGCATTGAAAGATGAATTTGGTCCGAAGTGTAGGAAAACTTTGATTTGCAACAAATCCAAATTTCCTTGTGCTTCATGGTAACAAATCATTTTTTTCTAAAATGGTGGCTACACGTGTTACAAAGTGAAAGTAAAAAGCCTGGGAATGCAAGATCACTCATATTTCCGTGCAGCCAGGCAATCTGCAGATAGCAGGGGCGGATTGGCCATAGACCTTACAGGGAAATTTCCCGGTGGACCGATGCCCAGGGGGCCACCCATGCTCTCCTGGTGGCCACAGGCCAGATACATAATGAACTGATGCTCAACGGCCAGTTGCCCTCATGAACTCAACTGTATTACTGTCCTCAGGATGATGATACAGTTGAATACTGTGGAGAAGGGGGCAGTAGGTTGTGCAGCACTATGGTATTTGATTCTGCTGCGGTACGTTGTGCTGCACTATGGTATTGCAGGCACTGTCTACTTCTGTTGTCCATGCCTACTTATGTTGCCTTATATCAATTTAGATCCGCCTAAAACATGGGGCCACTTTTATTTTTTTTTCCAGGGCCAATTTAAGTTCCCAATCTGCCCTTGGCAGATAGCAATCCCCTGTGATGTCACAGCCCTTTAAAAACCCCATCCTGCATGGGCTTCACCATTGTCCTGTGAGCTGAGCATAGGGAGGGACGTGGCAAGCGCTACAGTGTTGCTGAAAATTATTAATAGAAGAATATTGGAGAAGGAGACTGCAAGTAGGGTGCAGGGAGAGTACAAGGAGACCTATACTGCATCAGTTTTATTTATTCCTACATTTACTTATTCCTACATCAGCCACAAACGAAGGTATATAAGTCAATAGCAATATAATATAAAATTGGAACGTCACAGCATAGAGTGATTTGAAAAGATTTTCCAGAATTGCTATTGCACGCAGAATGCAAGCAATTACTAAAAGAGATATGTTAGGAGTTTTCCGAGTTCAAAATATCCAAGGTAGGGTTTAGAACTTTTTTTTTCTGAGCACGTTCTTCTGGGATCTTGCTTCAAAAAAATAAAATAAAAAAGAGCTTGGACTGTGTTCACACTTAGTTTTAGAACTATGCTCAGCCTTTGCACCAATAACTGTGTAACTGTGGTACACCATTAACTTAGCATTAAGTAAAAGAATACCATTCTGGCATACACTAGGATGGTATGAGGGGTTGACAGTAGAGAGCCCTGTAGAAGAACAGTATATGGGTCCCTTGCCATCAAATAGCTTACACAATAGATCTATAGTAACATTGCACCAGTAAAAGTACATACTATATGTGTATCACACACTTCATGTTTTAACAATGTGATTGTACGGGCAAAATAAGCTACTGTGCCTATGCAGTGGTATACACCAGAGTCTTCTGTTGAAAGTATATGTCAGCAAATACTCCTAGTATATTCCTCTAATACAAAACTAAGCGTGAAAACAGCCTTACATAGGTTTCATGCTTTCATGGTTGGGAAAACATTTCTATTATCTGATACATCTATGTAAATCAGTATATATAAACAAGGAAAATTAAGAAGCATGATAAAAACATTTTTATCATTAAAAATCCTAAACCTAAAAATGCTTTCACATGTTCAATTTTCTAAGTATTGGGTGCGGTATATACTGTACAAATATATATTAATCTTTCTGATGTCTCTTTTTGCTCTCCCCCTCCCTTCTCTGAGTGCTAGAGATAAATGCAGTAAGGTGTACACAGCAGATCAGAGTGTGGAGAGGGGGCAGAGAAACATGGAGGGAAGCTCACACAGGTTGTAGATATGGAGGAAAGCATACACAAGGAACTTTGCAGGGGGGAGGCAGTATCATCCTCCATAAACAGATCCAGCATGTGTTACCCACATGAGAAAAGTCTGCAGGTTGCAAAGTACATATTTGGGGTCCAAAATTGATATTGCAACCTGAAACTTGCAGTGTGTGTAAGAATCATTTTGACCCTCATGTCTAGCATACAGTATAAATGAAACTAGGTGCAAACATTTTATATATTTGGTGCAGCAAACATGTTCCACACCATTTTGCGCAAATCAATACACTTTACAGCCACCAGGACAATGATATATATTTCATATATAGCCAATTAATCTCTCAGAAGTCTGAACAATTACCTTGCTCTCACGGTAGACATATAGTCAGTCCTTCATAAAAGTTTTGCATTAAAGGGGTTTTATCATCTTGGACAATGGGGGCATATCGCTAGGATATGCCCCCATTGTCTTATAGGTGCGGGTCCCACTGCTGGGGAAAACGGGGCCCCGAAAGTGAAGGAAGGTGCACCGCGCATGCGCGGCCGCCGTCCATTCATTTGTATGGGGTCGCCGAAAATAGCCGAGCCGTTGGCTCCATAGAAATGAATGGAAGCGAACTCCGCATGTGCGGCCCGGCTCCCATTCATTTCTATACAACCGATGGAAATAGCCGAGCCAGTGCTCGGCTATTTTAGGCGGCCCCATACAAATGAATGGAGGGCGGCCGCGCATGGGCGATGCGCCCTTCTTCACTTTCGGGGCCCCATTCTCGATATAGGTGCGGGTCCCAGCGATATGCCCCCATTGTCCAAGATGGTAAAACCCCTTTAAACTTACTATTAGTCTTCTAAACTTGTTGTATGTACCATTTTGAAGAACTGTTGAACTTTTGGTGGTCCTTCTTCAAGTACATCAGGCTACAGGAATATTGATATGAGTAGGCAATTATATTTTGAAGAACTATTATTTTCCCTTTAACATCAAAGGATCCTCAATACCGAATTGGCTTTGAGGTTTTTTAGTAGGTAGAGTGAGAGACTGAGCTGGAGAAAGGATTATTATAGCCATCAAAATCCATGTTTCTAAATAGTAGAGCAGCCATGATCACCCGGAGATACCTTCTGTAGAACAACATTATCAATTCATCAAAGAAGAAAATGTCATTAGGAACCGAAAGCCAGTGAATCACTTCATTTGATCTCAAGCGTTAGCATTGCTATTGATTGGCGTACACTCTGGCTCTGGTAGGTGTAGACTCAACAGATCATAACTATTTGGATCTTGTCACTCAACTAAGAAAAAGAAGCCAAAGAAAAGACAATTCCAACAATGATCAGAACAGGTTCAGATTTTTATGCACATGACTGTATTATGAATCCATATTGCTTGGAGCCAGTTTCACCAATAGAAGTATATGGGCCATACTCTACCAATCTACAGATTTATATGACACTAATTTATTTTTTATATGAATTGGTCAGAAAATAGATTTTTCAAAATTTTTAACGCTGATATGCGAGAAAATACTTAGTAGAAATCCAATGTGGATTTGCAGTTTCCTGTGGATTGGATTCGCTCGCAGATCAGCCTCATTCAATTCAGCTATTCTGTGTGCGGCTCTCCGGTGCAGTATCCACATGGAATCTATGCAGATTGCAGAAAACTTTGTAAAGAACTGTTTCTTTTTTTTTTCTCGTGATGCAGAAAAATCTGTGTCTGCTTGTAAATTCCTGTTGAAAATGATGGGAGGTGTTTGGTGGGTACATTTTTTATGTGGCTTTCATAATACTATGCTATGGATTAGACATGTCAATGTCGGAAGCCATGTTAAAGCAGTGCCATGGCTATAGGGGTGTAGATGATGCAGTTACATAGTTAACAGTTTATGCGGTTGAAAAAAGACCTAAGTCCATCAAGTTCAACCAAGGGATAGGTGGGGACGCGAATCCCAGAAGGAAATGAGACTCAGATTTCTACACATTTTCATAAGCATTAATGTCATTTACTTTTAGGAATTCATCTAAACCCTTTTTAAAACCGTCCACTGTTCCTGCTCTGACCACGTCCTGAGGAAGTCTATTCCACAGATTCACAGTTTTTACAGTAAAGAAGCTTTGACACTTCTGGAGACTGAACTTTTTCTTCTCCAGTCGGAGGCAGTGCCCACTTGTCTTTTGAGGGATTTTACATGGAACAGCTTTTCAGCATATTTATTGTATGGCCCATTTATACATTTATATAGGTTAATCATGTCCCCCCTTAGATGTCTCTTCTCAAGACTAAATAAATGTAATTATTTTTATCCTTCTTAATAACTAAGACCCTCCATGCTCCTTATCAGTTTAGTCACTCTCATTTGTACATTTTCCAGCTCCAGGGCATCCTTTCTATGGACTGGTGCCCAGAACTGAACTGCATATTCCAGATGAGGCTGCACCAACACTTTGTGAAGTGGTAGTATTACATCCCTGCCCCGCGAGTCAATGCCTCGTTTAATCCATGACAATATCCTGGTAGCCTTAGAAGCAGCTGATTGACATTGTATGCTGTTATTTAATCTATGATCTACAAGGACACCCAAATCCTTCTCTATAAGTGACTCCACCAGTGTTACATTCCTTAGGACATATGATGCATATGATGACATATGATGAGATTATTACTACCAGTTGTGTTCTGGTTTCAAAGGAAGCCTAAAATGTTCTATCTACGTTGTGAGGACAACAAGAGATGGCATGTGAGTGTGGGCGGTATTTTGGTCTGATACAGATTTTCTTTTTATAAGGGCCCAGGAGCTGTTTACCCTCTGTGCTGATATCCTACCTATCCCATAATAACACATAGCTCACAGTGTGTGCACTGCTTCTTCTCAATTCCTGGGGCAGTTACCCTCAGTTATTTTACATCAAGTAAGTTTCTTTTCTGTTCAGTGTGTTAAGTAAGTGTTGCTAATTGCTTCCTAATGAATTCCCGAGCTACATATTTATTTAGAAATCAAGCTCTTAATTCATTTAATTGCTACGTTCTCCTCTTGAAAGTACTCGTGTTTTGGTTACACCAAATTATAGGGAACAAATGGGCTTTCCATAGGCAATTATGCCACTTGTCTACATAAAACCTGCAGGATCGCTTATAACATTCACACTGATTTTTCAATGACATAAGCGTTGTAGTAAAAGGATATTCAAGGTTCCTCTGAACATTTTCAATGAAATGTCAACTTCCTATAACTGGGTAAATGAGATGGTTTCCATGTAATGTACTGATATAGAAATCATATATAATGAAAGAAAGCTGCTTGTTACTTATCTAGTTCTCAATATCAAACCTAAAGTTGCAATTTCTGGAAGGCAAGTTCTTCTAGTGCATTTTTATAATTTAAAGATGGTCATTAGATTCTCCTTCCCTGAACCACCACCCCCACCAACATGTTATTCCACTCTTCAAAAGCTTTAACAATATACTTGCTTAACTGTATGTTACTGTATTATAGATTAAACAAAGTTATAATCATCACGGTAGTCCTCTAAACAAAGCTATTCCTGTGCATTGTCAAGAAGTTCTGGCTGTAATCACATCCATTGTGGCCTGACTTCCAGTAGAGCATCCTACATCAATGATTAAATCTGTTGAGACTGGGTTTCTGGCCAAGTTCTAGGAAGCAAGATGTATTCACTGCGACTTCATCTGTGCACTGCACATGCGCCACATACTACTGTATAGTAGAGCTATTGGTTTAAAGGAGCAAAATCTAGTGAAAGATACTGTTTAAATAATGTTAGTTCACAAACTTGCTTATACTCACTCTACTACCCATATTTGTATCTTTCCTGATTTTATCAAGAGGCTGAGAACCAGTGCAGACTTAATAAGTCTCACAGCAGAGGGCTAAAGGGGTTATCCGAAACTAAAAAATCCCCCCCCCATATGCCCAGGCCCCTCACACTGAATCTACTAACCTGGCTCCCCGCTCTCTGCGCCGCTGAGTCACGCTAGAGAGGCTCGTCCCCGCCTGCCATTGGCTGCTCCCCCCCAACACTGGATGTTTTCATCCACGCACAGAGAGAAGCAGCAGCGGCAGTGCGAGGAACAGAAGAGACACAGGGAGCGGAGAGCAAGGTAAGTATATTCAGTGTGAGGGGCCTGGGCATATGGGAGAAATTTTTTAGTCTTGGATAACCCCTTTAATGCAAATGTATGCATTCTGTGAAATTCTCTGTTATATAAACAGCCCGATCTTACATACACTGATACAATGTAGCAAGCTATAAGGATAGGAGGCAGATAATGCTCTTCATATACTTAGTTTTGGAGAATTGCCTATTAGTTAAATGTATCAAACCCACAGCTTTAAAAAGTAGGAGGTTTTTACAAGCTCTATATGTAAAGCAGGATGTTTCCATTTACTGATAGCATGCAGAGATTTTGGTGAGAAATTGAAAAATCAAGATTATTAGAAAGTTGCTAAACTATTTCATATGGAATGCTTACATTTCATTTATATAAAAATGGAACACCTCCTTCAAGAACACATACTATATTTTATCTATAAGGTGTGCAATGATAGAAATGTTGCTGATTTACACTAGATATACACTAGATTTATCACAACGGCTCAGGCTGAATGTTAAATAGGATGCAGGGATAAACACTTTTTTTCTGTCTCTGTATTGGTTGACTTACTCTGAGACAGATATTTTTGCAAGAATTGTAGCGCAATTTTGGTGCAAAATGGCACATATTAGTCCGCACTTCACCACTAATCTCAAGTCCTTTCCACTAAGACCCACCCCCGTGCTGAACATGCTGGAAAAAGTGTGTAGACTGTGCTGATTTGCACCACTTTTTAGAAGGCTTTTGCCACAGACATCAGTATATGTGGATCAATATGTCCATTTCTCTATTGCCTGAATGCTGAATAGTAATACTTGCATAGATGTGCAGTTGCTGGGTTTGGGGTGGCCCCAACGCAGGGGCGTAGCTATAGGGGGTGCAGAGGTAGCACTCGCTACCGGGCCCAGGAGCCTGAGGGGGCCCAAAGACCCTTGTGCCGCATAAGAAGACACACAGAGCACTAAAGGAAGGGGGGCCCAAGCTGAACTCTTGCACCAGGGCCCATGAGCCTTTAGCTATGCCCCTGGCCCAACTCTATGTCCCCTGGACATCTTCGAGGTGTCACCATATGTTGTTGCTCTCTGGAGGGGATGATAAGTTGTGGTACAACCCAATGAGAAATAAGAGTTGGGGTTTGGAGTAAACCAGTGTAAATCTTTACTGGAAGAATGTAAGTGCAAAACAATACAGGCGGTGCACTGAGTTTGCTTCTCTAGTCTCCTACCTGGCAGAAGAAGGTTCTGTGCTTAGGAAAGGTCTAACCTAGCTGTCCTTTCTCCAGTAGTCCAGCTCGCCCTCTGTTCAAAGGGCTGGTGATCCAGGGTCTGTGGCAGAGTATCCCCATCTTAGTATCTTGTTCTGGTCACTCATGCAGTCTGGCAGAGTCTCTTCTACCTAACACTGGTTCCTATCTAGACAACTAGGGCTCTAATTACTCCCCTTATATAGAGTTTCTAACTTAACTAGAATTTTCTATTGGGAGTGGCGAAGTGGAAAACAAGAACCTAAACAGTAACAATGTTGCAATTTCAGTCTGTCATAAACTTGTCTATAGGTCTATGGTAAGGACCAAGTAGGTTTTCAGATGTAAAAAGTCTTCAGACCAGGGGCATAACTACTATAGCGGCAGACCAGTCGACTGCTATGAGGCCCAGGGCAAGAGGGGGCCCAGTCTTAGTTGGGATTATCTCCTCTTCTACAGGAGGTGAAAACCTGGTCAGGAATCTTCCATCTAAAAGAACAACTTTTAGCAAATGAGGCAGTGGAAAAAATGGCCCATGGGTAATTGAAAAATGTTTAGGCGGAAACCCTTCTGTCCTGTGTGGGGGCCCTGGTTTGCTTCTTGCCATGGGGCTCTATGTTTGCCACTGCTTCAGACATAAACAACAGACAGTCAAAAGCTCTGTGTGTCATTTTTTTTCCCTCCACAACTTTGCATAGTCCCTTGTAATAACTGTGGAAGATTTCTAACTCCTCAGTACATAGATAGAAAGTCCCAAAGTCTCCCAATATTGGCTGGCTGTGCGTTAACCTCCACAGTGCAGGGCAGATTTAGTGTAATAACAGTGACAATGAACAGGATATATTAGAATAAACATATAAAATGCAGTTCAACAATATAAAACAGTATAAATGTAAATAACGGCATAAATCATAATGCAAGTTAACCCTTTAAAGTGCACTAAATAGTGAGTTGATGGCTTTGGGTAGTAGCAATAGGGACAAATAGCCCATAGTCCAAAGTAACCTTAATCCAGGGCACTATGCATATCTATTTTTCTTCCCATAGGTAGACAGTCTTTTAAAGGGGGTTTCTGGGAGGATATCAATATCTCATTGGTAGTGGGTCCCACCACCAGGACCACACTGATCAGCAGAACAATGATGGTGCACTGTGGCCCTTTTGTTCTCCTGATAATTTGGGTCCAGGAGGTTGTATAGAGCATTAAAAAATATGCCCCCGTCTTTCTTTGATCAAGTGGCTCAGTGTAAAATTTTACATTCTGTGATACAGAGAGCATCAAGAAAAGCACACAGTTTAGTTTGCTTATATAAGCTCATTATATTATAATGCTAATTCAATGTTCTCTTATTAGTAGAATTACATTCATTTAAACAGAAATAAATGTTTTATTGAAATTTGAATTCTATTAGAATGAACCAACCAAAAACGATGACTATAATTCCGTCTTCTCCAACATTTACAGATATCTGTTCTATTATATCTACTCTATAATTAGCATTTATTGAGAGTTTTCTGACTTAAACATTCATTAAAATGATATAATAACATAGTATTTAGAATATTTTATTTATTTCAAATGCATAGCGATAACTTTCAAACCAAAGGCGATAAGGGTTGGCCTATTTCAACTTCTATCCTCCTTCCATAAATATTTAGCAAAGCAGAATATTCTGCTCATCTCCACAGCCAGGGGTGCATGCAGATGAGGATCCGGCACCAATGAATAATGCAAATAAGAAGCAGCGAGGGGACTGCAGGAATCCTCTGCTTCACCTGGTGGTTCTCTGGATTTCTCTAGCATTTGTCATTAAAACTAGACTCTCCTGTCATGTGGTGAAGAGGTCGTCAGCATCCACTCTTTACTTAGGTACAGTTAATATTCAAGGAGCGGGATGCTCAGGAGCTGACGTGTCGTTAAAATTAAAATGATCCCATTTCTCTTTCTCATCTTTGATAGTACTTTATGACAAAGCTATTGCAGTACTGTATGTTTAGGAGCCTCTGATGGGATAGAGCTTCTCTTGGAGCAGGAAACATGATATAGTCAGACTGTTCATTAAGTAGATTCCAACAAACTTTCAAAATCTCCTGTGGTTGAGGTTGGAAACTAATAAAAGTCCAACAAGCATAATGGTGAGTTATACACATGTATTTTGCTATTAAAAAACAAAACAAAACACCTTCATCTTATTAACCTCCTAACAGTCCAAAAATGTCACTTTTTTAATGTAGATTTTTAATGTGTGTCTGCAGTAAATCTTGTTGGGGGACACAATTGCATTTTTAAGCCCTTAGTGCCGTCATTAATTTTAGCCTTAAGGGCCAATAATATTTCCCCCTTTGTGTTATAGCAGTCATAACTGTTTAATTTTTTTTTCTATATTTTTTTATTTTATTTTGTGTTTATTTTATTTTAGTAGGTTTTTTAGAAACCATTTTGGGGTATGTATGATGTATTAAATAACTTTTATTATTTTATTTTTAGGGAGAAAGATAAGAAAAGAGCAATTTTTACATTATTTTGTGGAATTTATTTACGGCGTTCACTGTGTGGTAAAAATAACATAATTTTATTATGTGGGACATTGATGATAATGTCACATCTCTATATATTTCTACTATTTTTCCTTTCCTCCTGCAACCTGTCAGCTCTGCAACTGTTCCTTCATTCTCCTCCAGACTGACAGGGAGGGGGCAGTTGCTTTAAATGCCCATATCTCTGGTTTGGTACCAGCTAGAGATATGGTTTGTATTGTTGGAAAGCTGACATTCCAAGTTTGAAAGCAATATGTTCAGTACATGGGAAGATATCATTGTTAGAAATTGTGATGCTATAAGTGAAAGTAAAAGCAGGTTTTACCCTCAGTTATTCAGACTGCATATCAATGATATCTCCTGTTTGGCTGAGACTAATGCTGTCTGGAATTCCAGCTTTCAAACAAGACCAGTTGCATGTTTCTAGCTGCTACCATTCAGCAGCATCTAAAGCAGCTCTCCCCCCTCCACTTTCTGTCCAAGCTCAGCTCTCAGTTAGCTACTTTTCCCACTGCCCGAGTTGGACTCGGGAAAAACAGTTAGATGGTTAAAGGGGTATTCCAATGTCTGGATGTCCTCCAACCAACCTGGATGCAGCAGCCAGAGGTGGTTGGGACTAATGAAAGAGCTAAGAGGGCTATGCTTTTCTGTTTTCATACTTCCAATACAAATGAAGGTGAGTTACTGAAGGAACATAGCAAAGGGATCTCACAAGTTAATAAAACAGTGTAGCTCGCTGTTCTACTGTATTCTGTTTCTCTAAGGCCTTATGACTGTATTTTTTTCCGATTCCTATCTGCATTTCTTGCAGATTAGATGTGGACCCATTTATTGCAAAACACCTTGTCCTGTCTGCATGTCTGTCTCACAAAAAATAGAACATGTCCTATTCTTGTCCATTTTGCAAACAAGAATAGGCAATGACAATGAGGCCCACAGAAATTCTGGAATGCACAAGGCCGGTATCTGTATTTTGCAAATCCACGGACTGCAAAACGTGTGCAAAAGACCTTTCATTCACTAGTATGGGATGTATGGAGACAGTGTAGCATAGCCTGCTTGGCTTTTTACATCTGGCCACAAGGGGTTGGGTCCCATATGGTGGGAACCACATCGATCACATATCTATGGCATATCCTGCAGGATACTCTTTTAAGTAGATTTATTAGGTTTTCACAAAATATATATTTGCACTGTGTTAGCCGTAAATATTAGATGAAAAAAAGATTAAGATTCCTCAGTGGTTGATAGCTTTTCATGGCTAACTGAAAAGGAAATTAAACAATTACAGGGCTTAGAGACTACTTGGGTCTCTTTATCTGGCATCTCTTAAGACAGTATCTGAAGATTCACACATTTAAAATATGTGAATCTTCAGATACTGTCTTAAGAGATGGCAGATAAAGAGACCCAAGTAGCCTCGAAAGCTTGCAATTTTGTCATCATTTTTTCAGTTAGGCCTCTTTCACACTTGCGTTAGCAGCGCTCCGGCCCCACACATGACACACATTGAAACAAGACACAGACATACATACAAACATACAGACATACATACAGACATACATACATACATACTCACATACTCCAGGGATGCCGGCAGAACGTCTTCACGCGCCTCCTGCGCGCAGTGATGATGATTCCCTACAGCGCCCTCTGCTGGGCGCAGTGGGGAAACGTCATAGCTGCGCACAGGAGGCGCGTGAAGACATGCTGCCGGCGTCCCTGGAGTATGTGAGTATGTGAGTATGTATGTATGTATGTATGTCTGTATGTTTGTATGTATGTCTGTATGTATGTAGCCGGATCCGGAATGACCCCCCATTGCAAATCAATGGAGGACAGATCCGGATTACTGGTGTGTCCACACCAAACGGATCCGTCCCCATTGACTTGCATTGGGGGTCATTCCGGATCCGTCTTGGTGCGGATGCCTGGACCGGAGAGGAAACCGCAGCATGCTGCGGTTTGTTCTCTGGTCTGAAGACGGAACGGAATGCTTTCAGGAGCATTCCGTTGTCTTCAGTTCAGTTTTGTCCCCATTGACAATGAATGGGGACAAAACGGAAGCGTTTTTTTCCGGTATTGAGCCCCTGTAACGGAACTCAATACCGGAATTTAAAAACGCTAATGTGAAAGTAGCCTTAGTCATTAAAAGGTATCAACCACTGAGGATGAGCTTTTATAGTATAGACGCACACACATTGAAACATGTAAATAAAATGGGAACGTCCTGTTAGCTCTGCTATGCTTAGTATTCTCTGCCAGTTTCTCCTATGGAGGCATTGAGGCACTAGGTAAAACTTCCAAACCTCAAACCTCTTTAGAGCTGTTCAGTATTTTCCAGCATCATTGATTCCAATGAGAGTCTTTCTGCAACACTAGGGGGGGGGGACATTTATCAACCTAAAATATACCTATGCGTATTTCAGGCGCAGATTGTGGCGCAATGGTTAGTTGTGCCACAATCTGCAATTTTTCCCTGCTCACGCCAGCCGGCCTGTCTCATTCATTATTTTCTACTTGTGGTTTAGGTGTTGAAAATAGTCTAAATGTAAGCCAGCTAGGAAGCTCGGTTACATTTAGAAGCAGCGGTGGATATGCCAAAGTTATGTAGAGACCGGCGCCCCTTCATAACTTCAGTGATCCACCGCCAGTGCAGGTCTTTATTAAAATGCCGGTCTTAATAAATGACCCCTTAGGAGGCAAAGTTTTTCACTGGAAAAACTCAATGTTAACTCCTGTTGAAATAGTTTTAATTACTTAAAAAAAAACTGAAACAGCTGAATATTGACCTATCAAATCTTTTTATGAAATTATTTATGACTAAAATTCTTGGATGCTGCTTTGGTAAGCGCTGTGGTGATGATGACTAACAAGCCAGAATAACTTTTTAAGTTTGTTCATTACATTTACATTCATTAAAATTTTAAAACATAATAACTGCCTATCCATCCCAGTCTCTAGGATACATTCAGACCATCAATTACTGAGATCACAACTTTTAATGAATCAGTTTCCTGGCGACACAATTACGAGCCAGTCAGGGCAGCAGAGAAAGGAAAGTGACAAAATATCTTTCACAATCTCATCATACACTAAAGTGTCATTTAACCCTTTCTACCCCGGAGGGTTTTTTTTTCCGTCTTCGTTTTGCGCTCCCTGCCTTCATACAGCCATAACTTTTTTATTTTTCTGTTCACATAGCTGTATGAGGGCTTGTTTTTTGCGGGACAAGTTGTACTTTCCAACGCCACCATTTACTATTGCATATGATGTAGTGGCAAGCGGGAAAAAAATTCCAAATGGGTTGAAATTGCAAAAAAAACGCAATTCCGCCACAGTTTTACGGCGTTGGATGTTCATTAAAACTGACCAGTTACTTTCATTCTACTGGTCAGCACGAATCCGGCGATACCTAGTATGCCGGCGATACCTTTTCTTGCATTTTGATAGTGATAAAATAATTATAAAGTTGGAAATTTCTTTTTTTTTTGTCATATCTTGACCCCTATAACTTTTTGGTATTTATGTGTACGGAGCTGTATGGGGGCTCATTTTTTGCGGGGCGATCTGAAACTTTTATTGATACCATTCTAGAGTGTGTATGACTTTTTGATCGCTTTTTATTTAATTTTTTTTTAGAAAAAAGCGACAAAAAATGGCGAATTGGCCATTTTGACGCTTTTTTCAGTTTAGCTGCTTTCCGTATGGGAAATACATTTTTTTATTTTTATAATATGGGCGTTTTTGCACATGGCGATACCCATGATGTGTATTTTTTTATTTCTTTAATACTTTTATTTTTATTTTCGGGAAAAGGGGGTGTTTTGAACTTTTTTTATTTTTTTATTTTTAAAACTTTATTTGTTTAATTTTTTTTTACCGTTTTTATAGTTCTCATAGGGAACTATATGAAGCAATCATTTGATTGCTAATATCATAGACTCCAATGCACTTGCATTGGAGTCTATGAGGATTTCAATGCTTTCCTATGGAGCCCTATTACACAGAAGGGCTCCATAGGAAAGCCTATGCAACAGCCTCCTATCATTCACTATGACAGGGGCTGCTGCAGGCATGCTCCGTCTCCTCCGATCGCCACACGGGGGAGCCGGAGCAACACCGGAAGCTGGCGCTTCCGGTGTTTGCTGCCTTCGGGTGCCGTGGTTAGGATTGACCGTGGCACCCAAGGGGTTAAATGTCCACGATCGGCATTACTGCCAGTCGCGGACATGAGCCGCGTGTCTCTGCTATAGGAAATAGCAGTTCACCCGCGGCCATGACGAAAGATCCGGCCAGCTAGTATGGCGCTGCTCGGGAAGGGGTTAAAAATGGGAAAAATATGGTTGTGCAGTCGAGTCACATTATTATGACAACTTCCTACTTTCAATGTTGACAGCACATAGCTCATGAAGGAGGTCACGTGTGATGAGCTGGCTTGGCTGGTATATAAGGTGTGTGATAGGCTGTCTGCAAACATCTCCCTCGTTACTGTTATGTGCAAAAGGGGAGATTTATCAGAGTTGCAAAATTTCGGAAACTGCGCAGTTTGTGAACAGTTTGCGTCGTGCTGTGGTGAAAGTGTATGGTGGGTGGACAGATGGCACCATTGCAGATAAGCAACATGGAAACTGCGGAGCACCACGTGCTATGAGAGGTGAATGTCGGCTACAAAGCTGCGTGAGGGCAGACTCACATGTTACATTGGAGCAGCTCATCACCAAAATGAACCAGAGGGCTACCAGACATGTGTCTAAAACAACAGTTCAGTGAATCCTACTACGGGTTCACCCAGCAAGACAATGTGACATGTCACACGGCTAGCAAGACTTCCAAGTACTACCTTGGCCCCCTAATTCCCTCAGGCTTGAGCCTGATTGACCACCTGTGGGACCACCTGAATTGTCTATGGATCCCTCCCACGTACTCTCCAACAGCTGTGGGATGCACTACAGTCAGTATGGCTCAAGGTACCTGTGACAACCTACCTCTTTGAAACCCCAGAGCACATACCCAATCTTTCCAAGGCTGAATATGGGATAACGGCAGTAAGATGGCTGGCTATGAGTCTCTCTCTCTCTCTCTCTCTCTCTCTCAGATCCAATCTACTTTCCAACTCAGCCAAAGGGGTGGACAATGCCTTCTATATGTATGGTTCTACATTTTCCACAGCAGGTTGTAGATCCTCCAGCGAGTAGCTAATCCATTGCAAAAGCGTGATGGGTGCTGATACAATATACCCGTTTCTATTGGCATTAAAGGGGTATTCACATCTCACAAATGTAGTTTGTATAGTTAGATATAGCCATACCAGTATTATTACTAATAGAATGTATTTATATAAAATGTACCATTTAGAAGATTTTCCTATTTGTATATCCATTGTCCCACACACATCAGTCAGGTCGTTGCTCCTGGTTACGACCACCGCGGCCATGTATTAGAGGTGGCCGGCTTGTTCTTGTTCAAATCTGCTCTGAGGTAACTGCTGTATTGTGAACGCACATTTCATGAGCATGCACAGACACATCTTAGGGTACTTTCACATCTGTATTTTGGACACTACCAGTCCAAAACACAATGGTCAGGATCCATCCAAAACACAGACTTTATAAAAGGATCCTGCTCCATAGAAATGAATTGATCTTGGAACAGGATCCGTTTCTCTGCGTTTTGGAAGCGCAGACAAAAATGCTACAACCCTAAGATGTGTCTCCACATGCTCATACAATGTGCGTTCACAATATAGCAGTTACCTCAGAGCGGGTTCGAACAAGAGCAAGCCGTCCACCACTACTACATGGCCGCGGTGGCTGTAACCAGGGGCAACGGCCTGACTTATGTGTGTGGGACAATGGATATACAAATAGGAAAATCTTCTAAACGGTACATTTTATATAAATGCATTCTGTTAGTAATAATATTGGTATGGCTATATCTAACTATACAAACTAAATTTATGAGATGGGAATACCCATTTAAGGCCTGTATCTATATAAGACTGATTGCACTTACTGTCTTCTTGCAGCAGGTCTCTTTTCTGCACAGGCACATACAGATACCGCCTCTCTCTTAGACTGCTTGATACTACCAAACTCCTGACCGAGAGGAGATAGGTCCACTGCAGGGCAAAATAACTCGACAGTGTTCTCATTTTAGCTCTTGGATTACAAACATCACATAAAAAAAGAACATTAGCATTAACAATGGATATTACCCCATCAAGTACCAAATTAACCCGTTTGCAGTAGCCCTTGTTGCAGTGGTTGCAGCTTTTATGAACAGCGCTCAGACATTGTGGGAGAACAAAAACTGGTTTACATTATTTGGGACAAAACAGCAACCATTAACTGTAACATCATCATCAGGATGGTGACTTCCAGGGATAACATCTACATCATCACCAGACAGTACATACACTGGAATAACTGTATATGAGTAAACAGTGATGCTTAACACAGCGCCACCTACTGTCCGATTAACATCTCTCAGTACCATTCCAGGAAGAATGAGGAGAAAACTTCACTGTCCACTATGAGACCTATCCAGAGAGATTTGAGCGAGTTGCTGTCAAGTAATAATAGTACATAATGACTTGAAGGGGGACATGTTTTCTATTTGACAATTATAACAAATCAGTAGAAAATTGTTTTCACTTGATCATTAAAATCAATCAAGTGTGATTTAATATCCATAATAAAACATGAAGGGTCCCAGGGTGTAACACTGTTTATAGACAATGAGTATATATATAGTGATGTGGACTGCGGTCATAATGAGAATTCAATACTTTTTACTCATTCAGCCATGAATTTATTGTCTCATCATCTCACCTTTAAAGTGTTTGGGGACACAGCAAATAGAAAACTCATTCTGCTATATGATTTCAGCACTTAAGCTGCAAATTAAAACGCTAAGCTTACAATCGCAGAGCTAGAGATTAGACTAAAGAACCATGCATGAAAGGAAACCAACCTTTTTACTGCACCTCATTTGTCTCATAGGCCCCATAACACTGCACAATGTCGGGCCAATGACGGGTTCATAGGAACATTTGTTCACGATAATTGGCTCATATAATTGATCAGCCGATTAGGAGATGGACGAACAAACACTTGTTCATCGGCTGATGGGTATATTTCATCAGGATGACAGATGCCCGATTATCGGTAGCCCATCTCCCTGTGTAATCAGGGATGTGCTGAGGATGTGCTGTGTTCATCCATCGGTGCCCGCACTGTCTGACCATTGGACAGTGTAAAAAGGTCTTAAAAGGGTTGTGCAAGAATGAGGGGGAGGACCTGCAAAGAAAAGCTTACTGACCTGCTCCCCAGTGCTGGCTCCCCGCTCCTCCTCCTCCTGGCATTCGATGCCCCGCTGGGCTCCCTTGCTGTAAACATCTGGTTTGACATTGCCACAGTCAATTACTGCCTACCGACATAAGCCAGTGACTGGCTGGAGTCAATGTCAAACCGAATGTTTACAGAGAGGGAGCACTGCAGGCTATTAGAAGAAGGAGCGAGAGTCAGCACTGAGAAGCAGGAACTGTAAGTTAGCTTCCCTTTATATGCCAGCCAAGTGTGGGGTGGGGTGGGGTGGGGTGGGGGGGGGGGTTTCTCACCCCCCCCCCCCCCATTCTTGCACAACCCCTTTACAGACTTCCACATGGACAGACAATTATTTGAATGAACAGCAGCATAAACAATCAGATCTTGGTGTAGCCAGGGGCATAGCTAAAGGTTAATGGGCCCTGGTACGAGAGTTCAGCTTGCCCCCCCCCCCCTTCCCTCAGTGCTTTGTGGTCAGGGGCAGGGAAGCTCATACCCTTCATGCTGCCTGAGGCAAAAATTGAATCAACATCCCCCCCACTGCCAAATTCTTGACCTAACCCCTTCCTTCCAGCCAGAGGTGTAACTTGACCATCCCTCTGCACCCTCTATAGCTATGCCCCTGGGTGTAGCCATTCCTTTACATTATTGTCAGCCACACATCCCCTGATGGTGATCCCCTGATGTGATGGTGCGCTGATAAAAAAAAAATATTTTACTTTCAGCATGAAAAGTCAATCATCCAGAATTTGCTTGTTTGACAGCTGATTGGCGGGTTTTTACATGCTTGGTAAAGAACGTATCTTTTGCCTTTTATCAGCCATATGATTTCTTTACAATGTTAGTATCTTGTAGGTCCAACAATTTGGCAAATACTGTACACATACACAAACTCTGTATGGCAGCCCAGTCCGTAAGACAGAACTATTGAGGCCCTATGTGCCCATTGATTCCCCCCTACATGTGCTGCCAAATGGTGCCTTCTTGGGTCACTGTACTCCCCTGTAAGTTATGGAAGTTCTCAGTAGTCAGGACCCATTCATTTTTTAAACTAGGGGAGATCACTGCAGTCAGATGCTCCTGTATGGTAAATGTATGAGATGTCATTTTGGTTCAGATTAGAGTTGAGCGAATCATGCAAAATTTTATTCGCCGAACTTTTCCTAAGATTCGTATATTCGACGAATAGATTAGTTGAATATGCGTACAAAATATACATAATTATATGGCTTTTAGCAATAACATTCACGCACTAATAACGAACGTTCAGGTAAAAAAGGTACGCAACCTCTTTGAACATGTACATATGAGCGTACAAATTGCGTACGAATCCTCAGAGTATTATTGTCTAGCGATTACGTAATACGCAGGCACGCACGCACGAGTTGAGAGGCCACGGCGTGCAATCCTCAGAGGCAGAGCGAAGTTTTACAAATGGCATCCAGGCGATCATCAGCATTTACATGATCTGGCTGATGGACCGGCAGGGTTACGATGGTACACACCGCTACCCGAACCAGCATAATAAGGAGGTGATCCAGCAGGTGATCCAAGGCTTGCGCCATTGTTTCGACACCGTGCGGACCCCGGGCCAGATCCAGCGGAAATGGTCCGATCTGAAGTTCAAGTGCCCAGAGCGGCTTAATGAGATCCGCGCAGAGATACGGCAGGATGAGTATTGCGAATACTACTAGTAGATGCTCCGGCTACAGGTCCTTTAGAACTGCTGCCCTGTGCCACCTTCTCCTTTTTTTTAAGAACTCGAGATCTGGCTGGAACTGGAACCCTATTGCTTATCCATTCCAGACATTTTTCAATTCACTCTGTGGGCCTGCAGCTGGTCTTTATCCCTGTATCTCCCTGTCTCTCCCTATCTCTCCTTGTCTCTCTCTCCCTGCCTGATTAATTACTAGCCCTGAACTGGCTCTGCACTTGCCCTGCAGCATCCCTGATATGTGTAATATGGATTCCCAGAGCAATTACACCCCAATTTTCACAAAACAGGTCTCAGAGTCTCAATACTTCACACACAGTGCTTCTGCTCGTCTCAGCAGTCGCAGCAAAAGTGATGCGTCACTGGCTTACCGAGTCTGAGCCAATCAGAGCATTTGCGTACGATAAACGAACTAACAGTAAAAGTTTGCTAATGAATTGAATTCGTACGCAATAGCGTATAATTTATAAGGCAACTACGTAGCAAATGCGTACAAAGCCGAAGTGAATCACCTAATATTTGGATTCGCTTTGCAGCTGAAAATTTCCAAGATTCGATACCAATCAACGAATCGACGAATAGATTCGCTCATCTCTAGTTATGATGTCATTTTGGTTTATCGTGAGCAAACCCTTTTAATTTCACTTACCCCTCTACTATTGAAACACACACATCCCATAAGATATACTGTGATAAGAGCTTAAAGGGGTTCTCCATGAATTTAGAAAATTAAAATACTTAAATATTACTTGATTATAAATATATTCCCAAATACCTTTCATTTGTTATAGTGGTTCATTCTGTCTGGGAGCAATTATTAGCAGAAACAAAATGGCCGCAGTCCTATTAGTACACACAGCAGGACAAGTTACTTTACAACCTTGAGATAGAGGAGGCTGACAGCTCTTTCCTACTTGTCAGGAATACAGATGATAAGATCTTCACCTGCATCTCTGTAGGAATGGAGTTCATGAGGAAGTAACTTGTCCTGCTGTGTGATTAGGACAGGTTTTATGTGTACTAATAGGATGGCAGCCATTTTATTTCCCATGATTATTGCTCCTTAGAAAAAACGAGCCTTTATAACTAATGAAAGGTATTTGGGGATATATTTATAATCAAGTATTATTTAAGTATTTTCATTTTCTTAATTCCCGGAGAACCCCTTTAAATAAGACATACCAGCTTTTCTGACATATTAGCAAAACGCATCAGTGAATAATACAATCGCCTACTTCCGTTCTAAACGGATCCGGTTGTATTATATCGAAAATGAGCATTGCAGATCCAGCATTAAATACCATTGTAAGTCAATGGGCATCAGATCTGTTTTTTCTGTGTCCAAAAAATGGATCTGTCACCAAACACCATGTAAGTCAATGGTCCTGGATCCAGCATGTTCAGTCTCCCATGCCGCACACAAAAACGCTGCTTGCAGTGGTTTTGTGTCTGGCATGGGAACGCAACAAATCGGAATGGAATGCATTTTGGTTTGTTCACTTTTGTACCTATTGACAATGAATGGGGACAAAACTGAAGTGTTTTCCTCCGGTTTTGAGCTCATCTGCCAGATATCAAAACCGGAAAGCAAAACGCAGATGTGAAAGTAGCCTTAGTTGCTATTTTATCTGTCTTAGTTATCTGCTTATTTTTCTTAACTCTTCATGTTCTCTTTTCTTGAATGACATTTTGGGGCTTCGGAACCAAATACTCATCTGTATCTTGAGGGGTCATTGTATATAGTTTGGAGGTGCTGGTGTTACTTTCTTTTGCATTATGCATTATCTTATTGACAATCTGTAAATCAGTGTTTCTCCAGTAGTTTTTTCTTTGAAATTATTTTAGATGAGCAAGAAATGGTTAATATATACTGCACCAAGTCCCCTCCACGTGGCCTAAATATAGTAGTTATAAATGTTTAACGAGAAAAGAGACGCTGCATCCAGAGAGCTGTAATTTCGTCTTAATAAGGCACTATTGATAATCAATAGGTTAATCACTTTGCACTAATGAGAGGCAGAGTATTGGTGATAAAGCAGGGACCGCTACCTAACGAGGAAATAGAATATTTAACAAGATCCTGAGGCTAGAACGCAAAACCTACACGGTACTACAAAGCAACAGAGCGTGAACGTACATAAACATCAAATAGGGCCCTGCAGTATGGTTAAATCTCCGAAAATATCTCATTAATATAGAGTGGACAGGGACGAGTCCTTACCGCTGTACTGTTAGTCTTTGGTGGTTGTTATAAGCCCATATCCTCACTCCGATCCCCCTCAGGTCTAGCCCTCAACGTAATCTGATGAGCTGTGTATGGAAGTAACAAGCTGAGCAATACAAACATGCACTGGAGCAATTATGAATTCATGTCGCTCGTTCCGAGCCTGGGTGAAGGAATTATCCAGAAGGCTACATATGACTAATACACACAATCATGTAGGATAGCTCCTGTCATCAAATCTGTAGCTAGACACTAAATGCCATAACCTAAGGAGTTCTCCAGTATTAGAAAAACATGGCAGCTTTCTTCCAAAAACAGCCCTGCAACTGTCCACAGGTCATTGCTGGTATTACAGCCCAGTCCCAATTACTTCAATGGAGTGAAGCTACAAAACTAGACGCCTTGTGTGGACAGGTACAGCAGTGTTTTTGGAAGAAAGCAGCCACGGGGTACCTAATCTTGCAAACCCCTTTAAATGCCATCTGTCAGCAGATTTGTACCTATGACACTGGTTGACCTGTTACATGTGTCCTTCGCAGCTGAAGGCATTTGTGTTGGTCCCATGTTAATATGTGCCTACATTGCTGAGAAAAACAATGTTTTAAAAAATGCAAATGAGGCTCTAGGAGCAACGGGGGCGTTACTGTTACTCGTATATGCTCTGGTCTCTCTGCAACTGCCACACCTTCTGCACTTTGATTGATAGAACCAGGTGTAATGCAGTTTTCACTGGCTGGCCCTGGCAATCAAAGTGCAGAGGGAGTGGCAGTTGCAGACAAAGCAGAGCTTCTAGGGGTGATGGCAACGTCCTTGTTGCTCCTAGGAGCTCATTTGCATATAGCAAAGTAGGCAGGGCCAACACAAGTAGACAGCCAACAAAAATAGAGCATCACAAAATACCACCTCAGCAAAACCAAATACCACAGTGCACACAAAATACTGCCATCCCTGCAACAGTATTCAACTGCATCACTGTCCTGAGGACAACTATACAGTTAGATACAGTAGGGCTCCTATGGCCAACGGCTAGATGTGTAAGTACTTGAAACTCCTAAGCGTATCAGATCATTATGCACCCAGTCAATGGCCATGAGAAGGGCTTGGGCCGGCTCCTGGGTATTGGCCTACAGAGAAATTTCCTTTTAGTGTCTATGGCCGGTCCACCTCTGGTGTAATGTGTGATGTGCAAATTGAGTTACTTATCCCCCTTCCCTCTCAGGTTGGAGTCAATAGCCTAACAAAGTTAAACAAGACTGTCTGCTATGCTAAAAGTCCAAAAAAAAGAAGAGGTTAGAGAGCCAGGACAGGAGGTAGAATACAAGGAATGACTTAAAAAAAACTATATCCTGAAAATCATCCACCCATTTTTTTTTTGTAAAACAGTTACACTGAATATTCACATATAGGCTAGTAATATGTTAGAAGAAAATGGAAGTGTCCCTTTGAGTATTAACTTCATTGATCAAAATGCACAAACTAATCAGATGAGCAGTATGTAGTTCATGCATTAGATTACCCAGTAATATCCTATATTGACTATGTCTGATATTGCAGCATTAAAGACTAATTAAGTCCCAGTACCACTGTTCTTTGGAGCATAAGATGTGAAATGAGATTCACAGTCTTATGTAAACTGAATTTAATTATGGAGTCATGAAAAGATAACTGATTGCTTTCAATGAATAAGAATCTTTTTATTTACAGAACAATTGAAAATTGTACATGCAATCTCCTGTGCTAGTTGCTACAATGCATCAGTCATCCATTCCTGGAACCAGTGCCTGTAATCCAGATTGTTTGGCTCACTGGATGGTATATGCAATAGGATGTTGCCATCATAATTAGCAGTGGATTTGGGTGCTGTCATAAATGATTGTGTTAGAACCTTATGTCTTTCTGGTCTAGGATCTAAGACAGTTAATACAACAACATGACTGATTTAGGTGAATTTTGAAAAACGCACTGATATCAGATTTCTCGTGTAGTATTAATATTGAAATTGTGTTAATGTGTCACTAGCTTTTAGACATATCACATTATGAATTAAATGAGAATGTCAGGTCATCAGCAACATGAAAAGATGGAAATCTTTGGAAGAACAAATCTCTTAAAGTGGACTACCTACTTTTGCAGCCACTCTTTTTGTATTATGTCAGTTGGTGTAGAACCGCTGTGTCAACCAACAGGTTTGACTTTGGTCTAATTCTTAGGGCGCTATGCTGGCAGTTCCCTGGTTTTCACCATTTAACCCTTATACATGGATCTGGACTTTGCTGAATAGGAGCCACCAGACCACTACCGCCCGGAGAACTCCCTGTGTGGCAAAACCTTTGTCATGGACAGGCCAAGGTCAGGGCAGACAGTGTACAAGCAATCAGTCAAACAGTCCGAGGTCGGGGCAGGCAGAAAAGGATAGATGGCGCCAAGGCACAGGTTAGGTCAGAATCAGGAAACAGGCAGAGGTTGGCACATGGAGAGACATAACAGCCTACCTTTACAGGACAAGCAAGCTAGAGAAACCTAATGCTCAGGCACCCTCCCACTGAGAAAGGTGCCTGAATTACCCCAAAGTTGAAAGCCATTGGCTTCTGCATATTGGAATGTGCATGCTTGCCCTTGAAGAGCCAGAGGGAGCACGCACCCTAAGGGTTGAGTGGAGAGACCTAGCTGGCAAGGATAGGCCATGACCAGTCCAAGAAAACAAACCAACAAACCCTTGTGGCTGGACCCTACGCAAAGAAGCTGTGGGGAATCGTGGAGTAATGGCCACTGGGAAAACAACAGAAGCAAGGTGAGTAATGCACCCATAGCCAACCTGGATAACAAGAAGTGGAGGACACGCGCCACCACTATAACACTGTGTTTCCAGTAGTGGAGTTGTTTTTCTTGTAGCTTTCTCCACTTGGCCTCTGGTGCTGCTAGTTTTGGCACCCAATAGTAGTACATTGTCAGGTGGGAAGACCCCTGCATTCAGTTTTAATACAGTATCATCTATGCCAATGACACTGAGGGCTGGGGACCACCCTTCTGAGAACTATGAGGACATGACAGGTCCTCTTTAAATGTTGCTCTTAAAGTAGCTGAGCCGTTAATCTCATCGTTGGTAGACTATTCTGGTTAACATAGAAGCTTTGGCCTTTAATATATAATCCTCTCATACACATTGGATTAAAAGCAAGTTAAGGGTATTCAAGTGCCCCCCTGCCCAAATAAAAATTAAAAAAATTAAAGTACTGTAGATGCTGTTGGCAACCTTTGGTCATGTGTAAGGTTGTCTACTTTCAATAATATTTTTTTTGTTAGAAGGGTACTGCAAAAATAGGCTGATTGCAGAATATTCCATTGTGGAGACCTCCAATGATCAGCTATAGTAAGTCTGGAAACCTGGCAATAAGTGTTCAATTTCTCTGTAACAGCACAAGGGAAATAGGGAATAAAACTACTGTCACACAATAGTGAAAATCCAAGCTCATTCAAAAAAATCAGTTTTTCATGGCCATTTTGCATCAGTGTGCATCAATTTTCTCTCCAACTATCTGTTTTGAACAACTGTTTTGCCCCTCTGTAGTGCCCCCAGTATATATTGGTTCCCTTTATGCCCTCATATATGTAATGCCAACAAAAAAAATGCTCACCTCACCACAAGCACTTGGGAACACTCGCTCCTCACTGGAAGCAGCAGAACCTCATTCTACCAGCGTGATGATGTCATGTCACAATACTGGGAACATCAGGTTCTGCTGCCTCCAGTGCAGATTGAGTGTTCCCAAGTGCTTGTGGTGAGGTGAGCTTTTTTTTTTTTTTTTTTTTACATAGCGTACCTGTTTTGAATGGCCATTAGACGAGGACACATCTGTCTAAACAACCATTAAAAACAGACCCATTAATTTCAATAGGGTCCGTCTGGCCATCAAGATGGCCAAAAATAGGACATGTTCTAATTTTTGGCAGCTGCTATTCACTGGCCATTTAAAAAATGACCATGTGAATATCCCCATAGACTGCAATGGTTCTGAAATCAGCCATGTGATGGCCATTGAGAAAAAAAAAAAGTCCATCACACAGCTGTTTTCAAATGTTGTGTGAATGCACCCTTACATTGTTCCAACTGTCTGGTAGTAAAAAGCATAGACATGCTTGGTCTTTCAGAGTAAAGGCCCTCATACAGATTAGTGTATTGATGGCCAAACCTGATGAGAATGGCACAAGCTACCATGTATAGGGAGCTTGAGACTCTGAATGTCCTCCTCGTAGATAAGTTGCCATCAGATGTGTGTGGAAGTCACTTCTCCTCTCTCTTCATGGACAATACATGCACGCGGAGCCAAACTGAACATCTATACATCAGGGAGCTAGAAGAGATAGCTGTCGCATGGACAATATAGTTAAAGGGGTTATCCCATGAATAATGTAAAAAATGAAAATCAGACATCATATAGTACATGACAATCTCTTTCTAACAAAGCTAGAACCAGCCCTGTACCTCACATGGATCCAGTGATCTCTACATTCATTGCTCTGCTAGATTTATATCAAGATAACAGCTCAGGTGAGTGTCTTTTCTGCTGCAGCTCAGGGGGTGTGTCTCAGCTCTACCTATCACAGCAGGAGGCGTGTCCATGCTCTCCCTATCACAGCTCAGGAGGCAGTTAAAAGTTGAAACTGAGCATGTGCGGCCTGCTCAGTGAATAGGTCAAAGAAATAAGAAATTAAGTGGTGCTATACAGATACATGTTATTGATTAACTCTGTACCTATACAAAATTTTTAATGACATGCAATTACAAAAGTATTCAGATCCAGGTGCTGGTTTGAAAACTGTAGAATATTTTTCGTGGGACAACCCCTTTAATGTAGACAGGCTCGGACTGGCCCACAGAAGAACAGGTGAATCCCCCTGTGAGGCCCTGAGCAATGATGGGCACCCAGTCCCCAACACAAGTTGCACAAGGCACTACATACGAATAGGCAGTTTACAGAATATGAATTCACCTATGTGTCCATATAAAAAACTGGGTGGATTATTTAAGAGACTAGCCAATTAATTATTATAGAGAGAGCTGGTGGAGAAGACTTTTAGACAAAGAAGCATACCAGCCACTATCCTTTTTCCCCAGTCATTTGCCTTCTTGAAGGACCCCCATAATCAATCATCTTAAGAGTCTTGCTGCTGTGGCCATTGTGTGAGTAGGTAGTATTTGCATGTACTGTAGCTGTATATTGGACCCCCAGAATGAATTTCACTGGTGGGCCTTAAGCACCCCAGACACTGAACATTCCCCTTCTCTGCCACGCTTGCCACTTTTTCTAAATATGGGCAGGACATGAGCAAGAAGAGGCAGGCCTAAACGTCTCAACACATTTCACATTATTTAACCCAGTTTTCTGGATCAGGTAATACCTGAAACCTATTCCAGCTCTTAGCTGGCATAGTTTTCAGATTCTGGTACATGGACCAGTCGAGTGGCCTCTGAATTATTAAGTGGCATTTGTAGTACCCCAGAGCAGGCACTACCATTCCTATAAGCTGCTACTGTCTTAAATGCCCAACTAATGTGTGACACTACCATGACTTCTTTTTCCAGGTCTGTTCATTAGGTGCCATGTAACTATTGTATTTCATTCACGGTGACTGGTTGTCCAGAAGGTGGCAGTGTATCTGGCAGAGAATACGTTTAGATACAATGGAACTTACCATTCAATTCTCCCCCCTTTTGGGCAGAAATGGGTTACTCCTGCTTCCCACCAAGAGAAGGGTTGCATGAAGCTGTATAGGGAGTTGAGTTTTAGAGTCCAAAGGGACCAGACATGGTGCAGTGAGGGGAGCCTTCCTCCTACTGCTGCAGAAGCCCCGGGAAGCAGCTATTAAAGCCCCTGACAGTTATGAGGGCGTCAACAGCCAACGACACCAGAACCTCCAGAAAGTCCAGTAACGAGACTGAAGCCAGAGTTTAGCATAGCAGAGAGATAACGCAAAGTATTCAAATTTACCTGCTAGTTTACCCTCAGCCTGCTGCAGCCAATAGAAAGGCCAAGCATTGTTTGGGTGACACAAGTTTATTGCAAGTTTATTCAAGTAAAACCGTTGAACTTTACCAAGTCTGGACTCTACTTACTCCACCCTTGTTGCTGCGGAGCCTAACCCTGAGGACCTAAAGTATCCAGGTAGGAACATTGTGATATAAACTATAAGGGCCACAACATACCACTTGGCATTCCTAAACACCGGGACTCAATTGGTCCTTGGGGGGGCACGCTGCACATTCACCCCCTAATAACTTGGGTGCATCTAATGTCACCACACTGGAGATCAAGACTAGTGCAAAGGACACCAATCTTGATAAACCTCCCCCAGTGTTTTGACACCATTGTGGAGAGTCTGGTTTGACTACATAAGGTGCTTGGGGAACCTGCTGTTGGCCTATTTAACTATGTAGCAATTAGGCCTCGGCATGCCTATATTTGGCGTGCTGGTCGGCTGGAGGTCAGAATGATATCATTGTGGGAGAGTCAGCGGGCTGGAGGACAGAGAGTGTAACAAGGTGCAGGATGAAACTATGTAATATGGGTTAACTGCAGTGAGGATCCAGAGGGCTGGAAATCACCACGGAGGAACAGATGCAGAACCCTTAACTATCTCTTATAGAGTGGTAAAAGAAGACTGTAAAAAAATATGAGGTGAAAAATGAAATTAGTAAACAGAGTAGTTAACTAAAAGCCTATGCTGCATTTGTACACGGTATGACAGGGGTATTTTATAACTGTAATGCATGAGGCGTGTCAGTTGTTTGTAAATGTATTTTTCTTACTGCCCTAGAGGTTTTAAAACAACATAACCAGGCAGATTCCACAGAGAAAGCAACCCTCTCATCACGGCATCATTGCTCATAAACTTCGACTTCCCATCTCTTCCTAATGCCAGATATCACCAGTCTGCTGCGTGGGTAATTAGCATTTATTTATAATGTGCCAACAATATCCGCAGTGCAGTACAATATGCAAAGAACATCCAAAGAATAGATTAACGGTAATTAATGCACAGTTCTGATGTAACCCTGTCTCTGCCGATGGACGTGCCAGACAAAAGATTTCTTAATTTAATTTAGATTGGCTGAGAAAAATATAGCTGCACTCAAGGTTTTCAATTTCTCCTTGCTCAGCATCCCTAGCCTTATAACCGCATGCTGCCTTCCGCTCATCCAGATTCTGTCAGAGTCACTCTACTGAAAGCTGCAGATCAGCAGAGCAGTTTATTTGCAGATGATCTGGCAATGCCACTAGTCAAAGCTACAGAGACCTTCGTCTCCTGGCTGGAATGAGAAAGTTGTAATGATGTGAGGCTTTGTAGAGACGACTCATTGTTTCCCTGGCACCAACAGCTTAATTTTCCTTTTTCTAGAAGAAAATTATTTTTGGACATACAAATACATGTCCCTGACATCTTTAGACAGCTCTTTAGTCTTGCCCATGGTGGAGATGTTGGAGTGTCACTGAGACTGTTGGCAGGTGGCCTTTTATACAGGTGACAATTTGGGACAGGTGTCTCTCATCCAGGTAATGACTTCACTGTGATTAGGGTGTGTCAGTGGTCTGTGGGAGCCAACATTAGTCATGGTTTTACTAGGGGATCAAATACTTATTTCCCTCAAAGAAATGCAAATTATTTTTTATTTCTCATTTCATGTAATTTTCTCAGTTTTTCTTTTGATATTCTATGTGGCACTGTTAAAATAAAGCTGGCATAAAATTATGAGACGTTTCATTTATTTTTTAGTATTAAAACTTTTAAAGTCAGTGGGGGATCAAATACTTATTTCCTCCACTGTATATATATATACAGTGCCTTGCGAAAGTATTTGGCCCCCTGGAACTTTTCAACCTTTTGCCACATTTCAGGCTTCAAACAAAAAGATATAACATTTTAAATTTTTGGTGAAGAATCAACAACAAGTGGGCCACAATTGTGAAGTAGAACGAAATGTATTGGATCATTTAAACTTTTTTTGTAATAATAAAACTGAAAAGTGGGGCGTGCAAAATTATTCGGCCCCCTTGCATTAATACTTTGTTGCGCCACCTTTTGCTGCGATTACAGCTGCAAGTCGCTTGGGGTATGTCTCTATCAGTTTTGCACATCTAGAGACTGAAATTCTTGCTTATTATTCCTTGCAAAACAGCTTGAGCTCTTTGAGGTTGGATGGAGAGCGTTTGTGAACAGCAGTTTTCAGCTCTTTCCACATATTCTCATTTGGATTCAGGTCTGGACTTTGACTTGGCCATTCTAAGACCTGGATATTTATTTTTGAACCATTCCATTGTAGATTTTGCTTTATGTTTGGGATCATTGTCTTGTTGGAAGATAAATCTCCATCCTAGTCTCAGGTCTTTTGCAGACTCCAACAGGTTTTCATCCAGAATGGTCCTGTATTTGGCTCCATCCATCTTCCCATCTATTTTAACCATCTTCCCTGTCCCTGCTGATGAAAAGCAGGCCCAAACCATGATGCTGCCACCACCATGTTTGACAATGGGGATGGTGTGTTCAGGGTGATGAGCTGTGTTGCTTTTATGCCAAACATATTGTTTTGCATTGTTTCCAAAAAGTTTGATTTTGGTTTCATTTGACCAGAGCACTTTCTTCCACATGTTTGGTCTGTCTCCCAGGTGGCTTGTGGCAAACTGTAAACGAGACTTTTTATGGATACCTTTGAGAAATGGCTTTCTTCTTGCCACTCTTCCATAAAGGCCAGATTTGTGAAGTGTTCGACTGATTGTTGTCCTATGGACAGACTCTCCCACCTCAGCTGTAGATCTCCGCAGTTCATCCAGAGTGATCATGGGCCTCTTGGCTGCATCTCTGATCAGTCTTCTCCTTGTTTGAGATGAAAGTTTAGAGGGACGGCCGGGTCTTGGTAGATTTGCAGTGGTCTGATACTCCTTCCATTTCAATATGATCGCTTGCACAGTGCCCCTTGGGATGTTTAAAGCTTGGGAAATCTTTTGGTATCCAAATCCGGCTTTAAACTTCTCCACAACAGTATCACGGACCTGCCTGGTGTGTTCCTTGGTCTTCATGATGCTCTCTGTCCTTTAAACAGAACCCTGAGACTATCACAGAGCAGGTGCATTTATACGGAGACTTGATGACACACAGGTGGATTCTATTTATCTTCATCAGTCATTGAGGACAACATTGGATCATTCAGAGATCCTCAATGAACTTCTGGAGTGAGTTTCCTGAACTGAAAGTAAATGGGCCGAATAATTTTGCACGCTCCATTTTTCAGTTTTATTATTACAAAAAAAGTTTAACCACTTCCCGTCCGCACGTTGACTATAAACGTCTGGGAAGTGGTTATCTATCTCTGAATGGCCGTTTTTAAACGGCCATTCAGAGATAGCAGCTGCACGCTAATCGTGCAGCTGCACAGTGGGGTACCTGCTGTCAGTGACAGCAGGGTACCCCAAAGAGAAGGCAGGGACCGTTCCCAGGGGTCCCTGCCTTCTAGATCGCTGTATACACAGCGCTCAACGAGCGCTGTGTATACATATCAGGAAGCGCTATTGCGCTTCCTGTTCCGGCCCGGCGGTCACGTGATCGCCGGGGCCGGGAGAGTGCAGGAGCTGCCGGGTCTCTCATAGACCCGATCAGCCCTGCACTGAGGCTGTACAGCATAGTATTATGCTGTACAGCCTCTCTGGGGATGTATTTCCCCTGTAACTGGGGCCACTATGTCAGCCCCAGTTACAGGAGAAATCAAGTGTAAAAAAAAAATAAAATAAAATAAGTGAAGTTAAATGTCCCCCTGAGGTCTTGTATGACCTTATGGGGGACACAAAGTGTAAAAAAAAAAATAAAAAAAAAATAGTAAAAAAAAATCACATATATATATATAAAAAAATAATTTCCCCCCAAATATTTCATGAAAAAAAGTTACAAATAAAAATAAATAAATAAGATACACATATTTGGTATCACCGCGTCTGAAACGACCGTCTCTATAAAAATATCACATTATCTACCCCATAAAGTGAACTGCGTAAAAAAAACTAATAAAAATTAAGCCAAAACAGCTTTTTTTGTCGCATCACCTACCAAAAAACATAATATTAAACAATCAAAAAGTCGTATGCATCCCAAAATGGTAGCAATAAAAACGTCACCTCATCCCGCAAAAAATGAGCCCCCACACAAGATTATAGCCCGAAAAATGAAAAAAAAAATGGCTCTTAAAAAACTGCAACACAAAAACATGATTTTTCTTCTAAAAATGCTCTTATTGTATAAAACGTAAAAAAAATAAATAAAAAATAGACATATTTGGTATCGTTGCATCCGTAACAACTGGCTCTACAAAAATATCACATGATCTACCCCATCAAGTGAACGGTGTAAAAAAAAATATAGAAAAATGCCCCTAAACTGCTTTTTTTTTTTTAGTTAACCTCCCAAAAATTAGATTAAAAAGTGATCAGAAAGCCATATGTACCCCAAAATGGTGCCAATAAAAAGCACAGCTTGTCCCACAAAAAATAAGACCTCACGCAGCTCAGTCCACAAAAAAATTAAAAAGTTATCACTCTTACAAACCATGACAAAAAATTCCATGTTAGAAAATGCAGATGCTGCTCCTCCCCTTCTGAGCCCTGGCGTATCCCCAAATAACAGTTTACGACCACATGTGGGGTGTTTCTGCAAACTGGAGAATCGGGGTAATAAATATTGAGTTTTGTTTTGTTGTTAACCCTTGATGTGTTACAGGAAAAAATTATTAAAATGGAAAATCTGCAAAAAAAGTGAAATTTTGAAATTTCACATCTATTTTGCTTTAATTCCTGTGGAATACTTAAAGGGTTAACAACATTTCTAAAATCAGTTTTGAATAGTTTGAGGGGTGTATTTTCTAAAATGGGGTCATTTATGGGTGGTTTTTATTATGTAAGCCCACAAACTGACTTCAGAACTGAACTGGTCCTTAAAAAAGTTGATTCTGCAAATTAGCAAAAATTGCGTCTAAAATTCTAAACCTTCTACTGTCCTAAAAAAATAAAATGACACTACCAAAATGATGCCAACATAAAGTTGACATATGGGGAATGTAAATTAAAAAGTATTTTATGGGGCATCACTATCTGTCTTAAAAGCAGAGAGATTGAAATTTAGAAAACAGTGAATTTTTTCAAATTTTCGGTAACTTTTGGATTTTTTTATAAATAAAATTAAAACTTATGGACTCAAGTTTACCATTAACTTGAAGTACAATGTGTCACGAGAAAACAATCTCAGAATCGCTTGGCTAAGTAAAAGCGTTCCAAAGTTATTACCACATGAAGTGACACATGTCAGATTTGAAAAATTAGGCCTGGTCAGGAAGGGGGTAAATGGCTCAGAGCTGAAGTGGTTAAATGATCCAATAAATTTCGTTCCACTTCACAATTGTGACCCACTTGTTGTTGATTCTTCACCAAGAATTTAAAATGTTATATTTTTTTGTTTGAAGCCTGAAATGTGGCAAAAGGTTGAAAAGTTCCAGGGGGCCGAATACTTTCGCAAGGCACTGTATATATATTACCTTTTATGGTAATTCTGCCTCTGATGATAATGAGGTGACTGCTGAAAAGAGATCTCTACAGAACAGAAATTATCAGCCTATAATGAGGTGCAGTACCAATGAGAACTGCAGGATTTGATGATTTTTTGAAATATAGATAGTGATGATACAGTCCAAAAATTCTTAAAATTAATATTTAGAGTGAGACTTCATTTAATCAGAATGACATTTTTGATAAACATTCCTCTTAAATTCCCCAAAGCCAGTTATTGTAATAAAATAATAAAAAATTGTATATTTAGTGATTTTATATCCTGCTGCTTTCAGTGTTGCCCCTTCGATCATCCTCACAGGGCTTTTTTAATTTGGAAACATTGATGACGTGCTTGTATATTCTACAGCAGGGGTGCACAACCTGCGGCCCGGGGGCCACATGCGGCCCTTGATACCATTCTGTGCGGCCCCCAACCATCTGATAATAGACATGTTTATCTATGTCTTGTGGCTGCTAACATGTATTTTCCATGTATTCTCCCATTAGATGGGAGTCCGGGAACTCTAACTAGACATTAATGGTATATACTGTGTGCTCAATATGGTATAAATACAGTATTTCAGTTTCTAATACCCTTTTAAATTTTATTTTCGGCCCTCATCATTGGTTCAGTCTGGCAATGTGGCCCCCAATCAGAAAACGTTGTGCACCCCTGTTCTACAGTATGTGACAACTGCAGCCAATCACTGGTATTGACAGCCATGTGCCATATACCTACTGCGGTGGCCAGTGATTGGGCGCAGAGTACTCTGGTGTATGTGAGCATGCTATCACTGCAGTCAAGAAGATGACATGGGTAAGTGTACATTCTTTTATTACAATTTCTGGCTGGAGAAATTTTTTAAAAATAAATTGCATAACCTCTTTAAAGTAATAAATGAGATACTTTTCTGGAAAATTGCAGAAATCCGTTTTCTGGAAAATTGCATAATTCATTTATACCGTATAATAAAATAGTGGAAAGGCAATAGTCGCTGCTGCTGATACACAACATTGTGTGCTACTATTATTCTCCTATAACTTCACTCTACAACAATTACATTAAACTTCTTCTGGGACAACTAGTGAATGCACTGAATATTGATGTCCTCCATCTCCACAACAGAAAGGAAAACCAAGCAAGTCAACATCCTGGTACTATCTATCAATGCCACGGGGGGTAATTAACTAGAAAATACTCCTCAAACTGTGAAATGCGTTAGACGCCCATTACCAGAATCATTAGGTTTCCTTCATCAGCAATCTGAATGATGTAGCTGTTTGTTAAGTATTAGATTCTGTTCACCACCACATGTACTTAAAATAGCTTCAGTACCTTTCCTTCCTCGAATGCGAGTAATGGTTTGTTACACCATACCTATTATTTTCCAATATGACATTTCTTGAGATATTTCCCACAGCATTAATATTTCACACCTGGAAAATTATGCCTCTGCTCAATTTGCAAGAATATGGAGAATGTGCTGAAAATACTGCCCGCTATTCTCTCATATTTTATCTATTACTTATTGGGAGAAACAACAGGAATTTATTAGATTTAATTAAATGGTTTGACTGAGCAGCTCCCCAGGGGGTGCAGAAACAAGTCTATAGGGCCAAACTGTACCAGTCCATGTCAAAATCAGCATTAGGGCTCATGCACATGGCAAAGCTGTGTCCAAATGGCATGTCTGGCAATTTCTAGAGATCGTATTCCTTCTTAGGACATAGCGGTAGGGCGTCCATGTGCTGATGTACAGGATTCGCTGGGTGCGGTATGAAGATATTCTGACCCTAAATGATTATTTCTGAAGTGTGATGGAGCATGCAATGTGGAACACAACAGAAAAAAAGCAATGTTTGGCTTTCTATGAAGTTGGGGGTATGAAGTGGTACAATACAGAAACACACTGTCTTACTGTGGAAACAACAAAAACTGTCATTGTTGCCCTGATCCTTTCCTGTCTTGATTACTGTAATCCGTTATTAATTAGTCTTCTCCTCACTAAACTCTCCCCTATCCAATCCATCCTGAATGCAGCAGCCAGGCTCATCCATCTGCCTATCCACAACTCTTATCCTTCCACCATCTGCCAGTCATTGCACTGGTTTCCCATACAGGGAATGATTCAATTTAAATTTCCCACCCTCATCCACAAAGCTCTCCATAGTGCTGTACCCCCTATATCTCCTCCCCCATCTCCATCTACCACTCTACTTGTGATCTATGCTCTGCAAATGATTTACGACTGAGATTCTCTAGAGACGCTAGATTCTCTCACTCCCATATCCAAAACTTCTCCTGAGCTGCACCAGTTCTCTGGAATGCCCTACACCAGGAAATTAGATTAACTCCCAACATCCACAGTTTTAGGTGATCTCTAAAAAACACATCTTTTTAGAGTGGCTTATCACATCTCCTAATTTATCTCTTCTCCATTCACCTCCTTCATCATCTGAACCTGATCCATTATCAAAAACTATCCACCACACCCCAAGATATCAGCTGGTGACTGGCTGATATTAAAATGGCTGGATCATTGTACTATACAAGCATTTTTTACCTTTTGTGTCACCCCTATCTCATAGATTGTAAGCTCTTGTGAGCAGGGCCCTCATTCCTCTTGTATTAATTGTTGACTTGTTTGTTGCTATGTAATGCTTATACATAAAACCTCAGCTCTGCTGAATATGTTGGCACTATAGACATATAGTGGCACATTTATTAAGACCAGTGTCTAAAACGTCTTAATAAAGCCCAAAGCTGGTGGAGGATCCGCCGAAGTTATGAAGAGGTGCCAGTTCAAAATGTAAGACAGCTTCCTAGCTTCCTTGCTGTCTTACATTTAGACCATTTTCTACAACTAATTTAGGAGTAGAAAATGATGAAAGAGACGGACCTGCTAGCCCCTCCTCTTCCCTGTCGATGCCACGACCACAGTTTTAGACATGTTGTGAGCGGGCAAAGTTGCAGATAGGCATATTTCAGATTAGAAAATGACCCCCATAGTTTATTCTGATAATCATTATTATTAATGTTGCATTATGGCTCCTTTAAGCACATTTGTAAATTGCTTGTTCCCATCCCACTGCTTACAAAAATGTGTGTCCAAAGCACGATTCCTTCATAGACTTTAGGATTCCATTAATAATATTCTGAGAACTTTCAGAAATAATAGACATTATTATAGGGATGTATCATCCCAGGCAGGTTCATACAGTACACTTTGGACTAAATCAGTAACTGAAGATGATTACCACAAGTTGTTTCTTCAACTCACTTTTAGATATAAGCTTATGGGCATGGCCTGTGTGCGGCTATTGGTCTGCACTTGGTTGGCAAAGCCTGTCCCTTTAAGTACAATTTACAGTATAGCTGCAAGATACGGAACAAAAAGGCTAAAACTAGTTGTCTAATGAGCATTTTGGGAGGGCATAGGTAAGCCAGTAATTATGTAGAAGTGGTAATGATAGCATTAGGTATTCGTTGATTGAAGTACCGAAAATGTTTACAGTAATCGCTTGTTCTAATGAGAACGAAAAGTACATATAATCCTCCCCATCCTGAATCCATATATATTATATATATATATAACGCAGTTGAATTTCATTTTTCAACCAATATCAGGATTGCTAATATAATGCAACGTGACAACGTGTCAGAGCAGGGAGAGAATGTATCTCCTGCTCTCACCGAACAGTGTCATTACGGGTAATTGAATATCCAGCTGTCTCGGCTGTCAGCCTCAGATTAGTTTATATCTGAGAGAGATACATTGCAGATTAGTTACATTACGACCATTCTCCAGGGGTCGGACAAACGCATTAGGGGCTTCTCAGTTTGCAAAAATACTAAACAATCAGCATGGCACCTCTGCAAGAATATTACAGAATTTCAGGAAATCTACAGGTTGCAAATCCCTCGCTATTTAACTATACAATCAACAAACTGTTTCCCCATTTAGAAACTGATGAGTTTGACAGCATATCTACATATCTTAAATATTAACCGTGCGACAACAGAGTTAGGTAGAAATAAGCTAAATTTCCAGGCAGGAGCAATGGAGTATTGAGTGTCAGTTAACCCTTTCAGCCTCAGAGGTTTTTTCGCCTTTTTTTTGGGCCATAACATTTTTATTTTTCTGTTCACATAGCCGCATGAGGGCTTGTTTTTTTTTTTCAGGAGAAGTTGCACTTTCTAATTCCACCATTTAATATTGCATCAGATATAGCGGGGGGGAGGGTGGGGGGGGGGGCGCTAGAAAAAAATTCCAAATGGGGTGCAGTTGGAAAAAAGCAATTCCACAATAGTTTTATGGGTTTGGTTTTTACGGCGTTCCCTTTACGGTAAAACTGACCAGTTAGTTTCATTCTCCAGGTCAGTACGATTATGGTGATACCAGGTGTATAGTTTTTCTTGCTTATTTATGTCCTTTTTTTATCCATTTTCCGGATGGAATAAATATTTTTATATTATAATAGTATGGGTGTTTTGCACACGGTGATACCCATTATTTTTTATGTTTTTTTTTTTAGGGGGGAAGGGTAGGGAATTCAGATGCCCTGATCACATTTGACCATGGCATCTGAAGGGTTACATGTCCGCGACCAGCATTTCTGCCAGTTGCAGACATTAGCCGCAGGTGTCTACTGTATGAAACATGTACATGTACGGCACTGATCAGGAAGGGATTAAAGTGTACTATTCCCTTTTTAAAGGGGTTGTGTGGTGTCATAATATAAAAGGGGGTGTGCAGTGCTACAATATTGCTAATCTATCTTCAGGATGGTTCATAAATATCAGACTGGCGGGGGTCTGACTCCTACTGTAGCACCCCTGCTAGTTAGCTTTTTGAAGAGGTAGTGTTGCTCATGTGAGTGGCTCTTCCTCAAAGTGACTTGCATGTTGAAGCGACGAAGTGGAATTACAACTGTTCGTCTTATTCAAGTGAATGGGATGGAGCAGTTGTAATTACACTGTATCACCACTGCAAAGGAGATGTGCACAGATATTTTTGAAGAGGAATTAGCGCCGCTACCTCTTCAAACAGATGATTGGCGGGGGTGCCAGAGTCAAAACCTCACTGATCTGATATTGACAATATTGCACCACTGCACGAACCTTTTAACTGCTTTGTTGCTATGAAGGAGACAGCCTGCAGTTACACACTGAAGAGGATGCTGCTCTCACATGATCACGTAACTGATCGGCAAGAGTACTGGGAGTTGGACTCCCTCCAATCCAATATCGCCATCAATATTATGACACTACACAAGCTCTTTAAGAACAACATGGTGCAGGGACAGATCCACTTTCCAATTAGCCCAAGAAGCACAAAAAATATGGTACAATTTGACCAGGGGTGTAGCTAAAGGCTCATGGACCCTGGTACAAAAGTTCAGCTTGGGCACACCTTCTCTCAGTGCTTTGTGGACAGGGGCAGGGAAGCACATAGCCTTTGTGCACGTAGCCCCCCCTTCCCCCATGCCAAATTCTTAAAGGGGTTGTCCAAGTTATTTTTTTGTTCTTTATATGTTTCTAACTTGTCAGGTATAACAACTTTCCCCATATACTTTGTGTTTCTAAAGCTGCTGGTTTCTCAGAATTGACTGAGGGTCGCATGACCTGTGATGTCACCTTATGTCCCTGGTCTGTGACGTTTCGTGTACAAGCCTCAGAGTTCAGATAACAGTCTGTACATGAGACGTCACTGGCCACGCCCCCTTTCTTTGCCGGGCTCCTGCTGTCTGCTCTCTCCCTGGATTCCTTCAGATAAAACATTAACCCCTTCAGCCAGAACACACTGAGGGCTCAAGGCTTTACAACAAATAGTAGCTGCAGGAGTGAGAGGAGACAAATGCTGGGCAAGGAGCTATAGAGGAATTGTACAAGAACAGGTAGGGAGAATTTCCTGTGTGTATCAGCAGTGTCATTGTACAGCTGGGACTTGTATCCCTACACAAACAACATGCTGCTGAGTATCCCAGCAGGCAGACATGTACTCACAGCACTTATATTCACTGCCTTTGCAGAGAAGGGGGAGGGGGAGGGGCAGAGATTGTTATTACTGCATGTAAACAAAGGCCAGAAGAGAACCAGGGAAATGAGGAAATATAGATTTTTTTTGCCTAAAACTTGCTGAACTTAGTTATATATTGCTACCCATCAGATTTACAGTGCAATATTTTTTTTTCATAACTTGGACAACCCCTTTAAGCATAGAGATTTATAGGGCAGAATATTCTACCAGGTAATGCAAGTCAAATAAAAGGGAATTTGAAAAGATGCAACTGCTCATAAAAACTTGTAGTGTCAAGGAAAGGTTCTGCCTTCTCAAGGTCTTCACTGATCATCTGGATCATCAGTGTCATAAACGGTGCAGTAGCAGTAAACGGGAAAAACTGGACCAGGCACGACCTTCTTGGATCTTCGAGTTCACGCTGAACGTATGATTTTTTTAAAATCTCATACATATTAGCCATTGGATGAAGAGGTTTCCACCTCGAAATGTCTTATGTATGAGATTTAATAAAGAATACAGTCCTCTGTATTCATGAGAGGAGCACCATCGGCTCACCCTGTCTCCCTCACTTGTCTCACCGGTGATTGATGGCTGTCATAGATCTGCCTGTATACATGCAGCCCATCCATCACTGCTGAGAGGGGCAGGGGAAGGCGGGGAACTCAGTCATGAATAAAGTGGGCTTTTTTTATGCCATTTGGGCTAATGTATAAGATTACAAGTTTTATTGAATATTTTCCCACAAAACTATATATCACTCAGCTCAACTCTATAACCTGCTACCTGCAGATTGGAATGCATTTCATGGTGACAGATTCTCTTTAACCCATTAATGTATAATCAGGTACATGTAGATGATTGGCGTTAGGGGATTTTATGGAGCTGGCTCATGTGCTGAGCTTGGTGCTGGATGGCTCAGATTCTTGCCATTTAACCCATCAGATGTTGCAGTCAATAGCGACCACTGCATATGTGGGCTTAAATAGAGGGAGGTGGCTCCCTCTGTTCTTTGATTGCAGCCCTCACAACAAAATTGTGGGGCTCTAATCAGTTTCTATGACAGCCTTGTAAAGAATCCCAGTTCTGCCATAGTGAGCTGTCTGAAAAGCCGTGCCCGAGGCATAGCCTGACAGGCAGCCAGTGAGAATCCTACAGGCTGCAATGGTATTCTATTAAAGTCTATGGGACAAGTGATCAGAAGACTGCATATTCAAGTCCCTAAGGGGACTAAAAAATGCAGTTCAAAAATGTTTAGAAAAGTATGGATAACACAAAAACCTTAAACATTCACATCACCCTCTTTCCAATTTTAACTCTAAAAATAAAAGATAATGTAACAGGGAGCTGGTGGCGCGCTCTCTCCCTACAGCGCCGATGGTCTCCTGAGTCTGTTCAGGAGCGAGGATGCTCCTAGTCTCCATGGCGATAAGGAGGGAGGAGGAGTCGGCCACAGACGCGGCCGCCGTCCTCGTATCCCTAGCAACCCAGGGGACGGGAGGACCCGGCGATGCACACTTCACAAGCGTGGCCGGTCTCAAGCAGCAGGGAAGCTGAGGTGTTTTGAGGTTTCTGATTTGGGTCACGTGACGATGGCCACATAACGTGACCCATCTGCTAGGCCTATTTAAACAGGTAACCTGCTGGCCACAGGTTGCCTGTGATTGGTCTTTTCACCTGAGCTTGCGATTGTGAACTGCTGTGGATACTGTGCTTGACTTCGGCTTGTGAATTTAACTTTATCCTCGTCTCATCCTTTTGTACTTTGCTACCTCTCGGCTTTGACCTCGGCTCGTGTCTTTGACTTTGCTTCTGTTTGTTCCCCTGGTTTTTGACGTGACTTCCTGGTTTGACTTCGGCTTGGCGACATTGTTATATTGTGTGTGTTCTGTCTTTTGTTTATTGTTTTCTCCTGTTGTGCCCCCTCCCTGTACGTCCCAGCACGTACCTAGGCTAGGGACTGTCGACAAGTTGTACACCGTTGCCTAGGACGGGCCGTGCAAGTAGGCAGGGTCAGTGGTGGGGTTGAGTTCAGGGCTGCACATACCCCTGAATTGTGACAAATTTTCACACCTGAAAATGTCCTAATAAAATATTAAAAGATTTATTGTGTTCATGGAAAATTAAAAAGCTATGGCTTTTGGAAAGTGGAGAGGAGAAAACAAAGATGCAAAAATGATAATTGGCCTGATGCTTAAGGGGTTTTCCACTTTTCCCATATTGATGAGCTATCCTCAGGATAGGACATCAATGTCAGATCGACGGGGGTATGACTCCCGACATGGCTACCTATCAGGTGTTTGAAGAGAACGCTGCACCCATACGAGCCTTCTCTTCTCTGTTACCTGTTTTCTGTTCTCGTCCCATTCAATGGGAAGGAGCAGCCGAAGTTACAGTCTCATTGAAGTGAATGGGATGGAGGAGCTGTAATTACACCTGCTTGCCATTGCAATGTCGGCAGTCAGCAGGTAAACAATGATGAGAATGCAGTGCTTGCACAAGCGCAGAGTTCTCTTCAAATGGCTGATCGGCTGGGGTTATGGGAGTTGGACACCCACCAATGTAATTTTGAAGTCCTTTCCTAAGGATAGGTCATCAATATGGTAAAAGCGGAAAACTCCTTCAATAGTGAGGTGGAACTACTTCAAAGAGCAAGTTCATCTTTGGTGAATGCACATTCAAATATAATCAAAATGGATAAATAATTCATTCAATGAAGGCATTCAACAAAGGATGATCCTTAAATTGTTGAGCATAGGGTTCTTACTAGGGATGAGCAATTTGGTGCGAAGCCAAATTTACTCGTGATTCGTGGTAGTGAATCGATTTTGGCAGTAGAAAATAAAACAAAAAAAACCTCATCCGTTTGAGTGTGAAGAGCCGGCTGCTTCCATCTTGATTGAAGATCTTGCAAGAAATCCTGTGCGTGGTGATGTATGATGTCACCACACCGGCAAAGTGATAACGTCATCATGGGCCGTGCGAGATTTCAAGCTAGATCTTCAATCAAGTAGGCGGCAGCCGGCTCTTCGCAATTTAATTATTATTTACCGTATCTTTCGCTTTATAAGATGCCTGATGGGGGCACATTCTGTTGATATGAGGTCTGATGGGGGCACATTCTGCTGATCTGAGGTGTGATGGGGGCACATTCTGCTGATCTGAGGTGTGATGGGGGCACATTCTGTTGATCTGAGGTCTGATGGGGGCACATTCTGCTGATCTGAGGTCTGATGGGGGCACAGTGGGCTGATCTGAGGTCTGATGGGGGCACAGGGGGCTGATCTGAGGTCTGATGGGGGCACAGTGGGCTGATCTGAGGTCTGATGGGGGCACAGTGGGCTGATATGGGGCCATAGTGGGCTGATCTGAGGTCTGATGGGGGTCTGACATGGATGGCTGATATGGGGGTCTGATGTGATGTCCTGAAATTTATGAGGGTCTGATATGAGGTGTGATGAAAAATAGCATCTTATAAAGCGAAAAATACGATAATTATTTTTTTTAATGTACACTGTATTATTGCTGTCAGATGCTGCGATCAGCTATGATCGCTGCTCCTTGTCATTGCACCCACTACTTACAAAGAAACACGCTTCGCCATGAAGCAACTTTTTTTGTAAAATTTGACAAAGCAACTGAATTTTTGGCTCATCACTAGTTCTTACAATAAACGACAAACTACAACCCTGTGGAGAAAACGAGGGATATACTAAATTCTTCATAGTGGTTGTGCTTTAGCTCAGTATTTTAGTAACAGAAGACTGTAATTCTTAATGCACATTTAGCTATTGTGAGTTGGAATTTAAAAAGAATGCTATATGCAATAATCCTATGGAGCCTTCCTTATGTTCTTCTTAGTCTTCATTAAACTCACACCTGCTCTTAAATCGTCAGCTCCGGGAGAAAATGGAATCACAAAGACCATGTGTTGTGTGGCGCATATTGGCAATAAAAAAAAGAAATCCTGAACAGAAGATCTCCAGCTTTCTAGGATGCCCATAAACATATGTAATGGAAGCCTGTAGGCACCTAAGTACTAACAGCTACTGAACACAAGACAAAGCACCCGGGAAGTGGCACTTTAGCTTCCAGTTATCTCAGTGTGGACGCCTCGTTACTCCTCTGCACACAATGTACAGATGTTAGAGTGATGAATTGTGCCGAGTTAGCAGCTGTAATACAAGAGCGCTCGCCAACCAAGCGTATCCACACTATGTCAGGAGAGAAAATTGGCACCTGCATCTTAGCTGCACATTGGGATGTGTAAATGAATGCAGGCTTGGCTTCAGTTGAGGTTAACTCTTTGTTCATGGTGGCACAACTTGTTATGTAGGTGATGGACGGTTACCAGTCACTTTGCCTACATTAGCATCCACACGAAACAGAACTGCTGCAGGTTTTACTTGCAGATTTCCACAGTTAGGACCATGCAGTATATTATATTAGGAGAGTGGATGAAATTTTACAAATCAGTTTTCAAATTTGCAGGATGTGATTTTTTTATTGTAGATTTTCACACAGCAAGAGTGAAGTCTGAAGTCAATCCATGGCAAAATTCACATGTTTCCCAAAGATTTTGCATCAGAAAAAAGCAGCAGTTTATGGACCTATCCTTAGGGCTCATGCACACAAACACATTTTCTTTCCATTTCCGTTCCGTTTTTTTTTTTTTGAGGACCGTATGCAGACCATGGGTCCACAAAAAAATAGAAGTTACTCCGTGTGCATTCCCTTTCCGTATTTCAGTGTGTCAGTATCACAAAAAAATAGAACATGTCCTATTAATGTCCGCATTACAGACAAGGATACTACTGTTCTATTAGGGGTCGACTGTTCCGTTCCGCAAAATACGTAATGCACACGGACGTCATCCGTATTTTTTGCAGATCTGTGTTTTGCAGAGCGCAAAATATATAAGGTCGTATGCATGAGCCCTAAGGGTACGGCCACCAGGTCGGGTTTCTTGGTGCAGTTTTAGAAGCAAAAACCAGGAGTGAATTAAAAAAATAGGAGAAGTTGTACCTGTCCTTTCTACGTTCTCTCCTTTTACGATCCTGATTTTGGCTTCAAAAACTGTATGAGGAAATCTGTCCGTGTGGTCGTACCCTTAGTCCTCTTTCACTCGAGCCAAACAGACCGTGTGAGGATCTGTTCAGGGAAAAACTAAGGATTTTGCTCACAAGTTTAAGTTGTTTTTTCTGTGATTGCCTTCAGTATTTTAATTTTTTCTGTCCGGATTGCAGGCGTTTTTCATGGGCTTGAAGAAAAACTGAAGAATAACAACCTACATCCCCTAGCAACCATCACTTCTTTTAAAAGCCTTCAGTTTTTCACGTAAGCCCCATTCACTTCTATGGAGTGCGTGAAAAATGTACAATATAGAACATGATGCGATTTTTTTCCTGAGTCTAAAGATGATGCATGAAAGACAGCGCTCATGTGCACAGACCCATTAAAATGAATGGGTCAGGATTCAGTCCCGATGCGATTATGTGTTCACTACATGCATCACACCTGGACGAAAATTCGCTCATGTGAAATTAGCCAAAGGGATTTCTCTTGGGGATTTCCATGGAATTAACCCTATGAATTGCAAAAGGTAAAATACGCAGTTAACATCTGCAGCATAAATTGACATACTGCGGATTTAAAATCTGCATAGCAGGTTAATTTACATTGGAAATGTTTGTCAAAGCATGTGGACGATATTTGCTAAAATTTCATCCACTTCACTGGTGCTGTAATACGCAAGGGATTTTCCACAAGCAATTCCTTGGTGGACAATATGCAGTGTATCCACCACGTGTGAACATATCTTTACTTTTCTCTAAGGCCTCATGCACACGGCCATTGCCCGGCCCTGGCCATATTGCGGGACACAAACAGCGGGTCTGCAATATGCGGGCACCGGCCGGGTGCTCACCACATCGCGGATATGTACCCATCCAGTTGCATGGGTCCACAATCCGTCAGGTCCGCTGGGGAATAGAGGCACAGAACCCCATGGAAGCACTACAAAGTGCTCCCGTGCGGTATCTCTCCGCGCCTCCTCACTGCAAAAAAAAATAATTCTATTTTTTTGTGGTGTCGACGGATCACGGACCCATTCAAGTTGAATGGGTCTAGATCCATCTGTGGAATCTGCAAATTTCTGTCCGAAATGCACGGAATGGCCGAACAAAGGCCTTGTACATGAGGCCTAACTAAGGCTATTTTCACACTAGCGTTTACATTTTCCAGTATTGAGATCCAGTAGAGGATCTCAATACTGGAGAAAAATGCTTCCGGTACTGAACAGAACAGAATGCTCCAAAATGCATTTTGTTCCATTTGGTTGCGTTCTCATACTGGAGAGCAAACCGCAGTGTGCTGAGTTTTTTTTCCATCCTGGGATGTGAAGCAAAACGAATCCGGCATGACCCACAATGCAAGTCAATGGGCACAATCTGGCACAATAGAAAATGAATCTGTGATCCATTGTCTTTGTCTTGGCTATGTTAAAGATAATACAACCGTATCCGTTCATAACTGATGCAGATGGTTGTATTATCAGTAACGGAAGTATTTTTGCTGAACCCTGCCGGATCCAGCAAAAATCCAAGTGTGAAAGTAGCCTAAGTGATGCATGTTAAACCAACCATACACAGGGCCTCATGTAAAACAACAGGAGGTGTGGCACATAGCAATTCATCACAATTTGGCCTTTTTTTCTTTAAAGGCTATGAACACCTTTGGGTCAGTATCTATGATTGCTTTTTACTCATTTTGGCCTACAAATATTTTTTTCAATTGGTCTTTATTAAAACCTTTCTGCAGTTTTTATGATACATGCAGTTAAAAATGAGTCTGTTTGCCGACTATCTCTCCTGAGCTCCATCAGCTAATGGCTCCTGTGTAGCTTTTATCTCTGATCTCCTGAACTTATAAATGCACATTTAAGCTATATTCTTATCAGTTTGATAAAGAATTTAGCTATAATGAGTGTTTTTAAGGTCAGGAGCTCAGAGATAAGTGCTATGAGATAAGTGCATCAGCCGATGGAACTCAGGAGGGATAGTCTGCAAATATACTGATTTTTAACTGCATGTATCACAAAAATTTAATAAAGACCAATTGAAAAAAAATTATTTTTAGTCTAAAATCAGTAAAATGCAATCATCAAAATTGCCCCAAATGTTTCTGGAGCCTTTAAGCAGGTCTGCAAATGAAAACTGGTTGCCAGATCCTCATGAGCAGCATCTCCAGTTGTTTTCTGCACTGGTTTTCTCGAAGCCGTTGTGTTTTTAGTGTATACGTAGATTATTGCCTTGATTATTGATATAATTGTGACAAACCCTCAGCTCAGGAAAGCGAAAACTGGTTTCAGTTTTTGTACAAACACATTTATTTCCACTGATTTGATAAGAATCTTGAAATATCATTGCTTTCTGTTCTGCTGTGGAATTGGTTTTGTAATCATGTAATGTGACTACCATGCAAATACTGCAGGGACTCTTTGGGTAGTGTAGGGGGCTCCATGTAGTGCCCCCAGAATTTATCCGGTTTCTCTGTAGGCAATTATAGGACACAGATGTCCTGTTCTCTGGTAAAGGGTCATCCAGTATGGATTAGCAGGGGACAACGCGCACCCTTTATCTGTTTGGTAGAATCGGCCCTGAAGACACACGATCCTGATGATGGTGTCAGGGAACTGATAAGGCGCAGACTGCGTCTTCATACTCATTGTCCCAATCTGATGGAGGATCTTATTCTGTCACATAACAATGAATCATTACCTGACTAGTGATTATTATCTGCTTTATAGATCCATACTAAACATGTTGCTGCTGATATATATTCATGCTGAGAGCCGCATTGAACATGCTGATTTATCATGCAGATCCGAGATACTTTAGATTTCAGTATATGGAGAAATTCCTTCTGCTCTGTGGCCCATGTACAGAAGTACTGTTCTAACAGGGCAATTATAAAAATGAATGCATTAAAGAAGGTTTCCACTTTTATATAAATTAGACTTCTATAGTACAACAGCTATCTGTTTGCTGTCAGTGAATGGAAACACTCTCTTTAAATCCAGGAGCCTTAAGCCCTCCTTTGCCATGGCTCATTTACCTATGTTAACATGTTAGGTAATAAAGATTGCTACAAGTATATGTTTGGCAATGACCTAATCATTTTCTTTTTCTCACTGAAAGGTTAATAATATGAACTTTATTATCAGCTTTTCATACACTGATTTCCAGCATTTGTGATTAAAGAGGACCTGTCACCCCTCAAGACATGCCTGTTTTAATATGCATTCCCCATGTAATAACAATTCTGGAACCTCTATGCTTATGTCTCTATGTTGTGTCATTCCTTTATTATTTCTACTAGAAGTTATGAATGAATTGCTTACAGTCTGCAGTAAGGGTACAGAGGGGTGGTAACCAGTTGGGGTGTGTACCTGCACAGTCTCACTCTATCCAGTTAGTGCTGCTATTCTCAGGCTGTGCAGGGACACCCCCCAACTGGTTACCACACCTCTGTACCCTTACTGCAAGCTGCTGACAATTCATTCTTAACTTCTAGTAGAAATAATAAAGGAATCTCACAACATACTTATTCTATACAATTTGTAACACACTCATTTGGTGTTTTGTTCTTCTTCTTCTTTGTTTTCTAAAAAGACAGCACTAATCCAATCATGAGGTGAACAGTTTAGTATTTTAAAAGAGAATGGTTGTAATGGATGCATTGCCTTTTAAAGGGCATCTGTCAGCAGTTTTGTACCTATGACACTGGCTGACCTGTTACATGTGCGCTTGGCAGCTGAAGACATCTGTGTTGGTCCGATCTCCATATGTGCCTGCATTGCTCAGAAAAAAAAATTGTTTTAATATATGCAACAGAGCCTCTAGGAGCAACAGGGGCATTACCGTTACACCTAGAGGCTCTGCTCTCTTTGTAACTGCCACACCCTCTGCACTTTGTGAAAACATCATATTGCCTGGCCCTGTCAATCAAAGTGCAAAGTACTCGTCAGTTGCAGAGAGCGCTGAGCCTCTAAGTGTAACAGCAACACCCACATTGCTCCTAGAGGCTCATTTTCATATAATAAAACATTGTTGCGGGCACATCATTGCAGGCAATGCGGGCACATCTGAACATGGGACCAACACAGATGCCTTCAGCTGCCAAGCGCACATGTAACAGGTCAGCCAGTGTCATAGGTACAAATCTGCTGACAGATGTCCTTTAAAGTATAGCCCTTACCATAAAAAATCTAAATCTGCCGGCATCATCCTATAGAGCAGAAGGAGCAGGGCAGATTGATTGATTCTGGGCTCAGGAGTCCAGTGGGCGGTACTGGCAGAGCATCTATTTAAATGAATAGGTGACAGGTTATACTAAATCCTCTCCCATAAAATTATATATCAATCTTCTCAGCATGTCCTGCTCTATAACATGCTGCCTTCATTTTCACAGTGATTGATTCACTTTAAAAAGGGTTGTTGGCCCGATGGCCCCTATAAACCAAATGTCAAAAGAGAACTCAGGGATGATCCTACCGAGCAATAGTCAAGGAATCCTGATAATAAACCACACGTTTTCTATCTCTTCTATAGAAACAATATATTGCTGAGAGTAGCAGATATTCTATGTACATTAATGGCTAGGAATAGCAACAGTCTTCGCTAAATATAGGGCATTGGCTCCTATATGGATCCAGATAATTTGTTATTCAACTATAATAACAGCGTGGTTTGGTTTCCTATAGAAGAAAAGTAGGTTAGAAGTTACGGCACAAGTTATATCAGGATGTACAGCATTACAGTCGCCCGCTAATATTTAGTTCACTTCCCCATAACTGCTCACTTAATTAAAAATGTATGCCTCTTCATAAAGACACAGTATCTCCTACAGCTTGGGATTTTGCTTATATAATGGTTTCTCCGACTGCTGCTCATGATGATTAACCCATATAAAGTAAACTCTCTCTATAATTTATTCATAGTCTAATGTATCAGTTTCTAGACATAATACCTTCCTAATCCATTGGTGCATATTTTATATGTTGCTTGTTAAATATTCCAAGGACACATTTTCCCTCAGCAATTGAATACAGTTTTCCCTTTAAACTTCTCTATATACGGTATTCATTTTCTATAACAAAGTCTCCCTTACCCAAGTGATGACATATAATGTCAAATACCCATTTTCTCTGCTGACCCTAACATACATAGACCATCTTTAATGGCCCCTCAGATCACCATACAAGTGCTGATAAATGCATTGGTATACTTTATGTCTCTTACCGTTGCGCAGAAGGGCTCTGGAGGGTCTCCACAGGTACTGTTTGGAGGATCAAGCCTAACTTTTAGATATTGTGTCATGTCCTTAGATTCTGGTTGACAAGCCATATATTCCCACACTATGCCTTCATCAGATTTTGTCTGCGTCTTACACATATCGTAGTGTCCATGCTGCATTGCTATGGAGAACGCCACCCATAGGGTGTTGAGATTGAGCACCAGGAACAGGTACATACCGGATTTTTTCTGTCTAAGCTTGACAATTGTAGCAACTCCAAGATAGTTAGTTGTTACAGTTCACAACTGATGATTTTAGGTGTGAGATAAAGTCCAGGGTATGGATGGAAATCCAACATCCTTTGTTCAACAAGCAATTTCTATTGAATATCTTTCCTTGGCCTTATTTCATCAGACCAGCTTATAAAAATGGAAGATTCTTCAAAAGTCTTTCCGTGGTTGGCGGAGATTAAACATTTATGAAACACAACAATTTAGGTTAATAGTCATGGAGATTTACAGTAGGTTCCTCTGGTATATTTTTCATGACAAATGTCCTTCTAGTTTTTGATGTCTGGAAATCAGTTCTCAAAAAAAATAAAACTGACAAAACAGGGACGTTTTATGCTGCAGAGAAGATAAAGCAAAGTGAATCCTTTATCTGAGGTTAGGACTGTGTTGAGACGAGATAATCTTGGTGCTTGATATGAATCAATTTTCTACCTTTTGGCTTTTCCAACCTAGAAGAGGGAAACAAAAATATGAGGTTTGAGGTTAGATCTGAAAAATCAATAATTTTCTGTAAAAGCACATAGCTTGGCATTTGATGAATCTTATCAATAAGGGCGGCAGATTCAATGAGAGATTCTTGTGGTTTTTACTATGTTTGAGAAACAATTCATGGATTAAAAAGTATAAGTATGATGATCTCAAATACCTAGTCCTGTTCTAAATCTCATCTCAGTAATGGAAGTTTTAGGGAAATACAAATACTGTAGGTCAATATCAAAATAATCCAAGTGCTTTACAATTCTCATGACCAAGAACTCCGTTTTACTATGTGATATGACAAAAATGTTTGCATTGTCAGGATAGTTTTGTGGGGAGTTTTTTTTTATTGGCACACAGCTGGTCTTGAACATCTCAAGATGAAACTAGAACATCTCAAGCTAATACTGTTGTCTCTTTATTTTCTTCCCTACTGAGATCTAAAGTCTGATACAATCAATTCTTCTCCAAAAAATGTATTATATAGGAGAAGTTGTCAGGATAAAACATGTGCAAAACAAATTAGGAAAGGACAAGCACCTTGTAAATCATGACTATCTGTGACTGTAGATTAGTATAGGACACTGGCTAGATTGCCTGACACTCAACCAATATCATACAAATTGTAAACCAACTAAATATATGAAATTTCCATACATTTAAAAAAAACTTTCACAGTATTTACCTCAGAGTGTAAAATGTTTTCTTTTAATATTGATCTTGATTAACTCAAAAGTTGGAGAAACAGGGTGCAGGACGTCCCACTTAGAGCAAATATATTCTAAATTAATCAAATGTCTTAGAAATTTCTCCAAAAATTCACATTCTATCACTTCAAATCAATTGCTCAAAATGGAGGCCAGAAGACAGAGAAGATAGCACCACCAATGGCTGGTTACCCGTGTTCGTACCCGTGTTTTCCTATCCACTCTTTTTCATTTATCATAAACTTCTTCCACCTCTCAGCATCCAAACATCCAGCTTTGGGCATCCCTGCTCTCTTAAGGATAGCAGCCACATCCTTAATTGCCCATTTCCCATGCTCTGCCTTCACCAAACCTATCATGGTGGTCCTGGGTTCAACCTCCTTTTCCCGTCTTGGTTTGGTAGAGGCAGTTCCCATAGCAACCTGTTCAGGGTAGCGATCCCTAAACTTCTGGTTTTCCTGCTATGTAATAAATTCAAGAGGTTACAGTACTTCCAGCTGGTCAGGCGGGGCACTCGTAATCTCTTTATAGGAAATAAGCTGGATGCTCGGGTGTGAAATCTCCTGTGCTTGTACACAAATTTTATACCACAAATAAACACAAACAAATATATATGTACAGATCCCAATTGTGACTCCTATATATTCCTCATACATTAGGTGAGCTTAGAGTGTGACAATAAATCGTAAAGTACTGGTTTACAAAACTCGAGTTAATTCCAGGCTCAGGGTTAATAGCAAATTAGATGTTGCGATCAACAGACTGACCCCTGACTTGATGCCCCCTCTCGGGTTGTACACCAAGAACTGCAGGGGTCCTATCCCAAGCCACTTGGACAATACCCTGTTAAGGCTTCTTGCCACTTCACGCAGTCTCCTGATCCAGGTTACTGTGGCCAGTCACCGTTCACAGGGCACAAGACGACAAGACAGGAATCAGATCATCAATCATACGCCTTCTAAAGGTAGTGCTGGTTAGTATTACAATGATATACACAACAATCTTAAAATAACATTGCACATCAGTCCATACAGTAAACATTTGGAAACAAACAGATTATCAATTTATCAAGTAGTAACTGCAATCTACCTGAAATCCGATACCCGAACCCTGTTAACAGGACTGATTCCGAAAGCACCCCTCAGCCTTAGGAAAGCAGTGAGACAATGGCTCACTTACCTAGGATTAGCGTTCCTCAACCTGGGGGTTACTTCCTCTTGGTCCAGTCCTGGAAACCTCCGGGTTGGAGTATCTCGCTGGGGCCTCCAAATTGTCAGAGTAGTTCAGGATTCAGGCAGATTTCAGTCAGTTGTTATGGCCAGAGAAAAACTTAGATAGAGACAACAGCTCTACCCAAGAAAATCTGGGGTAGGTCCCCAAGACTACCTTTAGTTATACCACATGAATATAAGATTAGATAGGCGGATTAAATGACGTTACATTCACTAAAATTAAGCAAAAGGTTACAAATCATTTCACACGAGATTTATGCTAACTTAGTGTAATCATATCTAGGTAAAAGTTTATCTGTCAAAATATTGGCCACAGGATTGATGTATGTTTCTGACCTAGGAAAGTACCAAAAAAGATCACATTTAGCATTTCCCAGAATTATAGAACATTTCTTGCAAAATAACAACATTAATTGCCACATCTGCAATTCTCATGGCCTTAGGTTTACTCCCAACCACACTTCTTCCTGTCACCCTTGAGTTTCAATACAGTATCCTTTTACTCCTACATTTCATCCAAGGCCCTATGTTCTAATTTAGTTGACCATTGTTTGTTGTGTGATCTCCGTGGAATTCATGATAAATGTCACACTTAGTTTATACCATTAAATGAGATTATACATTGACCGTTACTCTCACAGTACCCATAGCCATATATGTTGCTGCCACTTTGACATTACTAATACAGTCTTGGCATTAAAGAGATTCAAAGGGGTTGGATATAGTACTAGAGTGTAATACACAACTTTTCAGGGCTATGGGAGAACTTTCAATTCTGTCCAAGTTTATTTGGACGAATTAAATCTGATGATCAATTTATAAGAATCAAAAAACAAATTCAAGAAATGAGCTCATCTTTACTGGTACTTTATACTAATACTATATAAATTCTATACTTTATTATGATATGTATTAGTATACTTTACAACATTCTAGATCATGTTTTCACTCTCCAGGCATTGATTCAGTCAAAAAGACTCTGCACAGTGCAGCGAATTGGAGGGGGCATGCCGAGACGCTATAAAATGACATGTGAATATTGGGGGCCCTGTTACAGATTTTGCATTGGGGGCCCAGTCCTCTAAGTATTAAGTGACTTAGTGCGATAGTAATCAATAAGTGTCTCAAGACCTACTATAACATTAAAGGGGTTATCTTATATCACAAACAGCCCCTCCCATGTGCCCAGCCCCTCAGAGGGAATATACTTACCCTGCTCCCCGCTCCCTGTGGAGCTCCTGGTCCCCGCATTGCCGATTCTGCTGATGAAAACATCTGGTGTCAGGAGGGGGGCAGCCATTGGAAGGCCGGGATGGGGATGAGCATCCCTAGCATCGCAGGTGACGCTAGGGTGGCTCGTCCCCGTCCTCGCCTGCCATAGGCTGCTCCCCCCACCCGACACCGGATGTTTTCATCCGTGTACAGGGAGAAGCAGCAGCGGTGGTGCGGGGACCAGAAGTACCGCAGGGAGTGGTGTAAGTATATTCCCTATGAAGGGCCCGGCACATGAAAGGGGGGCTGTTTGTCGGATAACCCCTTTAACCATCTGTATCCAGATTTTCTGTACGTTACTGAAAGTAGAAATGTTATAGTGTATTTAGATTTATTACAAGGCTTAGCTAGGTGCACCATGAAGACAGCAGCTAAGACAATTACTGAACGATTAGTGAATCCCCAAAATATTCAACCACTGTACAGATAAGAAAATGCTCCTGGAGATTCACTCAGCTTTTAACAAAATAAGCTGACTCCTTCCACTGACTTGAATGATTCATGGAAATCTGTTGTAGATTTTTTTCAGATAATCCATAGCAGAAATCTATATGTGAAACGTGGATTTCTGAGGAGGATTTGGCGGTGGATCTGCGTTCATTTAGTTCCATTGTTCTGGCAAGAATTTGTGAAATCACAGAATCTTCAGTGTGTAGACATAATGATGCAATTGCATCTAAGTTACAATATTATATTGAGTTACAATATTTCTATAACTAGCGATGCTACACATACCGGTACCTATGCTGCATGTGATGGACTGAAAGATCCAGCCAATTATTGGTAAAACAACTCTGAATTAATACTTCACATTGGGACAAGTCTGCAGTAGAGTGCATGCTCTCTAACTGTGCCACATGTAATGTGCCACTGTTTAAATGTGTCACATATACTGTACTGCTCTTTAAACTGTACTGCTTTCTACCTGTGCTACGTATAGTATATACCGTATTCGGCTCTCTACCTGTACTACATGTACTACCCTGTCCTATATTGGTATTACATGAACTGTACTGCCCTATACCTGTACTACATGTAGTGTACTGATCTCTAATATCAGTATACAGTATACAGTACACTTCTATCTACCTGTACCACATATGTGTGCAGCTTGTACTGCAGAGCTCTATAGCTGTTCTACATGTACTGCACTGCTCTTTACATGTGCTACATGTGCTGTATGACTATCTTTATTACATGTACTGTAAGACTATCTAACTGTGCTACATGTACTGTACTACTATCTCTATTATATGTACTGTATTGCCCTCACCAGTGGTACATGTAGTATACTGCTGTCTAGCTGTGGTACAGTTACTTGTAAGAGAAACTTATGGATGTGGCCTATCACCATTATACAATACCCCATTCATGGAAAAGACTCACTCATGCAGACATAGCAAGTTTTAACTTAAAGGCATTATCGGGGAATTTCATATTGATGACCTATCCTCAGATCGGCGGGGGTTGGACAATTAGGTTGAATTGGGTTGAGCTGTGATACGAAGCACAGCTGCTATACAACGGTGAGCTGTGAGGAGGCCACGGTGCTCACCGTAGCTCCAGTGGGCACCACGGCTTCCTCAAATAGCTGATGGTTGTCCCGGGAAGTGGACTCACACTGAACTCGTATTGATGTCCTATCCTGAGGGTTGGACATCAATATAAAAATTCTGGATAAGGCCTTTAACATAATAGTAGTCACCAGTTACTTTATGGGCAGTTAAATTTTAAAAATACAGTATGCTGAAAGGGGATGTAATAGTGCGCCAAAAGTCCTGATCTGGGTACCCCTTATAGGCTGCCCTCTACCTTTGCTACATGTACTGCACTGCTCTCAATGGCACTGTTCTGCTCTCTGTGCCACATATATAGTACACTCTATCTGTGCTACATGTAGTATACACCCTTTGCAAGGATAAGCTTCTCCATTGGGCACCAGCTCAGGGGGATATCAATTTAATTTTGTTGCACACTTTTTCTACTATACATGATTGCTTATTTGACCCTGAAGAAGCTATCATCATCTACATAGAATGACTATTATTACTAGTTTGCTATTAGTCTTGGAACTAATTCATGGTGTAACTTAAAGGGGCGCCTTCAACAGCACTTTTATTATCACATATTAACAGTCTATATGTGAATATTCTATACATTTTATTTTTATAATAACAGGCAGATGGTTTTCTGGATATATTTTTTTGAAGTCACTCCATGTATTTTCCTTCCTGTACTGGCTCTTTAACTTTCTCCTTTGTTCGGGCTTGCCTAGCTTGATTTTCTCAGTCAGACCATTCATTGTGACCAGAGAGGGAAGGGGGAATGAGTGACTCAATTAGAGCATCACACATTACACTAATCAAAAGCAATGTTCTTCTTTAGGCATCTTTATTTTGGCCCATCAAGACATGGGGCAGCCCTATGGTTATTACAATTCTACACATATAATTATCATGATCATTACCTTTGAGATAACATATTCCTCTCACAGCAACAGTAAAATAACAGTGGATCATCCATCTATATAGTCTTATCATTTATGCTGACTGCTACAAAAGGATATTAGTTTTTCATTTTCAAAAGTATAGTACTGCCACACTGAAACCCCCCCCAAAAAAACTAAAAAAAATTGTTTTATATGAATATATTGATATATACCCTACCCTCACATTCACTTGTTCTATCCAAAGTCTTGTCTGTTGTTTCATAGAGGTCAGTGTGAACTTTTAAGACATCTCCACTTTAAGACTCAGATTTGTAAATCTGCTTTCTGAAATTCTTGTTATTTCAGATTTCTTTGTAGCCTGAGACTACTCCATATGTATTGGGAAACAAGGCTTCTAGTCATTTTTTCATACTTAATAAAGAAATAAAATTTTAACATAAAAAGTATACCTTTCAAAAGTTCTTCACAAATTTCTTATGTCAATTCTTCTTGGTTTAGACATCTAAGTAAGCAAATACCACTGGGGTCTTGGCATCTGCCCAAATAGAAAGCTACATACAAATATCTACAGTACATCACACAAAGGCCTGTCACTGCATGGTATGATAGACAGGCTCTTACAGTATGTCGAAACAAAACTGTGCATACATCTGCCTTTAGCCTCCAACTGATATCATTCATGTTTTAGAAATTTCAGAAAGTCAGAACGGTGTGGATCTGGTCACTGGTTAATGATATATGGTTGACAGAATACTGTTGACCAGGAGTAGACTACAGATAAGACATTTATAGGTCAAGACCTTTTCAGTACTCAGATTACTGGACGTCAATCATCTAGAGCTCTCCTCGGGGGCATGTATCTAAAGCAGGATACATTGCTGAAGTGCTGAAGTACATTGAGGTACCCTACAACATCCCTGTAGGTAGTTCTACATGCCATTTCTGCAGAACAATATGCAAATACTGTCATGGAGCATTAATGCGGTGGAGATGCCGCAGCCAGGGAGGAGCGGATAGGTGGACGGGAGTGATAGTGGCCTCATCTGTAACAAAGCAGCAATCTTTACACCAATGCTTCCTAGGACTAGGGCACTGAAAGGAGGGTGCACCCTTTCTTGCCTCGGGGCACACCCTGGTGTTGGGGCTCCTGCCTGATGGAGGTTGGGGTGCTCTTGATGTTGGAGATTTGATGTAGATGCAAGGCAGGAGGTTTGGGGTGGACAGCATATTGTGCAGGAGTTAGTAACCAGACCAAATGTAGAAAACAAATGTCTCTCTTGACTAAAGTGCAGATTGGGTGTTGTAGTACATCCAAGGTGTTCTCATTATACAAAATGTTTGAAGCCCAAATTCTTACTTACTGGGGAAATACCTGATGAGGAGTCCTTCTTATGCGATAATTAAATATGGCCACCATTGTGAGCCGTTCAAGATGTGCAGTGAAAAGTATTAAATGCTAAATTAGATCTGAGCTGCCTTGCAATTAATAAACGAAAATTGGTCTCATTCACAGCACCCACTTCAGAGTCTAAACAGATTCTCTGTGCAGAATAATGAAACTTAAATTAGCTAAAAGGCTCATTTTCTGCGAGACAGAGAAATTAATTCAATCAGGCGTCGGTCCAAAGGAAATTGGCAATTTGCACTGATTGTCCCTAGCAAAATCACTAGAAAATTTGCTTAGAATAACTGTTTTTAGTCATTTTTACAAGCAAAGTACATCAATCTGTTATATCTGGAGCTGTCAGAGCCAATGTCAACACTTCACCGTGCCCACACACAGCAAGTTACTGATATTACTCGTAGAATTATTAGAAAGCATTAGGAAACAGCGAGAAGATGTAACCCGGGTCCTTCATTTGAGTAAAAATTATAAATACCAACGGGAATACTAAAAATATATATAAAAAAGGTTGTTTCTAAAACCCAACACTTACATTGCTTTATCTATTGACACAGTATGCCATAAGAGTACGATCAATGGTAGTCCAACTACTGGGATCCTCACTAAGATGAAGTTCCCCTTAGGCAGGACAATATTGGGTCTTATGAGAATTTGATATTATAGACCAAATTCTTTATTCTATATAATACTCAACTTCTATAGGTTCCTGACCATATTTGATTGCTTTATGTAGCCCAATATCCCATGCAAGCACAATCTCTGTGCCTAGGTGTCACTGTAATGTTGTGGTTGTCTCACTAGGGGCAGCAAAGCATCCTTTTACTTAAAGGGGTTATCCGGGAATATATATTGATGACTGATCCTCTAGCTCGGTCATCAATATCAGATCAAAACCTGGGACCCCTGCCATTCAGCTGTTAAAGGAGAAGCCAGCGCTCTTTGAGCACCCCAGCCTCTTTTTGACCATTAGATGTCATCGTACATCGGTCACATGGCCTAGTTGCAGCTCAGTTTCTAGTAGTCAATGGGGCTGAGCTGCAATACTGAGCACAACCACCATACAAAGGTGGAATCTGATTGGTTGCTATGGGCAACTAAGCCAGCTCTACTTTCCACCAATTTTATAAATGACCCCATATATGCTGAATGTATAGCTTCAACCTATGCAGGCCTCCTGGAATTACACTCTGATGTTACAATCAGTTAATTCTTAAAACGGACAAAAATGTCCCGGTACAGTATAACTCAGAATGCCATGGTCTTAGCAAAGCGCGTGGCGTAAATAATGTGGATGATGGGAATGCCCAGCATTTTTAATGATAATGGGTTTTCTGACTGGTGGAAGGCACACGTGTAAAGTCTTGTCCTATAGTCTATGACAATGGAGGCTAGACAGACATTGCGGTGAAAGCTGTAGAGCCCCTGGAATCCATTATCTGTAATAATGTCAGGCATGTAAGTGGAGAGCTATAAGTCTATTAAAGGGAGGGGTTCATGCAGCACAATGAGCATGGGAACGCTTGAATGACAGATTGATAACTGCAGAAATGGCCTAACCCCTTAAGAGTTAATAATAGCGAGCGCACAAGATGAAATCTCCTCATTTCCAATGCATCTTATTTCCATATACTCGGCTGTTATCCCATTGACACGCATGGGAAACATTATAGATGACTGTGAGGATGCGCCATCCGCATTAAAAGTCATGTATAAGGAGAAAATATATAAAATTCATTCTCCGGTGAATGTATTTGATTTCAGAAACTGCTCTGACCCCAGTATATAACACGCCATTAGATAATGACTACACAGATATTTACCAAGCGTGATACTGTGAAAACAGAGGACGGACATGAGCCGGCCGTAACCACATGTACATTTATTATCTCTGCATTGAGGAATATAATGGGTTCTATGCAAATTTCAGAGATGAGAACGAGACAGTGGTGGTATGACATAGGCAGCCAAAGACGCTCAAGCCATACAAGCCGCAAGGTCTGTACAGTGACCTCTGTGGTCTCTGACAAAGCCGGCCCCTGTATATGTTGGGAAAATCATTCAAAAAGGTTTATGAAACTGTCTAGAAAAAGAAAACAGAAACTGTATTTGTTGCCTATAGCAACCAATCACAACGCAGCTTTCGTTTCAATTTTAATTTTCAATAGTGTTCTGGAAAAATGAAAGCTGTGCCGCGGTTGGTGTGCAGTTTTCTACTTTTAGACAGTTTCATGAATGTGCCCCACATTTTTAAGATATTACAAGACATTACAGAAAGATGTGCCACATATGTAAATCCAGGGGTGCACCTAGCCTTTCTGCTGCCTGAGGCAAAAACTGAAACGACACCCCAAACCCCCAATGCCCATTTCTTAACCTAACCCCTTCCCTCCAGCCCTACTGTTAAAGGCATACTTGGAAAGCATTACATACAAAGCTACAAAACGTACAGGGTAATACAGCGCCACATACTGTGCCCACTGTGCTACCCAATACTATACTGCAGAAACAGATAATCCCCCTTCCGCTGCCCCCTCTTGCCCCTACCTGGTGCTGCCTGAGGCAATCGCCTCACCTCGCCTCATTGGTGGTGCACCCCTGTGTACATCTATGGATATAAATCCCAGGGAAAACTATACGTTTTAATATAATAGCCTAGCGAAAAGGATGGGGTTTGTCTGTAGGAGTTACTGGTAGATTCCCTGATATGATATCTGCACAGGAAATAAACTTTCCTGAATTTCCAATTTAATTATGCAGAGGATTGTGCGTTGTAATTTCTCAGTAACCAAACATCACACACGTGTGTCCTTACTGTACACGTGTCCTGTGTTCTTACATGGCTGTGAACATGTTATTATGACGTGTTTTGTGCCAGTTATTAGACATTCATTTCCCACAGAAAGGTTGGTGTAAAGCTGCTTCTTTCTGGGGGTCCATCAGGGTCAATAAGGTCTAATTTAGGCGACTTGTGCCGAAAAAAAAAAAGAAAAAAAAATCAGTGAAAAAAAGTGAATACTATGTTCCGTATATGGCATAACTCGCTTTGATATCACATTTATGGTAAATTTACTGCATCATCCGATGTTAGAGGCAGACACAAACAAAGCAGCCCCAAAGAGTTAAATGACCAGTTCAGCACTGCTATATCTGCACGTATTGAAGCATTTAGGTATGATATGATCAATGACTGTGACATAGATAATACCAAGCGTGGTGACTCAGTCTAGTGAACGTATAGACACAGTCTAGTGAATGCTCATCATTCACCACTAGGGGCTCCCTCTACCTACCCTAGAAGAAATCAAAGTGCTTTGCTCAGGGAAGGGCTCACATCCCATCATACAGATATTCACAATGCACAGGAAGATACTGTATGTTGGATTGATGTACGGATTCTTTTCTGTTATGTGGTTATATTACATGTCAACCCTTACCAAGTTGTCGTTCTCCTCATTCAATGTCTCAAAGATCAAGTCCTTACATAGTCTTTATTTTTACTCTGTAACAGAAGTATTGTACCCGATATCATGTATGTTATCATGTCTTATGTATTGTACCTGATATGATATGTACTGTTATCTTTTATGTATTGTACACAATATAATATGTACTGTTATCATGTCTCATGTATTGTATCTGATATGATATGTACTGTTATCATGTCTCATCTATTGTATCTGATATGATATGTACTGTTATCATGTCTCATGTATTGTATCTGATATGATATGTACTGTTATCATGTCTCATCTATTGTATCTGATATGATATGTACTGTTATCATGTCTCATGTATTGTATCTGATATGATATGTACTGTTATCATGTCTCATGTATTGTACCTGATATGATATGTACTGTTATCATGTCTCATGTATTGTATCTGATATGATATGTACTGTTATCATGTCTCATGTATTGTATCTGATATGATATGTACTGTTATCATGTCTCATGTATTGTACCTGATATGATATGTACTGTTATGTCTCATGTATTGTACCTGATATGATATGTACTGTTATCATGTCTCATGTATTGTATCTGATATGATATGTACTGTTATCATGTCTCATCTTATTGTATCTGATATGATATGTACTGTTATCATGTCTCATGTATTGTATCTGATATGATATGTACTGTTATCATGTCTCATGTATTGTATCTGATATGATATGTACTGTTATCATGTCTCATCTATTGTATCTGATATGATATCTATTGTTATCATGTCTTATGTATTTTACCCGGTATGATATGTACTGTTATCGTGTCTTTTGTATTATACTGTATTTCTTATGTATTGTACCTGATATCAAGACTAGAAGTGAATTTCACAGGTAAGCAAGTTGTCAGATTCACTGACAGGCTTCAGGCCAACCTAGGCATCACTACCTCTGCTACTAAAGCCTGAACAGAATCCCTGTATCCTCTACCTGTTAATCAACAGATGCTATAACTTATATACCAGTTACTTATTTTACTAGGTTCACACAATACATACAATCTTGTTTGCATATAACCTTCCTCAGTTTTGCGAAGTAGTGGGGATGTAGTATAGGGGTTCCCTCCGGCCTGATCATCAGCACCGAATTCAATTTGTATGACATTGTTAGCATTGCTCAAAAATTGTACACTAGAGGTTCACAATTAGCAAGATTTATTCATTTTACATAGGACTGCAGAGATACGTATTGAGGTACGTGAACTCACAAACAAAGCAGCCCCAGGGACTTAAGCTCACCCCTTCTACATCTGTACGTACTTATGGTATAAGTGTAAATTTGCATCAGTGCTCAATAACACAATATAAAATAAATGAGACCGCTGATGTATGTGATTGAGCAGTATAATTGTAAGCCTATTTTATTCTAG